>VZTZ01038438.1:0-27523 GCA_013400955.1 Drymodes brunneopygia | reverse complement strand
ATTTCTCACCTTCACTTTGCTTCCCGGTTCAGTGTGTTGACAGCTCTGACATTCGAAATCCATGCAGTTTGAACCCCCTTAGAGAGCCATTTGCCAAGAAGGAATGTGGGATTCTGCTAAGTGAAGCATTTGAAGCTTGCCATCCTGTGGTGAGTTGTGGTCCTGTGTATAAACAAGTGAAAGTTATCATAGCACTGGAGAGAAATGTCACTCTTCCTCACGAGGCACTTCGTAATTAATGCAGACAAAAATGCATCCAATTTGGGATATTTTCTTTTTACTCACTAGCATTACTTGTGTAAGCATAACTGCTTGCTTGCTTTTCATCAAATGTGTTATATGGCACACACATTTTTCATGCTTATATAAAGAAATGCATTAAATAGGCAGTGTCAGATGGGAAGAAATCATTCCTAGAAAACTTACTCATATGTAAATCCATGTAGAATGTGTAACATTTCAATAAGCAAATTAGCATTGACAGTTTTCTTGGAAATTTTGTCAGGTAAGACTTGAAAATACTGTAAGGGAAAATCACAAATTCTTGTGGGAAATTGTATGAACCACTCACATGAAGAGTTTTCCATCTACTTTTATGTCTTACATTTTATGTGTATCTAAATTAACATTTCTGAGTTTTGCTGATTTATGATCAATTTAGTCTTTTATTTAATAAGATTTTTTACAGTTTGTTAGGGCTTAAATATTACAAAACTGTCCAAAACACAAGCCCACATCAATATCTTAGTGTGCCTGTTTTTAATGGGTCATTGATTTCACTGTGTTTCTAAGTGCTGGACAAGATTTTACGGTGTGTTCCAATGAACATTTTTTCTCATCTTTCAGGAAGCATTGAAAGTGAAATCTTTAATAATTCCAAGTTTGATACATTGCCTTTTGAGAGAGCCACACCAATGCGTCAAGGTGTAGGCTGGCAGTTTCTATATGAGTGTTTTTAATAAGCAGTATTTTTGTTTCCAGATTGACGTCACCTGGTTTTATTCCAACTGCTTGACAGACACTTGTGGTTGTAACCAAGGTGGTGACTGTGAGTGTTTCTGTACAAGTGTCTCAGCATATGCCCATCAGTGCTGCCAGCATGGAGTTGCTGTGGACTGGAGGTCTCCCAGAGTGTGCCGTAAGTTTGTTTAACCAGCGTTGCCAAGGGCTGCCGCTGCCTGTGCTCATGGGAGCCAGACCTGAGAAATCACTCACACCAGCTTACCTGGGGCCATGAATTGAATCTGAGCCTCACTGGTTCCTCTCACTCCAATTTCATTCTGGTCTAGCTGGATTATTTGCTTTTTGTGTTTGTGTGTGGTACTTTTCTGCTTTTAACCCCTTCTCCTATGATGTGGAAGAAAAAGTTGTGGGAAGCCTATATTAGGGTATAGCATGCATCCCTCAAACCAAAGGTGCAAAGTTAACAGCTCAAGTGATTTCCATCTTCAAGAGGACTTTGCTTATTAATAAGGTCTAGGAAACATAGGTGCCTTATTAGAGCCTCCAGAGAAAGTGTGAAGTACCGAGGTCTTCTGAAGAAAGACAAGTAGATTTTTAAGCAGGGCATAATCATTACCTTAGTATTGCTCTCCAGCAATTCTTAGAACTTATAAAAAAATCTGAGGTCTTTTTCTATAACACCTAGTGGAAATGCTTAACAGGAGACTGTCATTTCCCCAAAGATGTGGTAAAAGAGGGGGAGATGCAAAGAATGGAAGGAATCAAGCATTTTCCTAACTTGGCAGTTGAACAGAGAGAGTATGCAACTTGCTCAGTGTCACACAGCAAACTAGCCACAGAGTGAGTGAGGGGGTTACTCTTAACTTTTGGTAGGTGTGTTTTAGTGTTGAGCTCAGTCATAGCCACTAGAGGTCACAAAAAGACAGCTGTACTCTTTCCTGCTTTGAATGTCCTCCTGAGCATCAATGCGTTCTTTAAATCTGTGTAGTTTAAATTAGTATTTTAGCTAAAGTACAGCAAATGTTTGGCAATAATTTTTTAATAAATGTTTGTGTAAGATCTGTTTTAGCCAAGCATTTGCCTCACATCCTAGTCGTAAAGGGGAATAGAAAGCCTGTTTATCTGTAGAATGCCTGTAACTGCATTTTTTTTCTTTTTCTTTGTCTAGCTTATGATTGTGAATATTTCAACAAAGGTAAGTAAAGGAAGTAATAAAATGTCTGTATAATCTTGAGGTTTTTTAAAATCTTAGAATCTTAGTATAAAAATAATCGTGTTAATGAAAACATTTGTGAATCTTAACTAGCTGAGATTCTGTTTCACTGCTTTATTTTCATTTTTCTAGGGCTTTTAATTTCATTATATTTTTATTCCTGTACCTCTCCCAAGAACATGTATCTAATTTTCTTTGCAGTGATGGATGATGAGTAAACAATTAAATCACTAAGTAATCACTAGAATATCAGCTGAAAAGTGCTAGTGGCACTACTAGCTTCAGGTGCAGTGCATTTCAAAGCTGAGCAGCCCCCAGAGGGTCTGTTAAATCACTCACAGGCGCTTAGCAGCCTCCAGAGGGAGGTAGCTGTTCAGCTATGACAACTTGGTGTCCCCAAATGGGGAATAACACTCCTTTTAGATCTGTCTGACCTAGCCTTAAGTTCCTGAGCAGCCAACATTGCTGCTGCATTAGAGTGGCTGTCAGTGAGGAATGCAAACCTTGGAGAAGGTGCTAGAGCATACTTCGAACCTGCGCTGGGTACTGTAGTGCTATGTTAGCCCTGTAATCATATTCAGACTATTTCCAAGTTCCCCTGCCCATGTCTGCACAGTCAGATGTGGCACACAAACCAGCCTGGTGTGAGGAAGGGACAGGGCTGCTGCTATTTATGCTGTAACTCTTTTTATAAAGCTCATGTAGAAGCCTGTCTATCCACATGGTGTGGAGTATTTTGGTCTTCCATTGGACATTGTAGCAGCTCACTCCTGGAAAGTTCTTGTAAAGGGACGAAGCTTAAATTAGGAGAGACTTCTACACTGTGCCAGGCCCAAACAATATATTCAAGAAATTTGCCTTTTCTTGTACACTGACTCTTGAAAAGGTTTTGAGTGGGGTCAAATCACTAATGCATGGGAATTTTATCTAAATCACTATTTAAGACTTTAAATTAACTTAAATAAAGGATAGTTGAATATAAGAGGTGATTGAAGTTTTTAAGTTTTCTTTCTGGTTTGTTTGCTTCATAAAAGAAATGCAGTCTGATAATAGAAAATCTTAGTGCAGTTAGCCTGGAAGTGCAGTGCCTCTAACATCTGTGGTGATAGTGATGCTAGATGATAACTACTTTTAAGGTGTTTTATTATCTCAATTTGTTACTGAATTCTCACTGACAGAAATTAGTGGAGATAGTGGAGATTTGTGCATGGGACCAACCTTGCAATAAACATGGTTATTGTATACTTCTTACTTTGTATTTTTGTACTGTCTGCTAATCCAGCTCATTCAACACATGATGTTTCAGAGCTGTCAGTGGGCAAAAAAAAAATCATGTCCATGCTGAAGATTTTCTCGTATATATAACTTACAGTAGGATGACCCAGAATTACTTAATTTTGGAGACAAGAAGGTTAAGAAATTGTCTTAGACCAGAAAGAGGCTTTCTCTGTGTAACTTTGTGATGAATCCAGAGGGAAATAGTTCCAGTCCTAATAGAACCAGAAGCCTTTTGTCTCTGGTCAAGGGAAATCCTCAGCTGGTGGCTGTGGTCTCTCAACTTTTGGATGGGCCTGAGATGGGAGACTTAAACATATAAAGATATTTCCAGAATACTGGATGTTTTAAGTAACAATTTAAAAAATAGATTTTTCAATGCCCTGCGCTGAAGCTAAAGAGGTATCATTGTACATAGGCATGGACTCGTGTCCTAACTAGCTACCTTTTCATGCCCTTAGAATCTAAAGTTCTAGTTGTAATGCAACATCCTTAGGATTTCAAAACTCTTAAATTTTAGGTTATGGGGAACCAGAGTATGAGTGTAGGCTGCAAATTGCACTCCAAACTTTTAACCTGTTGGAACAGATTTTAAGGGTCAGTGCTATTAACTGCAGCTGTCAGCTGGGAAGTTCTCTCAGATGAATGCTTGCCATGTCCTGACTTGTGGGTAAATTGTAATGAGGTGAACTGCTCAGATGTGGCATAAAATGCCTGATTTTAACAGAGAACTTAACAAAAATAGTTTCAAACATTTGAAAATAAACTCTGAACTATTTTTCTGCAGTGAAGTTTGATCTAAATGAGAAGGTGTGGCATTTTAAGGTTTGTAAAGTAACTTGTCATGTTTTTGGCTTTTCTTACTTGTAGATAAAATATGACCATTCTTTGCTTATGATGCTGATTTCTTCCTGTCTTGCTTCACAGTGGTTATGTTTGTATACTGTTCAAGGAGTTTTTTGATGCTTGTTGACAACAAACTTTTATTCCCTGCAAAATGTCTCATGCTTTGGACATTAATAAAATAGGCTTTAAAGAGTAGTAAGAAGTGTATAATCAGTTTGACCATACAAATAAACAGTTTAGAAGGATCCTAAATCAAATAACCAAGGGGTCAGATAACTTCAATAAAGTGATTATGAAACCAAAGCAGATGAGAGGGATGAAAAGGAGAAGCTAATCATGAATCTTGAAAATTGAAAGTAGGAATTCTTGTNATTAGTGGAGATAGTGGAGATTTGTGCATGGGACCAACCTTGCAATAAACATGGTTTATTTATTGTATACTTCTTACATTGTATTTTTGTACTGACTGCTAATCCAGCTCATTCAACACATGATGTTTCAGAGCTGTCAGTGGGCAAAAAAAAAATCATGTCCATGCTGAAGGTTTTCTTGTCTATATAACTTACAGTAGGATGACCCAGAATTACTTAATTTTGGAGACAAGAAGGTTAAGAAATTGTCTTAGACCAGAAAGAGGCTTTCTCTGTGTAACTTTGTGATGAATCCAGAGGGAAATAGTTCCAGTCCTAATAGAACCAGAAGCCTTTTGTCTCTGGTCAAGGGAAATCCTCAGCTGGTGGCTGTGGTCTCTCAACTTTTGGATGGGCCTGAGATGGGAGACTTAAACATATAAAGATATTTCCAGAATACTGGATGTTTTAAGTAGTAATTTAAAAAACGGTTTTTTCAATGCCCTGTGCTGAATCTAAAGAGGTATCATTGTACATGGGCATGGACTCGTGTCCTAGCTGGCTACCTTTTCATGCCATTAGAAACTAAAGTTCTAGTTGTAATGCAACATCCTTAGGATTTCAAAACTCTTAACAAATTTTAGGTTATGGGGTACCANCAGTTTAGAAGGATCCTAAATCAAATAACCAAGGGGTCAGATAACTTCAATAAAGTGATTATGAAACCAAAGCAGATGAGAGAGATGAGAAGGAGAAGCTAAGCATGAATCTTGAAAATTGAAAGTAGGAATTCTTGTTAGTTTTCAGAACAGGTATTTTCCAAAAAAGGTTTGTTTTGGTTTTCATTCAAGTTTAGTGCATGGCACCTAGATCTATTTTCAGAGTGGTGAGATGTGCTTTTCTTCATGTGCTCTGCCCTAATGTTTAGAATGCAAGCATTTGTGTCACTTGACATGAGAAATAATTGGTTTTTTCTCTGCAGCTCTGGGAAAAGGCCCATACAAACTGGTCAGCTATTTGGATGGAAAATTTGTAATAGCAGCGCAATTGGTGGACAGCGTTGTTTTCCCAGTGAAAGAAGATAATATTGTTCCTGGACATGTAGTGAGCTTCATGCTGACTTCAGGACTTTATAAACCCAAAGCACATGGTAAAGTCACAATAACCTAGCATCTTAAATAAGACAGAGCAAACTCTACCCTTGAATGTGAGCCTGTGTTTAAGAGTAGACCTGTGTCAAAAAGCATTTGGGTATCAAAAGTTTTACTGACCAGAGTCCCCTGATCAGCTCTTTGGACAGCCTGAAGGTGGCTGTCTTTGTGTAGTCAAAGGAGGGATGTGGGTCACCTAAAAAAATGATAAGCATTTGATTAATAATACTGCTGTCTGTAGAACTGACACAAGAGCTTGTGTAACAGAATAACTGGGGACAGATTTCTTTTATTAGTCATAGTTTTGAGGCACTTGTACATTGTGTCCAATTTATGTTTGGAAAGGGAAGGTCAGTCCCACTGTTCCACTCCCCTACAAAAATCTCTTGCTCAGAATTTAATCTGGCAAACAGAATTTGTGCCTTACAGTCTAGTTTGAGCAAATGGCATTTCATCATTTGGTCATGAGGAATTTGTACAATCAATATGATGTATTGATTACAGGACATTCTTGCTTCTTTAGTACCTCAGCAAAATGCATGTCTTATCAGTTTCAGACAGTTCCTGGATAATGGAGAGTTTGGGGCATTAATGCACTAATTGGCTATACAGCAGGTGTCAAAAATCACACTGACTGTCCTTTGTTACTTATCAAAGAGCTACTTGCTACAGACAATTCATAAAAAGGGCATTCACTACTATTGCTAGATTTTTCAGATTAACTGGAGCTTTTATGCTCAGCAAACAAGGTGGTCTTCCAGAAGTGTTATACCAGAATGTGATAATATATCCTTTTAGTAGAGATCATTTGTTTTCTGCACATTTTTTTTTAAGAAATGCTGCCCAGTCCTGGAGGGTTAGTTGATTTTACAGTAGATTAATAGCTGTTTTCAAGAGAATAGCATAGTTTACAGCAAAATAGTATGAAGTAATTCTGTGAGCAACAGATGCCTGTAACAGGCTCAAGATCTTATGCCCTGCAATTGGCTGTACAGAGGTTGCTTGAAATCAGAAGTACTGCAGGGTAAGGTATCATGAGGGAACATTTGCCAGAAAAAGGACTTTGCTGTAACGTTCTTCGAGGGGAGAGAGTCAGAGAGCTGAATGCAAAATACGGTGTTTTAATTTATTTTTAATGAAAAGCTGAGCTTTTAAGCTATCAATTCCTGATGGCAAATGCTACTTTTTAAAGCTAGTGAGATGGAGTTAAAGTTTTTATTAAATAAATGGCTTAGTAAAGACTGTAAATTAAGTTCTGCTTGACTGCAGGGCTATATTCCTTTATCCTGGTGTGAGCAAATGTCTTAATCTCTTTGTATTCCTGTTGGAATCTGTAGAGTATTTTGAAAACTAAATAACCATCACAATCTTGCACTCTGCAATCCATACATAGTGTATTTTCCTACAGGATTCAGGCTGTTTTCACTGCTAAGTCAGTTTTCATTCCTCATGCTACTAGTATCAGTAGTGGTACATCAGAATGATCTGGGTTTATTACACATATGTTAGCAAGTAAATGAGTTCTGTATTCTTTCTTCTGTTTTGTTTTTTCAGATTCCAACTTGATTTCATTTGAAACAGCTGAGAGACCAAATTATTTTCTTCAGCTGGTCTCCAATAATACTCTTGTTCTTTCTAAATGGAAAAAATCAGAAGATTTTCACAATAGATCTACATTTGTCATTCACAAGAATACATGGCTTTCAGGATACAGCTCCTTTGAGTCATTTGCCAAACCAGGGTACTTCATCTACACTTCAGCCTCTTCAGTTGAGCTTCTGAAGTACCATCACTCAGAGGAGTTCAGACTGTCAACCCTTTTTAAAATTGTAGGTAGGTAATTATATTTGAATTTTATCAACAGCAGTTTTCTCCCTGTGCAAATACACGCTAAATGGTGGTGTTATTTTCAGAGGTGATGAGATTCCTTACCTCTGCCCTACATTACTGGGAGCTGTGGGAACTCTGACATTCAGGCTCAAATTATTTTTCCCTGAGCATTGTAGTGAAGATGTGATTCTGCTTCCTTGTGAAAAGCCATTAAATAGCTTAACACACAATTTTGTTTTATTTGCCAAATGGATTTGGAAATACATATCCTACTGTATAGTTTCTGGGCAATATTTGCTATGGAGGTGGTAAGAAAATTCTTCAGGAGTAGAACATTCATGCTCATAAATGGTGGATTCATAAAGGGAATAGAAAAGAACTGAATGGATCTCTAAAAGTTAAAGTCTGTGGACAATATTTTCTCTCCTTTGCCTGCTGCTGAGAGATTTCTGTACAGTGAATTCTCATTGCAAACCTTGTGGCGTCCTCAGGAGTAATGCAATCCAGTGCTAAGGACATGGGCCTGTAGGCTACACCTTTCAAGCCTCATTTTTGCCCTGAAAAACACCTTTACTTTTATCCATTACCCACTCAGAGATGCTCTGTGTGTTGGGTGGTAACCCCTGGTGTTTCAGTCATCATCTAATTGGAGGTATTCACCCTTTCTTGGGGATCCAGATGTCCCTAATGTTTCTTGAACAGCTACAGCCCTTGAATACAAAACACAGACTGCCGTGAGGGTGTTTCTGCCTACCTGAGAGATTCCCATAATAGTTCCATTCCACTGAGACTTTAGGATCACAGACGAAGAAGATATTCACTCTGAGGATCCCTTCATAGGAGCTGGCTGCAGATGTTGCTCCTACAAGAGTTGATGACAAAAACACACACAAAAAATCATGTCAGTCAAGCTTTTTTTCAGATTAGTAAGGAAAAGAAATAATAAGAATTACAGTTTTTACATATTCTTAAACAAGTGGAACCATGCACTGAAATGAAGCTGGCCTTGCAGGTCAGGAAAAACATGCAAGAAGTTATATTGGTGTATGAAATAATGCAGATTATTCATGCAGCTACTCTTTGATTTCATTTTTACTTGCCTTAACACAGTAGATACATCAAACATTTTCATTTATGAAATCCAGTGGCAACAATTACTTGCTGAAACCAAGTGTAGTCTATAAAATTCAAAAATCACTGCAAGTGATTATGTTCTAAAACTTTTTCATTGTACTGTAGTTTTAAATACCTTCGTTATATGTTTATTTATTTAGCAGAAGTATTTTAATAAGTGTTCCTGGCAATGCTATGTTTTAAAATCAGTTGTTCATTCTCTGAAAATGGACTGTGTTTTACAAGCAAAGAAAGAAAATGAGATATTGTATCAAATAAAGCATGGCCTGGCCCTGTTTTACAGTGACCATGTTGAATTGTGACACAGACAAACCTGGAGCACCCTCTGATTTCTCTGACAGAAGAGGCCAGCTGTATGGCTCGTGGAGCTTCTTGTTATCAAAACACTGAATTAAAGTGTTAATGGTGTCATTGTGAATCTGCCCATGTTTTGCAGTACATTATGCTGACAGCCTAATGCAGCTGTTGACTGGCACACTCCAACTTCAGAAAAATGACAGATTTTGTCATTACCAAATGCCTGTTGCCTCTTGACAAATGCTTGTAATCACAGAGCTGTTGAAGTTTTTGAACGGCAGAATTAGAGGGTTAATGTTCTTACCAGGGTATTCATACAGCATTTCAAACAAGAAACTTCTTTTGGGACGTAACAAAAATATCTCCTTAGTCTTGTATCTTTGAGGGAGGAATGAAGAAGATTAAAACATGTTCCAATTCTCAGTGGTCGTCCATTAACATAGAATGGTATGTCTTTTCAAGTGTGAAGTCTTTACTCTCCAGTCGTTATACCAAAAAATCCTATCTATGCCAATGGAAAACTAAAACAATTTACCTCAGCAAGTGGGATCAGATCAAATGATCAAGAGGTATTTCATTAATCACCACATCCGAGGGCTTGGGTTTCAGAGTTTTATAAGCTGAGGAGCATAATGCTCCAATCTTTCTCCAGTGTACTTCCACAAGGGCCAGCCTGCTGATATAGGGTAATTACATGGTCTAAAAATACAGCAGCATTTGTTTAAGTTAATGGAAAAGTTACACCAGCTCCAGAGCGCGCAGGCAAAAGCGTATTGAGTTTCCTGCTGACTATTGTGAATGCTTTGCATATTAGATCAGAAACTCTTGAACCGGGAACAGCTATTCCTGTGGAATCAGAGGATAAATATCAGGAGCAGAATAATAGGCCCAGTAAATCCCCTTGGCCAGAAAGTTCCTCATGAGGCTTCTTCATGCTCTGTGACGCACGTTCAAAAGGAAGAATTTTAAGTGACCTGATCACCACATATCTGTTTAAAGTCAGCTGACAAATCACTTTTTCCATTTTCTTCGCAATAAATATTGTCACATTGGGATATGCCAAGGCTGTGAAGTATTTGCTATGAGAAGTCACTTCAGCTTTAAAATTGAGTTATTCTAAATGTACTTTGATTTTTCTGCTGTCCTGTTCCCACAAACATTTGAGGAAATTAAGTAGAAAGTTGAATTTTGACATGTAGTGTGTACTTATTTGCAAGAAAATACATTTTTGCGTTCTATTCAGGATTTTTTTAATTGGCAAATAAATTGGTAGGAATTCAGTCAAAAGAAAGAATACCCTTAGTCTTACCAGATGGACAAGCACAAAGGTGTCATGTAAGAGTGATTAATTCCTATTTGAGATTGTTGGGAAATCAGTGTATGTAGGGAATTGATTACCTTTTTATGGATATAGCTGCTGTTTTCTTACCCTTTTTAAAAACAATGTGCTCAGGGTAGTTACCTTTTATCTTTCATATGTCACCCATTTAGGATCACTATGAGTTCTTTTTATGTATGTTATGAAAATGTGTCTTGGCCTATATAAATTCTGCAACAAAGTTTTAAATAATGCTAATTATGTGCTGTAATAGCTAACTTGCTGAAAATGTAGGGCCTGTTTTAGAGAGAATTTTCAGCTAAAATTAAAATCTCAAGATGCACTAAGTATAGGCACACAGCACAGAGGCATTTTTCAATGTTTAAGTTTGATACAGAGCACTTTTGGTTCTTTTAATCTTGGTGTCTTAATTAACTGAATCACATTGAGAAATATAGTACAAAACTGAAAATTAAATACATTTTAACGAAGAATTTTTTTTACAAACCTCTTTTTTTTTACCTTAAGTCAGTTTTACACATGATACTACTGACTATTTTAACTTCAATTTACTCTTTTCTATTTCCATCAGTAGAATTCATTTTCTGGAGTGTTCTGATTCACTGTTAATGAGTTGCTGTTGAGTTTTATTTGAGCTCACATGCTTTGTTGGCCCAGGAGATCATGACATGGGCCCTGGGGCTGGAAAATGCTGAGCAACTGCTGTTGTACCTGCAAATCCCACGTGTGTCCTTGAACACATCTGCTTGGTAGCTTCTAGAATCAGACTGAGGTTACTTTAGAAAAACATCTTTCCCTTTTATGCTGCAAACACAAACATTTGGCCTACCATTTTTGGCTGAATAAATAGGAGGAGATTAAAGAGTTGCGTTAACATTGTAATAGTAAACTGAACCACAAGTAGATGAGAGGTGGATAATTACACTTTGCTTCCAGTGATGTTTTGGCTGGGCACATAGTTTTAATTTTTCCAGTGATATTTGCTTACATTTCTCATTGTGGAAACTTAGAAGTCATGAGCAGAGTTTGTTACTAGTTTGTGTGTGTTAAGCGGGTAGATAGGATTTCATGTTTCTAAACTTGTAACTGAGGAGATAGGCAATCTAAGTTACCAAGCAGAGTTTTGCCTCCATTATAAATAGAACTAACTCTAAAGCATTTTTTTGCCTACTAGATATTTCTGAATTCTGGGTTAAAGTAGCGAAAAAGAAAAAAAGCCTCAAGTAAACATGAAAGTCCATACACTTGATGCTTTTCACTGTTTTTTTAAACCTTTATTTTAAATACAACATTTTATTAACACTGGAACTTTTAAAAGTTTAGCATTTATTTTTAAGTAAATAGCCATTTTTTGAACATAATTTGGAATTGTTCATAATACAGAGGTTCTAACAATGGCAAATTTTGTCCCTGTGAGGTAAAAGTCAGCATAGAAAATTAAGGTGAGGTGAACTTGCGAACAGTAGGAATTGTCAATTCACAAAAAAAAGTGGCCAAGTTACTAAGAAAGATGGTTGTGACTCAGCAGAACCTCGTGGTCTGTCATTGATAAAATATTAAAAACCTTCATTAAAGAGTAGCAACTGTTGTTATCCCAGTGTTATTTTTGAAAGCCGTGAAGAAGAAAATCATAAGTTACAGAGAAGAAAATGCTTCTCTGAATTCCAAGAAAGTGAGAAAGCAATGGATTTTGGGAATATCTTTTAATATATTGTATGTGGCAGTGTGTATGCACGTTCTCCTACAAGGGATTTCTGCTGTGCTGCAGTGTGTTGATGAGCTCAGCTCCTGTTGGGTAAGAGAACTGTGGGCTGCTCAGCTGGCACATCAGCTGGGGCCACTGTCACCCAGGACACAAGTCACCATCTTGGATAGGATTTGCTGTGTCACCAAACAGGAGACAAATGCTGGTAGGCTTTACAAGCAGACACATGATTATCTCCAAATGCCATGAGGAATCCTTTTGAGGAACACATCTGGTATGAGAAGCTTGATTCATTTTCTGTAAACTGTGTATCATTGTTTTGTGGTGAGGGAGCTCTGTTGTTGCACAGGCCACACTAAGCTTGTGTTACTGATTGCTGGAGGGGGAATTCAAGTATTAAAAAAATGGGAAGCATGTGGTGGAGGAGGCTGAACAAACCAAGTGACCTCAGCCACTCCTCATGTGGCTTCCCCTCAAGGCCCTTCACCATCTTCATCACTCTCCTTTGGGCACTCTCTGACAGCTGAATGTTCTTTTTTATATCGTAGTCACCAAAACAGAATTCAGGGCTCGAGGTAAAGCTGCACCAGTGCAGAGTAGGTGTTTTCCTGCTGTTTTTTGTTTTGTTTTGTTTTACAGTGGCTTGATCCTTGGGATGCTCAGGCATTCAAGAAGTTGGGTTGACAGCAGTGAAAACTTTAAGTATGATGAATGACTGAATGGATGTTGCCCTAATAATCTAAAGGATTCTCCCATAATTCATAACAAAGGCACAGATACCATTATACGTTATGGTTTTACAGAGACATCCTGAGAACTTTCTGAGAAAAAGGAAGCCAATTCATACAAATACTCAACTCTTTCTGTGGTGATTTGGTGTGCTCTTTAATGTAGTTTGCACACCAAAAACACTGATACAGCTTGGCCTGGCATACTCAATTCTCTAAAATCCCTTGACTGGAAAATTAAATGTCCATTGGTTCTACAGCTCTTTGAAAGGAATTTTTTATGACCAGGTTCATGAATTCTTCTGTTGTTCATAGTTCTTCCTGTAGAAGTAGATACAAAATTTGCAAGCAAGCATGACTTCTTTCTTGACTCAAAGCAGCATTTATGAACCACTGAACAAATGCTATGCATTAATGTGGAGATTCACCCTAAATCCTTCCAAGGCATGTGACACCACCAAACTCTGTGAGCTTAGTCTGTAGGAAAGCTTGAGGAAAATGTGGCTATCATTTCATAAAGGTCTAGGTTTATTTGGGGAATGGAAGATGGTATGTTAATCCCAGCACTTGAAAGTGTTAATTCACGTCACCGTTCTGCTAAATTGAGACTCTATCATTCTTCATCGGGTTACAATCTGTCTTCTGCAAGCTTGTACTTTTATTGTGTTTGAAACTTACTCTGTGGTTAATGGTGAGTTCTGTGGCTAGAGTTTAGAGTTATGGATTCATCTCCATACTTAATCTAGGGTAGATTAATGAATGAGATTTACTAGATTCAACTTGGATTTATTTACTCTTATTCCTGGTTATTGCTACTGTTGGTGATTGCCTGTGCCAACAGGTCTCTGATATGTTTTGTGTTTCTGCCATATATCTTGTTTTGTCCATAAATCTTGTATTTCTGCCATGTGTTTTCTTTTGTCCTGAAACCTTAGCGCTCGACCAGTCTGTGCATACAAAACCCCATACATCAGTCACGAAAATGCATGGAAAAAATTCCCTTCCTCCATTAGATTTTATGTAACTTAAATTGGTTTCACTAGAAGGGGCCACAGAAGAATTCAATCATGTGTACTTAGCTTCTTATGAGAACATAATAAATGCATTTTTACTGCATTTTTTACGTTTTTAAAAGCAGTGACAAACTACATCCCTGGATAAAATGAGATGTAAAAGGGGTAACACTAGATGGCAACATATGCACCCTTTTGTCTGAGTTTGATTTATATTTTTAAGAGAATTATTTGTATTTTAAAAGAAGACATTAATGGTTAATAATGACAGAGAGATAAGTATTTGTAAGTACAGATTCCCTAAACTGCAGGAAGAATAATTTCTTATGATCTTCATGGAAAGCTTTACTATCTTCAAAAAGATGTAAAAGAGCTACTCCTTGTATCTCAGTCAAGCAAAGATCAGGAAAACTTAAAAGAAAAAAAACTTCAAGAGACCAAAAAATGGAAACTCTTTCAAAGTAGTTCGCATTTTCTTTCTGACTTTTGCATTAAGCATTGTTTAAGAGCAGTTGCTCTTTGTAGGCTCTGAACAACATTGCTCTGAGCTCAGGTTTACCAGTTTAGAGGGATTCATATATGATGATGGTTATCTTCTGCGTAAATGTACAGAAAATGTCACTGTCCTGCCCTGACTGCTACTAGAAGAGCTGGGGAGAGCTGTTGTGATGCAGGGACTGAAATCCAGATACATCATGTAAACCTTGCAGGTGTTGGAAGAGCCACTGGTTGATCCAGGATTGTGCAGGAAACCATTCTGCATGGAGATGGGGGAGGGCTGGAGCGCATTTGAATTTCTGTTTCCATTATGTGACTTGAAAGTCTTTCAGTAAACACTGTCTGTGTAGATGCTACAGTGAATGTAAGACATGCCTCCCAGTGATTTGTGTGTGTGTTTCTAAAAACAGATGAGAATAACTGGTCATTGCTGTTTTTCAGATGTCAAATTTAATTTTCTGTCCCGTTCTATGTGTGAATGGCATTATGATGCGTGCACAAGCCCATGTTTCAAGACATGCAGAGACCCTTTGGGAAAAAATTGTGAGACAGTACCAAAGTAAGTGTCTGCATTTTTATNGCCTTCGGTCTTCGTCCCCTAGGGTAACCACCCCTACGCAAATGTACACTTAATGTATCAGGACTGTGTTCTTGTGTAAGGAGATAAGTGAAAGAGAAAAGAAATGGAATAAAACCTGCTGTCACAGCTACATAAACCTGACATTTCAGCCTTTAGTGTACTGTCAGGTTCTGGAATGACTGCTATATTTGTAACTTTCATTTTGGGAGTACTATAAAGTACTAAATAGAGAGTTTATCACAACTTTGTGTCAAACAGTTGTGCCTCTGCTTTTCCATTGTGTCATTGCAACAGCCATATTTGGCCTTGCTTTTTCCTCCCGACTGGAATTTGTGCTAAGCCTGGTAAAACTGACGTTCAGATTTTAACATGTAAAAATCTTGGGTATTTCTTGAGCAATAGTATTCAGTCTTGAACCTGTGACTGTTCTTTCCAAAGGCTGAGTGTCACAGAGTTCATGTTTTACCTTAGATCTCAGTGGGAATGGAAATCATGGCAATGACACTTTAAAGGAGTACACCAAAGTGAACCAGATTGTCTGCCTGAACATACTTTATATATGGATTCTATTTTCCTGAAATCGACTGCTTTATCCAGAAGATACTATTCAACTAGTTAATACTAATTGTTTTTCTTTTAGAGTGGAAGGATGCATCCCTGCCTTTCCTCTCAACATGTTGCTGGATGAAATCACTCAAAGATGCGTGTATTTTGAAGACTGTATGTCTGAAAAATTATATATATCATATATTAGACTTAGCTTATTTATTTATTAGATATTTTCAAATATCAGTGCCTATATTTATGTAACTTCAGTTATGTGACCCTTGCGCTCCAAATGTAAACACACATTTTAGTTAAAATAATTTCATTCCTCAAGAATTTGAGACAAATTTTGCTAAAAAAAAGATGTTCTTTCTTCATAAAACATTTCTGTAACATTAGATGTCAAGCAAATGATTTAATGAATTTATTTTTTAAATTTTTCTCTCAGTTTTAGAAACTCAGACAATTGAAGGCAATTGAGAAGATCAGTTATATGGGTTAGACCTAGAACTCTGCTGGCTCCATCACTATAATTATTCATAAATTTCAGGCTGTTTTCCTGATCAATTTCAGGCATTGAACCTGCAGAGGACAGCCCACCTTTGCTTCTCAGCGTTCAAACCCCAGCAGTTCCACGTTTAACACCAAGCACAAGTTCAGCAGTGATCAGTGAAGAGGTAACTTCATTTCCTGTACCTGAAGCAAAGGACATGGAAACAACACTTGCTACAAAATTGCACCTCACTGCAACTACAGGAAAACCAGAGGTTTCAGCTATTACCTCCAATAAAACGCTTCCAGCCATAACTTTATCACCAAATATTTCTTCACAGTCAACAGAAATGACATCTGGGAGAAGCACTACAGCAATGACTGGAACAACAAAATCCAGTTTAAGCTTGCCTACTTCTGTTGACATTTCTCCTTTGTTTCCATCTGCTGTCAGTTCAGAGACTTCCACAAGAATAGAACTGGTCAGTGGTGGCTCCACTAAACTGCTGAGGGCTACAGGACCTCAGACAGGTACTGCTACACGTGCAGTGACCACAAGCACAGAACCAGAAAGCAAACCAATTGCTACTTCTGTTTTTACCGGGGCACCGCTTATGCTTAGAACAACAGAAATACCAGTCAAAACTAAAATAATGGAGTTATCAGAAATGGACACAAGAACACTTCCCACTAAAGAAGCACAAGTAAAACCAGAAGGATTTACTACATTTACACCCAGTTCATTTGAATCAATAACAGAAAAAACTGCTGCATATCTGCCACAGTTTTCTACATCGTCACCTCTGGATATGCCTTCATATACAACACCGGTAAACTTAACAGGAGCTACGGAAGGGACAAAAATAAGTGTAGAACAATCTTTTACCACAGTAGCTAATGTTACAGTGACATCGTTTTCTCCTACACTCACCACTTCATCTTTGTTAAAGCCAGTGTCTTCAGCAACAGCAGAAGCAGCAGCTGTTTTAACCAAGCAGAGTGTGAAGACTACATTTTCACCAACATCCACGCCACCTATTTCACTAGGAAAGACAACTACTGAACCTCCTCTTGGAATGGTTCATCACCTGACTGGTACTCTGGAGGTTCCTTTCACTACAACTCTAGGTCCAAAGATGACAACTCTACAAACTCCAGAGAGATCATTAGAAACAACTTTGTTATCAGTTACAACTCATAAAAAGGAAATTCCAAAAATAACATCTCACGTGGAGCTTGCATCAAGTTCTTATTTCCCTCCCTATTCACCCCATCCTAGTTCTAGCACTGAAAAATCCTTCATTCTTTCTACAAAAAGGCCTGCAGTGTCTGCTCCTAGTCCTGCTTCTCCATGTTCAGGTGAATTAAAAAAAACATTTAAAACTGTTTCGACTACAGGATATCCCTTGCACAAAGTTCTGAACACAACAGAGTTCCTGACTACATTATACACTAAATATCCTGTCCTGGCAGAGACTCTCAGTGTGACACCTTTGCCTGTTAAGGTAGCATCCAAAATAACATCCCCTCTTGAATTAGCAACAAAGTCAACTTTGTTTTCTGGAAAAACATCTACTGAACACAAGTCAGCTCTAGTTTCAAGTACAGTGAAGACAAGCACTCCAGCATACTCAGGCAGTGTTACCACATCAGCAATGAAAACCAAAGAAACCGCCACAGCTCCTTTTGCAGCTACAGAAAGAGAATCACCTCAAAAAACATCCATCACTGGATCTCCACTTGATCTCCTTGGTGAGACTGAAACCACATTGTTGACAACACAGCCTGATAAAGCACAAGCAGAAAGTATTACTACCCTCTAAAATGGAAAGCCATCTGCTTTGACTTTGTCACCATCAAGTTCTCTTTTCTCTTTAAACATTTCTCTTCCTTCACTACCCTCAGATGGACAAGAAGCATCACTCACAACTCTCAGTCCCATGCATACATCCCATGAAATAACCTCTTTATATCCAAGACCAACTATACCAAAAGTAAAGTTAACAACAGAAAAGACGTCTCCAGTCCCAACTTTCTCTATTTTATCTGCTATATTAGAACAGTCAAGTTCAATAACAACAATATCAGATGAAAAATCACTAGTGACTATCACTAATGCTACGTTCTCTCCATCCTCTGAATCCAGCAGTCAGCTCATAACAACCAAAAAAACGACAGACAAAGAAAAATCCTCACTGTCCCCTTCTATTGCACTTCCAGTAACAAAGTCTTCATACACTTTCTCCACCTCTCAGTATATAGGAGATAAATTAGTTTCTTCACCTTCTTTAACACAACTGCTATCAGAAGTAACAACCACACCAAAATACCCAGTAGAAACCAAAATGGTTTCTACAGCATTAAAATCTACAGTCCGAAGTATAACAGAAGCAGTGAAACTGCCAGCAGCTGCAGCTCAGCCATTCCTGCCTCTGTCTTCAACAGGCCCCTTTTCCTTGCAGACATCTTCAGGAGATAAACTCTCAGTACAGACCACAAGGACCATGGTTATACCACCTTCTTCTACTCAGAAGATTACAGAGCTTGGTCGTCAGACCTCTCAACCTTCATTGATAAGCCAAGAACACCAATATCCTGCAAAATCTCTAACAAAATCCGCTGTTCAGCCACAACCTGTAGAACTGACTTCCTTATACCCCTTAATGACCTCACTACCTGAAGGTACTCATTCAAGTATGTTGCCTACCTCAGGAGGTCCTACAAAAGTTATTTTACCAACTCAGAAATATTTGCATTTAACTGATTCAGCCACACAGCCGCTTGTATCAAGAACTTCTGTTTTGCAGCCTACAGTCCCAGCTAGAACAACAGCTGACTTTATTTTTGGCACCAAAATTCCCCCTTTCTCAGCAGAAGTGCTTGTCACTTCATCTTCTTTAACAACAATTAAAAAAGAACAGTTTCCTTCATTTTCCTCTCAAAAGGCAGCTACAGATCTAAAATTCACACATCAGGCCTCATTTACTGAATCCCTTGATTCAAGACAAACACTTGAGACATCACCTTCACCAGATTTGGGGTCAACCTCTTCAATGGTTTTGCTACCAGAAACAACAGAAATTCCCATGGTGTTGGGATCCACATCAACACAGAAAAGCAGTACAGAGAAAACTGTGGTGCTGCCTAAGCAGGTCACACCTTCAGCCACCACCTCCAGTTCCATGATCCCACCAAGGACAGCCTTGTCCACTGAGGCCCCTACATCAGCTGCAGCTTCAGCCTCTCCAGCAATAGCCAGTGCTGGGCAAAACCTCAGTATTGCATCAGCAACTTCAGACAAAGCAGCAGCAGTCACAGAGCCCATCACCACCTCTTTTTCTGTTACTTCAGAAGCAACAGGAGCCATGCCCCTCGACACAGTAAAGTCTGAAGAGTCAGAATCAACAACAGGATTCCAATCTGTCCTTACTCAGGGTGTTACCATTGCACCTCAGACATTTCACCCTCCGTATTTCCCAAGCACAACTTCAGTTCTGTCCACTGGACATTCACCTGCTGAGTCAAAACCATTTTCTTCTACAGCTCCATCATCAGAAAGTACTATTCAAACTTCAAAATTTGAAATAACATCTGAGATGCAAACACCTTCTGTGAGTTCACTGCTAATGATACCTGATCATCCAAATGACACAGCAGCTCCACCAGTTTCCTCATTTACTTCTTTATCTACCAAACCACTTCATGGCTTGACTACAACATTTTCTGATGGACTGGCAACAGCTGAATCTATGTCAGGAGCTGCAGCATCACCATTTTTGTTGTCCCAAGAAACAACAGCTCTTCAAACTTGTACAGTGAGTAGATAGAAATAATTACCTGCCTGCTTTGGATTATGCCTTAGTTACTTTCACACACTGATTAAAAAATAAAATTGTGAGCTATTCCTCGGTCTTCAGGATTCAATGTATCTGTATCAAACAAGGGAGCCTGAATATGTTATCCATTATATCTGAAACCTTGGATAACTTCATTATGCATAACTTTTTTTTCCAAATGTTATACTAACTGGTTGTCAAACCTCAGTTTTCTGAGTGTGACTGTTACAAGAATGGAGTTTTTGACAAAATACGGTCTTTCATATTGTCCAGTGTCAGTGTTTTGCCATGTTGCCCTCCTTAAAGTACATATTTTCAGACATCCCTGTTATCATTCCTGCTTGTTTCCTTCCGTATTTTCCCTTCTCAACCTTTTTTCATTGTAAAGTTAAAAATTCAGTAGTGCTGTTCTCGTCTTTAAACAGGACAACAGTGTTAATCTGTGTTAATGTTTTCAAAGGTGCTCTTTGCTTGTAGCTTCCATCAGCATCCTGGGGATCAATAATATTTTGTGCCCTAAGAACATGAACCCCTCTTTTAAGAAAAAAACTGCAATATTGTTATAGTAGCTTGGTAAGAATAGTAACCTCTGTCTTTTATTGAATCTGCCTTAGCCAATCACAGAGAGTGAATGCATAAAATACATTTGTTTGGATGGACAACTGATCCAGGTTAATAAGTCCCAGAACTGTCCATACAATGCTACTCAGCCCAGCTGTGGAGTTTTGGGATTTGCTACTCAAACGAATGGTGACAAGTGCAGCCCAAAGTGGGAATGTGCATGTAAGTTTTAATTCTGCAGTACTTCTGAAGTGCGTTCAGGTAACAATTTAATGCATGTGTAAAAAAGGTAAGAACTGACACTTCTATACCATAGCATGGAAATAGAAGAGGTACATTGTATGGGTCACTCATTGTCTAAGGAAATTCGCTTTTGTTGTTTTACATCCAGGGGAATAAAAAAAAAATTATCCTTTAATGTGCTCATTATTAGGTATCTGCAGTGGATGTGTTTAGATCTGACTTAGACTCATCTTGTAATCTCTCTAATCAGGGGACACCTAATCAATACAGATTTTTTGGTTCATTTTATAACTACTTCAGGATAAGAAGATTCCCTAGACTGTTAACTACTATTAACAGTTTGGTGACTCTACTGTAGTTACTCCCATCAGTTACCTAGAACTGGGCAGAAAGATCTTAATGAAAATACAATTTAGTTCATCATAGCAAATAAAGTATACAGAGATAAGCAATTGGAACTTTTGCTTAGGATTTAGAGTTTGAAATAACTCAGAGTAGAACTCCAAGCCCAACCTCCAACACAAAAGCTTTAGTAATAAGACTGAGGAAAAATGAAACTTTTCCACCTTAGGAACAAGGGTACAAGGGAACTATGGCTCTGGCATGATCTGCTGTCACTCATGATTTTTCGTAGTTTGGGGTTTGTAAAAATTCCAAACCTTTGTTGGCAAGAACGGTAAGGAAATAGCTGATTGCAGAGGTCTGCAGGTTGTCCCTCTGAAAATACGCAGGATTTGATTCTGCTGTCCATTTACAAAGATGCAACTGTATCAAATATGTGAAAATATGTTCTGCATATATGCAACTCTTAGTAAGCTAGTTCATCTTATAACATTTATTGGTTTGTCTTCATATTTTGTAAGATTTACTGGAATTCTAAAATAAGTTAGAAAAAATATTTACTTTTTTTTTCCTTGGGTCATTGCACCATTTTCTCTGATCTGAGCATTGTAACATATGATGGAAATCATTTGGCTTTATTCAAAGAAGCATCCTACATTGTTAGTCAAACTCCAGATGAAACTATAACCATCCATGTCCTTGACTGTAGAATGGTAACTAACATTTATCAGATAACAAAAGGTGTTTGGTACTGCTAATAAGATGTATCTGAAAAGCAAGACCATAGTAAATATTTCATAGTGGGGTTATTATTCACTTCTGTGCAATATCTATGATTTGTGCTTGCATTTCACAATACTTATGAATTGTATAACACTCTAACGTGACTGTATATGCACTGTTGCTTGTGAAACAGCTGCAAGATGAGAGGTAGGTCCATGTTATTATATGGTATGTGTAATATGAACTAGGTGGTTAGAGATTAACTGGATTTACATCATTAGTCACTTCTGTGAGTGCTGCCTCATTACAAGTACCTCCACAGTTGTACCAATATACCACCAGGGTTTTTATCTGTATTCATATGGAGAAACTTGGCCTGGAAACACCCATCTTCAGAGCCATAAAAGACTGTATGGGGGTACCCTGTGCATTCCAAGTTTCTGACACCAGGAGTAAGAGAGAAAGCCTAATGGGCATCCTGTCTAATGGATAGTGTGGGTTGGCTTGTATCATAAAAAGTTGATTTCTTGTAAGCCTTTACAAATCTCCTAAAACTTCAGTCTTTTCTGTGAAATCTAGGTAATTTTGATGTCTGTATAAATGTCCATTGCAAAGTCTGGCCCCAATTTTCACCTTACAGAAGTTAATTTCAGAAGCTCAATATGACTGATATGAAGACGATGTTTTTGTGACCTTCAGATTTGTTTTCCTCTTGTATTCAGTATTTTCTGTTCTGTTCAATCCCAGGTAGCTCTGGAAGTATGCATTTATTCCCAATCCATTACTTCTGTGCTGTACATATAATATAGATTCATCATTCCCAGCCTCGTTCTTCATATTTTTTTGTGTCCAAACAGCTAGTTCACCACATTTTTCCCTGAAAACATGTATTTTTGTTGTAATTTCAAGATTGTATGATATAGTTTATAAATATATTTTTTCAGTTGCTGAAAATGAGGTCATAGCCTTTTATTTGTTTATACAGATAAACTTTTTGACTTGAAACTGTAATCAGCAATGGTTTTCTTCTCTTTAATATTATAATCCCCAATAATCCTTAATATCCCAGTACCTAAAACCAGTAAGCAACCAATGTATACAGATTTTGCACACCATGGCTATTGATGATGTATTTTTGCTTTCTCCACAGAGTAATTCAAATTCAACTTCTTTGTGCCTGGCAATGTTGAACCTAACCTATGTATCAAATGAAATTATTATCAATCGTTTAAGTAGAAAAGTAAGTATTTTGAGGGGTTTTATTTTCCTTTCAGATAACACCTTATTTCTGTAATCAGCTGCATCCTCATGTGGATACTGAGGAGTAGAGTGAAACTCAATAAGTCGTATGATTCCTTGTTCAAATTTTGTAATTAAGTAAATTTCTCCTGGTAAATTCAAAGAGCCAAACTGTGATCCAAGGGCAGTTAACAAGTAAGTCTCAGAGCAAGGCACATAAATTGTAAGTACTTTCGATACTTGTATTAACTTTATGGAGGAAAGCCTGACTGCTTCTGAAATTAGTTATGACTTAAATTCCTAAGCTGTCAAAAATCTGGCCTTAGTTCTTCTACCTGACAATTAACCTCTCTTCTGCGTGTCTTTTAGATAACACTAAATTCAAGATCTGCTTGGCCTACTGTTAGAAAATATGGATACAAAGTTGAAGATTCAGGCTTCAAGCATGAAGTTGAGACACCAACAAAAATCAAAATTCAGTGGTTTCACAATACAGGTGTGATGATTATTGAGTTCAATGGTACCAGAGAACCAAAAGCTTTGGGACTATGTGGTAAGTGTAGAGTAGTGCAAGAAATAAAGGCTTTCAGATGCTTTGCTAGGGAGACACATTTTCCTAATTATATAAACGATTTATTGCAGGATCTGTCCCAAAATTTTATTGCAAATATTTAGATACTATTAAAATTAATCTATTATTAATTTTGTTTATTGTTGAAATTATATTTGATATTTATTCCTTTCATCACTTTTTGCCCACAGTGTTGTTCTGTCTTTAACCTGTTCGACCACAGGCATGATTGCTTTTACCAAACCTAAATAAGTGAGATAGGTCTAAGTCCATAATTTCAAATACGGTCATTTACAGATTTAGTGTTTGCTGTCCAGCTGATAGGAAGTGGTACATGCTATTTTCAGTTTCTAAAGGTCAGAATTCCCAGGAAATGTAAACTTGAGAGATTTAATCTTAGTTTAACTGTTGGAGAAAATAATTTAGAGGGTATTTCTTAATAATGTTGCACTCCATTAGGTCTGTTCAATAGTTTCACCTGCTTTCCTTTTTTTTAAAAAAAGCACAGCCTTGATTAAGCTGGGAGTGTTGTAGCTTATGCAAGCATGTATTTTGTTGATGTAAATCCCCACTGTGGTAGCTGAATCTGTAAATTTATCTGCTGTAAATTGGAGCTGGAAATCAGCATTAAAGAGATCATATAATTACAGTGGATACCTTTCCAGTTTCAGAAAGGGCAAATGCCTGTAGCTCAGTATCAAATACCAGGAATAGCTCAGTCCAGTTTCCAGTCCTGCTGACAGAAATGTGCTTCTCACAAAGAGAGTTTGAATTGACACCATTTTGAAATATGATTGTTATCTGTAATTTACCCTTATTTCTGTTTTCAGTATTGTTCTCACTCTGTTTGGCTAATCATTATTGTAATAAGTTCAAAGAGAAACAAGCCAATAAAGACAATGGATTTTTATAATAAATCTAATTCAGGTTATCCAGAGAATCTCTTTTGCCTTTACCTGTTTGATTACTGTGATAGGGTGGATTGGGAACATTACATTCCTTCTTTACAAGGCATTTTGACTAGAAGACAGCACACTTCTGTGGCTGGTGTTGCAAGTACAACTTCTTCAGGGAATGTGCTGTGTATTTCTGGTGTTCAGCTCTCATGGAAGGTTCTCTGCATAAGTCTGCCCTCACGGTACTGCCTGGTGCCACTTACAGAGCCTGCCTCAAATGAGCTCGTTGTACTGCATCTTTCCAAGGTGAATTAGTCTGGCCTAAACTCTTGTGCTTTCTGTGTTAGTCTGCTGCTTGTATTTGCACTTTCTCAAATATCTTTTAGCTGTACTACAGTATTGGTAAGTCCTGATTTCTCAGCTTCGTGGAAATGCTAAGACTGAAGAGACCATGACAAATTTGTAGCACAGTCATCCCTTGGTAGGATTCAGAGTCAACAGTGTCTTTTATAGTGCAAGGATTGGGCAATTGCGGCAGCTGGTGAAGAGCTGGAATGGGAGATGAGGGATGTGGGAGGGCAACATGGACAGCTCTATAGCAGAACTGGGGAAAAAGATTTAAAGCATGTCAGTTCTAGTTGCAACCAGATCCTGCCGAGAAAAATGTGGAGCTTTAGTTTTGCTGTGTTAAATATCCTTGTCAATGTGTAAGAGAAGTGGAAAAAGATATCGCTGACATGACAGCAAGCCTTTGAAGTCTTTCAGAACCATCACGTACTTCCTATCTGTGTTGCAAATACAGACTCAAAAAGTTCAATTGGAAACAGTTTGGAAAGCTATTTTACTCTCTGGATGCCTGTTGCTGTATCACTGATCAGGAATTACAAAAAATGGTAAAACAGACCAACAGTTCTTTAGAAAACGGTGAAATCCACAAATACTTTTTTGAACAGATGAAGAATTAGGATTGTGCTTGTGGAGACATCAGAAGAAAACATTTTAGAAGTGTGATATAAAAATCTCAGAAACTAATTAAGAAGAAGGAATGGGGGACTGATCCATGATTCTGCTTTTTTCCACCTGCTGGTTTTTAAAGGATGTTCTGAACGTTCTTTGCTGACCAGAGTCACTGTCCATATTCTGTTGCTTCTTTTGCTCCAAAGTGTTTTAAAATTACCAGCTATATTAGTTAAAACACAAAGAAAAATGTGATGCTGTCTTCTAAGTGAATTCAGAAAAGTTTGATTTTTTTTTTTCTTTTTTTTCCCCTGCTCAGTGGTAATATAAGTATCGCTGGAAGTGCAGAAAGCTGCAGTTTTATAGTAGCTCAGCCACTGAATGCTGAAGATTGCTTAGAAGCATAAGTAAAGTAGTACAGTATTTTCTGAAGTACAGTATCAGATCAGCATCCTGGCATTTTATGGTTGTTCCCTTTTCTGATAACATTTACAGTTTTAATTTGTTGCTATATATGGAGGTGCTTTGCAATCATTTTTAAAATGAATTTTTGTTTAGTGTTTGTGCAGCTGAGGAGCAAGCTTTGAAAAGTTTGATTTTTCATCTCTGTTATGCAGTAGATAACCTACTGTTATACAGTAGGTGCAGCAGAGATGCACCTTTACTTTTGCTTTCCTTCATTTTTCTGAATTTTGTGAACGAAGACTTGTTACATCTGTTGTAGGTTGTAATACTGTCATGTTGTGTAAGATTTTGAAAAGGTGTTTACTTTCTTGAATATTCCCCTTCAAACATATTTCACATATGTTAATCCACTTTTTTTTCCTTTTTTTTTTTTTCCTTCTGGTAATTCATAGGGTTTTGTGATAGAAGCTTGGAAAATGACTTGATGCTACCCAACAGGACAGTTTTAAGCCAAAGCAGTTCACCCTCGACTTTTATAGACAGCTGGCAAGTGCCAGACACATTGAAGTATGTCGGAGGAGACAGGCATCAGGAAACTAATTGCTCAGTCATGGACTGCTCAGAGTGCTTAAGAATGGTGTTGAACCAGACCTTCAGCAGCTGTCACCCTTATGTATGTTAAGTATTTCAAAGCTTACGCTTTGAGAGAGCTACAGTTCAGATATAATTTTGCATACTTGGTAATTTCATTAATGTGAGGCTATGTGTAACCATATCTGTTGAATGGGATGTATATTTTTGTGTGTACCTACAGAAAGGTAGAAGTGATTGAAGAGCATGACAGCTTGTTAGGAGAGTTGCAATAAGCAACTTTCAGAATTTCATCTCTGTTAGTTTTGAAATGCCACATAATTTATAAAGCAGTCACAGATAATCCAACTGTATCAGTAAGGTCAAGAAACGTAAAAAATTTTAGGATTTAAATAATCCTTAAGCCTTCAGTAATTTAACAAGTCCCAGATTGCAATAGGTAATCTGAGAACCTGCATTCTCAAAGGCTCTAGAGGCAGAGTTCCAACTTGGAGATGTGAGAGGGCAGAACAGACCCTTGAGAGCAAGCCTAAGGAAAATTACAAACTCCTGGTGTGCAAATAAATTATTTGTGGTCATATGAGTACATTTACCATTTGACCTTTTGTATATAGTTGATTTTGATGAACGGGAGACCAAAAATAGATAAAAATGTAGAGGTAAGAAGGAAAAAAGAAATTGTGCCTTATACTAGAAAAACCGTTTTACGTCTTACCTTGGCACTTATAAGAGATGAAGCCAAGGAATATAATCATGTCAGTGTCCAGGAAGTCTTACTTTTAAATCCTAGTAGGTTTTCTTTGTACACCAATGAAGGCTTACCATGAGCTAAGAACTCTTGGCTTCTTTGTAGGGGATATTTTTAAAGGTCAGTCTTTCCTACCTAGCATGGCCTCTATGAAGGTGCCATCTCTTTTTTTCTTTGTTAGATTCCACCTAAGCAATTCTGTGATATATGGGCTCGAGACACTGAGTGCATTCGAAATCCGTGCGTTTCACTAGCTGCCTATGTGGCCATGTGCAACAAATTTAATATTTGCATAGAGTGGAGGAGCTCTGATTACTGCCGTAAGTATTCTGCGTGTATGCTGTTGCAGTTTAGAGGTTTGGGGAGTTGAAAACTGGGCAGAAACACTAATTGTAGCAGTTTTTTGGTTAAACGCCAACACACTCACAAAAATCACTTGATTTTGTTGTGA
>VZTZ01038435.1:45516-112393 GCA_013400955.1 Drymodes brunneopygia | reverse complement strand
AAAATATATATATATATATCACACTTTCCCCCTTGCCAGAAGCAACATGTGCATCTGGAGAAATTTTCCCAGTGAGCAAAAATTGGATACAAAACCATATTCTGAGGAAATTGCATTTCATCTCATGTTTCCCATTCTGTATGAGCAATTATTTGTGTGGATATACGAGTTCTTTAGCCTGCATGTGCCCATGTTGGTGACTGTTATTGACTTCAGAGCAGTGCCAATTTTCTGCAGAATTTAACTGCAGACACAGACTCCACATAAATAAATAAATAAATTAAAACACATTCACCCAAAAAACTACACCATCACCAAGCAAAAAGCTCCTTTTGTCATTGCATATGCAGTAGCTCTGCAGAGAATAGCCTGTTCTTTGTTGCCATCCAAAGACACATTATTTTATTTGACACCCATGGAGCTGCACAAATGAGAGTCAGCAGGCATCAAGCCGTCCTTTTGGAAAAAATGTTGGCATCTCCCTCCCTGGCACATCTGGTGAGTTTGAATGGCATTCACTGGCACGGCTTTGCAAAATTAATTACATTCCAAAGCCTTGTCACAAACAATAAACCCTTGTGCCAAACGCTGATCTTTTGTTTTCTGCCAGATGTAATGCATCTGCTTCTCTTTATCAGGTTTAATCCTATTTGGCTTTTGCAGTGCAATAAACAATGCTGTGGAAGTTGGAAATGGAAAGTGGGAGAACGTGGAAAGGCAGTGAGCAGAAGAAGAGATGGAGATGCCACGTGGTTAAACCACTTGGTGTGGAACAGCTGTGTAATGTGTTGTCATGAGGCACAGCCGTGGTGAGAAAGGCCTTTCCTCCTCAGTGAGATTGCATCAAGCAGCAGGGTGAGGATAGATCCTCACTGAACTGTCAGAAATCCTACTGAATGGGCTTGGTGTTGACTGTCTTATTTTGCATGCCTAATTTCTCTCAATGATTTCACTATATAATCTGATGCAGAAAGATCTCTCTCAATGCTGTCTCTCAAATTCAAGGAAGGCTCTGTCCAAAAGGAGAAATAATGTGCAATTAAGTACAGTTCAAAAAAACAATTCAAATATTTTTTTTCCCCCACACAGGAGCTTAACTATTTGTTAATCCAAAGAGAGAATTGAATAGGTTCAAAACAAAGTTGAATCCACCTGCTGCTACCACCAGCATAATCTTGAAAAGATGTGTGATTCTACCATGTAGAAGGCTTTGGTTTTGTAATTCCTTCCCTCTCAGCCAGACTCATGTATACCATTATATAGAAATACACATGTCCTTCTGTTGCTGTGCTAAATATATTTTCAGTGGTACATGTAGCTACAAGCCTGTGACCCCCTTCAGTCCTTACACTCATCTCCTGCTGTCTTTAATTTTGCTATGACACAACAGGGATCTGAACTCCACAGCTCAATTTCTCTTAAATTCCTTAAATTAAGTAAGCAGTGGTATGGTTGCCACTACTGGGAGCACAAACCTTGTCTGGGCTGTGACAGAGGACCAGAAAGAAGAAGCCTGAAGTCCCCTCCTGGTGGGGTTTGTGGTCTCTAGGGATGCCTTTGTCACATGAACTTTCCCTTTTTAAGTGCATTTTTCAAGAGGAATAATTTTGAACTAGTTCAAGGTTAGAAGTTTCTGACACGTGTGAATTGGAAATAAACCAAAACAGTTTCAGCCACAGATGAGCTGGAACTGAAGTAAAATTTACTGGTTCAATGGTCTTCCCTCCAGATGTATTGAATTCAAACCTGTATGACTGAAAAAAGAAGGAAGGAGAATGAATGAGTGAGCAGGAGACTGAATTTCAATTTGCCTGCCTAGTTTGTAATGTTTCCTCTGTTTCAGCTCAAGGCCATTAATAGCCTCAACTGCCTGATGTATTTAGAGCTTTTTCCTGTCTGCCTCAAAACTTTCTGTAGAACTTTCAAGTGTGGACACCAGTTTGGACTCATAACTGCTATTCATCACCACAGCTTTATTCAAGCTTTAACAATAATGGGACATTTAGCCACGAGATCTCATTCCCTGAGATTTCTTTCTCTTCTTGTGTGCAAGTTTCAGGGATCAGACATACCTTGGGTGTCTGCAATAGTTACTGTTGCTGAAAAAAGCCCAGATCTGACACTGGGAACTAGCAAAGGGAAGAAATAAGGCTGAATGAAACATCTCTGAGAGCCTCCATTGGACAGGAAATATTTGCTGTCCAAAGGAAACTGTCAAGTCAACAGATAGCAGAAATTGGTAAGCCAGGAAAGAAGAAGCCAGCAAGACTATACTGAAACAAGCATTGGAACAGATTGCCCAGGGAAGTGATGGAATCATCATCCCTGGAAATGGTCAATAAACAAGTCAATGTGGCTCTTGGGGGCAGGGCGTAGTGGTCAACATGGTGCTTCTGGGTTATCAGATGCACTTTAAGATTTAAGTGATCTTTTCCACCTTAAAGATTCTATAATTCTAAGTCTCCAGATGTTACAAGAAACTGTTTGCCTCTAGAAATTTTTAAAAGGCCAAAAAAGGGACTTTAACTTTACAGAGGTTAATTATGGGAGATAGCTAAAATTTTGTCAGTGATTATTGCAAGTTAACTTCTTTGCTTGTTGTACACAATTCAGTGCCACCTGAATTCCCTTGACAAGTTGTTTGGTCTGGAATTAGTGNGTTGGTCCTGCCTGGAGATTCAACTACTGTTCTGGAGCCTGCGTGTTTCTTCTGTTGCCAGCTGTGCAACACTGTGGCAGTGGCACTGTGTGCAAACCTTTCTGGTTACACCTACAGCAGTCCTGGTCGTGATCTCTGGGAGTCTGTGTGGGTGTGTGCGGATTCTTCAATACTTCAATAGATACACAAGTCACAGGGGCTGGATGTCTCAGAATTGCTTTATTGCAAATTACTATAAAATTACCATCAATAAAACAAAATACATGTGTGTGTATATATGTATATATATACACACNGATCAGACATACCTTGGGCGTCTGCAATAGTTACTGTTGCTGAAAAAAGCCCAGATCTGACACTGGGAACTAGCAAAGGGAAGAAATAAGGCTGAATGAAACATCTCTGAGAGCCTCCATTGGACAGGAAATATTTGCTGTCCAAAGGAAACTGTCAAGTCAACAGATAGCAGAAATTGGTAAGCCAGGAAAGAAGAAGCCAGCAAGACTATACTGAAACAAGCATTGGAACAGATTGCCCAGGGAAGTGATGGAATCATCATCCCTGGAAATGGTCAATAAACAAGTCAATGTGGCTCTTGGGGGCAGGGCGTAGTGGTCAACATGGTGCTTCTGGGTTATCAGATGCACTTTAAGATTTAAGTGATCTTTTCCACCTTAAAGATTCTATAATTCTAAGTCTCCAGATGTTACAAGAAACTGTTTGCCTCTAGAAATTTTTAAAAGGCCAAAAAAGGGACTTTAACTTTACAGAGGTTAATTATGGGAGATAGCTAAAATTTTGTCAGTGATTATTGCAAGTTAACTTCTTTGCTTGTTGTACACAATTCAGTGCCACCTGAATTCCCTTGACAAGTTGTTTGGTCTGGAATTAGTGAGTTGGTGGTCACCATGGCTCATCCTAAGGCACCCAAGAGCTGATCTCTGCTATCACCTCTGTGACAGTCAGTCAGGACAAATCATTTTTTACCTTGTGTTTTACAGTTTTTCCCTGTCTGAAACATGTGAATTGTGATAATGGCCTCACCAGTAAATTGCTCTGAGATCTACAGATGAAAATGTGCCCTGTGGTGTTGCCCTGCTTTTTGCAGGGTTTCATGTTTGTAACTCTGTAGTACAAGTTTCCCATGCATTTTCTGTAAACATGGTCCTTGTTTTTCCTAACTGGCCGGGATTGTTTTGCACTTGTAGATTGTTTTTCATTCCTTTCCCCTGGGGTGGAGAAAGATGATTGACCATGTATTTATCCTGTAAACTTACAGAGGTGTTAACCCCTCTCACCAATCCCTGATTGTCTTTAGAAACATATATAAATAAGAGAATAAAGAAGGGCAGGCCCCTTTTGGTTGGTCCTGCCTGGAGATTCAACTACTGTTCTGGAGCCTGCGTGTTTCTTCTGTTGCCAGCTGTGCAACACTGTGGCAGTGGCACTGTGTGCAAACCTTTCTGGTTACACCTACAGCAGTCCTGGTCGTGATCTCTGGGAGTCTGTGTGGGTGTGTGCGGATTCTTCAATACTTCAATAGATACACAAGTCACAGGGGCTGGATGTCTCAGAATTGCTTTATTGCAAATTACTATAAAATTACCATCAATAAAACAAAATACATGTGTGTGTATATATGTATATATATACACACACAAATATATAATACTATAGAATAATAGTACCATCAAGGCTGAAAAGGATGTCTAAGAACTCCATGTACAATCACCAATCCACTGTCAACACCACACTTGCCATGAGACTGTCCTCAAGTGCAGTATCCACATTTTTCTTGAACACTTACAGGGATTCTGACTCCAAAACTTCCCTGGGCATTCTGTGCCAATGCTGCACCACTCTTTCTGTGGAAAACTATTCCTGATATCTAATCTAAACCTCCCTTGGTGCAACTTGAGACTATTTTACCTCATTCTATCACTTTTTACCAGGGAGAAGAGAATGATATCCACTTCCATACAACCTCCTTTTCGGTAATTGTAGAGAGCAAGAAGGACTCCCCGGCTTTGATATATAGGACATATAACATATTGCAAGCTATTACAGAATTTCAACCAGTGAAGTAAATATATTTTTCTGAACCTTTATCTATGTCACTGCTAAAAAACATATATGTGAAGTGTTGCAGGCACAACTTGCACCATACCATTCCCAGAATTTGGGCTTAACAACAGAAGATTCTTATTTCAAAAATTACCTGCCTCATGAGGTCTGGAGTCAGCCAGGTGTCCCCATCGAGGGTCCAGTCTGTCTGAGAGACCTCATGCAGGGAAGATCTTGCAGAGAAGTTAATTTTGTGTAGGTATTTAGTTACTTTTCATACCTTTTTCGGGTTTGACAAACATGAAGTTGTGTATGAGGGATGTTTGGGTTGAATGTAAGAAAAAAAATTTCTCCCAGAGAGTGGTTGGGCACTGGAACAGGATCCCCAGGGAAGGGGTCATAGCACCAAACTTGACAGAGTTCAAAGACTGTTTGGACAATGCTCTCAGGGACACAGTGCAGGATTCTTGATGTTGTCCCATCCAGAGCTGGACTTTGATGATCCTTGCGGGTCCCTTTCAACTGAGAAAGGGACTATTCTATTCTATTCTATTCTATTCTATTCTATTCTATTCTATTCTATTCTATTCTATTCTATTCTAACTGAAACTATGAACTCTGTGGAAATATCCATAATAACAATAAAGAGTACAACTTAAAGCCATCTTAATTTCAACTAACCATGTCTACTAAGCAGACATGAGGAAGATGTAACCTACCTAATTTGTGTTAACATCTATGTGCAATTGCCAAAATCAGTTTTCATGTGTATAGTAACTCACAACAGGGAATCCTAGAATTTTAGGGTCATATCAGACTCACAGACACCCATCTGCTTTCAGAGGAAGAAAATGAAACAGCTTCTGCATTGTCAGAGGAGTTATAATCCCAGTTCTTCACATTTCTACTTTTCTTTACAGAGTCTGTTCCTATTAAATATTTTTAAACAACTGAACTGTGATCTTTTCCTCTTCATTAGGTGTTCTCTGACACTGTCCAGGATGAGAAAATTAAGAAAGTCCACACAAGATAATTACACAAAACTAATATATTCTGTTGGTGACTTTCTTCTGTTTGTCATTGCTTTTATAGGCTCGGTTTACTATCTGTTTATTTATCTATCTGCATCTCTAGAAAGTATTTTCCTGTTGCAATTGTTAGCTTTACAGGTTAATGAAGAACAAAATCATCTTTGTCTTTTTTCCAATTTTGTTACATTTCAGCTATATCAAAGATACCCTACTTCTGCATTAGAAAGGGCATTCTAGATATTTATATATCCAAATTGCTCCCTTTCCTTCATTTATGTTTTCATTCAAAATCCATTGAAGAGCACAAGAATATTACTAAATCTCTCTGAAGACAGTGGATATCCATGCACTGTAAATTGCAGTTTGCAGTGACCTGTATAGCTCAATGTTTCAGTTCTTGATTTCCCTGTTGTCACTTCCAGACCTCTGTATTTCACTCGGCATTCTTAGCTACACAGTTTTCTTGCAATAACTGAATACCTTTAGGAGTTGCATGGCATGGCACTTACAAGGTGTAAATATTTCCTCTTCCACTGCAGAAAAGTTAATTGCACTGAAGCTGTGCTTTGCCAGCAGCAATTAACACAGAAGCTGAAACTGCAGCTAAACATTCTGGTCATGTGCATGGGTCTGATTTGTGACACCACAAGTACCTGCCCTCCCACATCCCTTGCTCCTTCCTGAGGCATTGTAGGGGTTCTTGCCACAATTTTCAAACATCAGGGTTCTGTTTAATTGACATGAGGTAAAAGCACTGCAAGTAGAAGGAGATTTTTCAGAGTTTTTGTAAATGTTTACAGTTGAAGAATCTCCACCTTGGTCAATTATGCTTGAGCAGCATAATAGCCCAACCCCAACTCCCCAGCTTCCATGAACATGTAGGTATCCATTTTTCTGCCTTACTGAAAACAAGAAAATATTTTGGCATTTGCATCTATATAATTGAAAGAAGATTTAAGAAAATCCTACACTTTCCTATTGTTTTAGGAAAGTTTCTAAACTAGCGTCTAATGGAAGTGACTGGAAGGAGAATGGAAATGTGTGGATCTCTTAAGCTTGGCAGGTAAAGTGGAACTGTTGGATTTTCAGCTGTGAAACAAAGAAATCCTCAAAGAAAACAACATGGAAAAAACCCAACATCATCATATTTGACTTTAGCAGCCATCAGAATCCCCATGCCAGTGGTATGGCCAGATTAGGAGGAGATATGGACAATGCAACAGATTACCTTTGATTCTTTATTTGTTTACCAGAACATATGGTCTGCTTTTCCTGAGTAGAGTTGGAATCATTTGAGCATTTTTGTACTCACAGAACAAAGTTTATTTCAGTCAATGCCTGTATCTTTGTCTTCAAAACACCTTGGAGAAACTTCAACAATAGTTGCCCTACTCTAGATACAGGGAACAGTTATGTAAAGAAAACTAGGTTTAGATTTACAAGGAAGGCTTAGATTTCATCAGTGTAATAAGTAATTTTAAGCCACCCTTGAGCTGTTTTTTTCCATCTGCAGGAACAGAAGTTCACTGAATTAATCTAGCTCAACATTTCATCGAGGTAGGATGCTAGGCAGCTACATACAGGAACTGTACTCTCCTACACTCCATGCTGGTACACTAACCCTTATGCCTTGATCCTTCTGTGTTTCCACTTCTTCTGGAAAATACAAAAAACGTGCCTGGGTTTTTAAAGAAGAGTCTACATTATTGCCCAAAAATAAAGACTTACGTGTATATGTTCTTACTACTCTTATTACTGCTACCTATGCACTAACTGCACCTAATTAACACAACAGTTATGGTCCCAGCCCCAAAAACAAACATTAGCATTATCACAGTCTTTGCCTTTGTGGGAGTTTCACAGATTTTAAACCTTTCACCTTTTTCTTATTGCTAAAGTCACGTATTCCAAAGTCCAAAATTTATGAAATACTCACCACAGTCATCTTCAGTGACACTGATTGAACTCCTAAAGTGTCTAACTCCTTAACTTCTTAGGTTCCTAATGTTATTTATCTAATTTTCTTTGTAATCATATGAAATTGCTACCAGCTGGACCTCATCTCCTCAGTAAAATAAGAAAGCATTAGATTTTTTCTGAGGAATAACCTAATGATGTACCCCTCTCTTTGAAGAAAATTAAGATTACATGAACAAGAGGAAAATTTTATACAAAGTTTTTGCTTAACCCGTGAGACCGTCCTTTAGGAAAAGGTGTGTAAAGTGAATTACCTCTGTGAAATAAAAACACAACCTAAAATGACTGAAGTCGATAAGCAGTTAGGAAAATGCAGGACATTTAAAGGACAGCTCAAGACCCAACTGTTGGTATGATTCAAGGGAATCAAGTTGCTAACTCTCACTAAATCTTATTAACATATGCCCCAAAACTACCATATAAACAGCAGCATGTTGGGTTAGCTTGGACACACAGGCAAATTCAGGATAATGCCAAGTGGGCAGTGGCAGAGTTTCAGTGGCATAAACCTGAGGCAAAACATAGAACCAGGTCTTCTGAACTCTTGGCAAGATGCAATATCAATGTTTCCACTGAAGAAGTCATAGTTTCTCCATTCATGTCTAAAAAAGTTAAAGAAAAAAAAAAAAGGCTGTAGAAATAAAGTAAATCTGTGGACAGAGGAGGCATATGGGCTGTTGAGGGCTCCTTCATAATTAACAACTACTGGACAGAGCCAAAACCTGAAATGACCAGACTGACCAGTGTCCAGTGACAGACCATATAATTACTGAGTTACAGAGCATAAAAACAAGTGACTGCTTCCAATTATGATGTGAAAGGGCAACTTCACAGTCGTGCCACTTCGTAGTGCTGGGGAGGGGCAGAGGAAAATGTGTTAAAGGACTAATGAGGTGTGTGGGTGGAAGTTACCGCCACAGTTCACGGTGGCTCAAGTTGTTAGTTCCTACCATGTGTCACCATCCAAGGGAAAGAGGGAACGTGAGGGAGGCAGAGATGGGAGCAGAATGTGGGAAGGCATTTTCTCACTGGGATAACTACAAGCAAAGATTTCCTTTTTCTTACTTCTTTCTGAACACATCAGACATTATATTTTGAAAGAGCCATTTTAAGATTCCCAGACATTTTCTGTAATTGATTCAGCATTTTTACAATCCAGGAGACACACTTGCTTATTTTAGACAGTCTGGGGATTTATTCCCTCAAAGCCCTTAAAAACCACAACAGGGAAGAAAGAGGTAGGGGCCTTAGTATATCTTCAGGAGCAGACAGCACAGTGAGACCCCTGTGTACAATGTTGGGTGAAACTATAACCCCAATGAGAACCTCTCAGGATACACTCAGCTCACATAAACTTCTTCTGTTGAAAGGCCCACTGCATCCTCCACTTCATCACAGAACACACCATCTTGTCACTTACAGCTGGCACAGACAACTGAGTTGGCTGAGACTCAACCACAGAATCTAACTCATTTGACAGTCTTTAATTTAAAAGACAAATCCCTTCTGAGTAGATTAATTGAGTTTTCTGAGGGGTATTTGCAGCCCATGGAGTTTTCAGCACTGCCTTTCCACCTGCCCTCAAGGGATGAAGAGGTCAGCAGCCTTGCTCTGTGCAAAGAGGCTGCATATTTATAGTATACATATAAATAATTATTTGGTAGTTTGTGATGACACCACAACATCAGCTCCTTGAGATTCCATTCAGGCTGTTCAGCCCCACATGGTCCTTCCAGGCCTGGCAAGCTGGGGAGGCTCTGAATCTTGAATTACTAAGAAATATCTGGCATTAAGGGAAACAGCAGAAAGAAAAAGGCACAAAGAGACATTGTTGTTATTTTCATACTTTTCCTAAAAGTAGGAGTCCTGAAAGACCCTGAAACCCCGTAACTGTATGTTGGATGAGAAGAGAGTGTCCTGCTTTTATTGTTGGGCAAGGCTTCTGCAGAATTTCAACATAACATTTTTGGTTGCTTCTGTTTTGGACTCAAAATTCTTAGTTTCTGCAAGATGAGCCAAGAAAAGAAGTAGTCAGCCTGCAAAGAATTTAGGTGACATTTAAATAAAATAACAATTCAAATATTCCTCTCACAGCTGGCTAACATCTTCTACAGCTGATGAACTCCTTGTCCTATCAATCCTTACAGCCCCTACTGACTCCAAGGGAATCATTCTGATGGGTTTTTCAAAGGAAATTCAGGTTACAGACTTTCCCTCCCCCTACACCACCAAACAACAGGATCCAGAAGCATTTTCAAGCCAGTGTGCTCTCTGTGCACATCGTAGATGAGAACAGCAGTATTTTCACTGCAGCTCCCTCAACAGATCCAGACGTCTTTCCACCACTTTACACCCAAGTTTCTCAAACACATGGTTATAATGAGTGGGCAAACTCTGGATCTCCTGCTCCTCACAACCCAGAGGAAGTCACAAAACTCCCTGGATCCCAGGTGACTTAAAGGCATCTCAGTCAGGGAGTCTCCAGTGGCCAGCCCCTGCTTCAAGAATACTCATGTCATTTTATTACATGAGTATCAAAAGTACAAAGCATTTAAAATTGCAAAATACAAAAGGTCTGTTTATTCAATCAACTCCAAATTCTTCCCTTGAGCTGTAGGGGGAATCTTTATATAATGGAGGATCCAGGGGTTCACCAAAGATGCTCAGCCAGGATCTGTCGAGGCCTCTGCTGTGCAACCCCATCATTCAGCTATGCTTTTATTTTCCTTGAACATCAAAAACAGCCATTTCCCTAATTAGTACACAAGCAATGTGCTGTTTTCTTGTTCAGAGTGCCACTGTTTAATTCCTACACAAACAAGAGATTTTTTGATCTTGAAAAATGAGATTTTCAGTCAACAACAAGCATGTTAGCACAAGTCTTTCCTGTTTATATTAGAATGCACTGTGCCCTGGAATATCATTTTGCACACTACTGATATCAGTATGCTACGTGAGCAGGACTGGAGCTGCTGTTTACCTACCAAGAAATCATGTCAAAACAAACCAAAAAACCAAACAAGCCAAAAGAAGACAAGTGAAAAACTAAAATATAGTGAATTTTAAAGGTTCTTTTCCTAGGTTTCCATTTTCCTCATGAAAAACGCTTTTTCCATGCAGACAGGGTGAAATATTTTTATTCTTATTTGATGAAATAACTATATTTGACATAAAGCTGTCAGGAAAAAAGTGATCTGAGTTTCTCTCAGCACAAGAAGTACATCTCAGCAGAAAGGGGGGATTGGTCTTGGACAAGGAGCAGAAGGCTCTGGAATTTCTGGGAGTGAGCTTGGGGGTGAAGAGAGAAGATGAAGAATAAGGATTCATTGAGAGTTTCTAAGAATAATCCAGAGAAGCAAATGAGCTTAGGAAAATGTTTTGTCCACAGAGTAAATCCTTTAGATATAGCTGAACAGGGGTTGTTTTTAGACCCTAATGAGAAGTAGTCTGAGACATTTGTTTCTCTTGGATGCGGTGGCAGAGGTTAGCTACACACCTCTGCTTGTCGTGATATCCAAGGGCCTGGGAAATGTTAGTTTCTTCTCCTGAACAGAGGGTGCTTTGGAAACATGTTTGTGGTAAATCTCACTTTCAATTAAAGCTACCATGTAAGATGTTTTCTTCTTTTTCTTTTTCTTTTTCTTTTTCTTTTTCTTTTTCTTTTTTTCTTTTTCTTTTTCTTTTTCTTTTTTTTTTCTTTTTCTTTTTCTTTTTCTTTTTCTTTTTCTTTTTCTTTTTCTTTTTCTTTTTCTTTTTCTTTTTCCTTTTCTTTATCCTTTTCTTTATCCTTCTCCTTCTCTTTTTCCTTTTCCTTCTCTTTTTTCATTTTCTCTTTCTTTTTCTCTTTCTTTTTCTAGTTTGACCTCCTCAAAGTGGAGGTATTGTGACATGGCATTGTGGCTCCCCACTCTGCAGCTGAAGAAATTCTGCCATGCTATGTACTTGGGGAAATGATGTTTGAATTACTTGCATGTACTTACTGTGATAGATGGTGGCTTTTCTGTTGTCTGAAAGTCCTGGAGAAGCACATACTCCATTTTGGCAAAGTTTAGGATGCAGGCAAGAGTTTTGAGGTAAAGCACTGGAAAGCACAACCCATTACAGCTGCAAAGGAACTATTTTGTCATGAGACTCAAATCACACAGCGATGCAGTATAAGTCACTCTTTCCTCAGTCTATTTTCTTTTCAAGTGTTGCAATCCCAGAAGTGGGCTAGTGCAGGGATTAGAGGTGGCTCTGCTGTCATGAAAACTGTTTTATTGGATAAAGGAAACTTTTCATAAGGAAGTGTCTTCAAGAGAAATTCTTCAGACCCTTTGAACTACACCAAGCCACTATATTTTATTTTCCACAAGGAAAGAAAGCAGCTGCATGTAGGCCTAGGTCTGGAGTGACTTTTGCTTCCACAGGAAACTCTCTTGTTGAATGTTTGAAAGGGCTTGTGTGTGACAATTGTCCACACTAGTACTTCACAGAATAATAAAAATACTTTCCTCAAATCAAAAATCCAGCAGAAATATGGCCAGCTTTTTTTTGTCCCCTTTTTTTGTATTCTCTTAAAAACCTTCTGAAATCTCACTCTAACTACCCAGGAACGTACCACAATTAGCAAAAATAGCTGCTATTTTTCTTTGACTAGCTACTATAGTAATCTTTGACATTTCCCCATGTCTGAAACACTCACCACAGCTTTCATGGCCTAATAAAATGGCATCACACTGAAATGAAATTCGTGCCATAGTTATGGATGTGGAGCACAGGCTGTTCCTCGACCATGAGCCAGAACAGGAACTGTGGCTTGAAATTTAAATCAAGTCCTGAGTGTCAAGTTAGGGAAAATATTGCATATTTAAGAGTGTTTATCTTCCTCTTGCAGATTAAAATTGTATGGGTGCCTTCGAGACGGGTTATTATCTTATCTGCTTTAAGCCACAGAAAGTAATTTTGTCTAAAATGTACATGAACAAACTCAGATCTGGTATTAATTCTTTTTAACTCAGAGATATGGCACATTCTTTCCAAAAATAAAAGGCATTTTCTTCACGAGGCATCCACACATAGCTTGCCTTCAACACGTCTTACACAAAGAATCAGGTATTTTGGCCCCAGTGTACCAGGGAAATCTCTGCCAGTCTTGCCAGAATAGATAAAATTAACTTTGCCACTTTCTTCATATTTATATATCTATGATGAAGCAAGAGATTCCCAAGTGTTTTTTGAGAAATTTTCTTTCTAACACAGACTAAAGCAAATTTGTACTTATATTCTATTTGCCTTTGGCACAAAGGCTAGAATGTTTCTTTCTTGATCTGTATAAAACACTGGGCAATCTCAGCCACAGATTATGGGCTTTTTAGCTGATTCCCCTTTAATAAATCTAAACACTGGCTTCTTATCAGTCCTGTGTGCTCAGGGGAAGTGGTAGATTCAGTTCATTATGCATATTTAGACAGAAGGGATTGTAATGTCACTTTTTCCTCCTACATGCAACATCTCCTAATGGCTGTCAGAAAGCCATGGTCTAAAAAATGTGTATATCTGGGTTTATTACTGCTTAAAAGTGAAGCAGTGGCTAGTTAACACTTAATTATTTTGGTGAGCTTCAGTTTTAATTTCATATGTAACATAAAATTGAGACCTGGAAAAGCCTTGCTGGGCTGTTCAGACACCCTTTTAGTACAAGAAGGAAAAGAAAAGAACCTAAACAAACTATGTGAAGTTTCCACGGGAAGCAAAGAACAATCCAAAAGTCAGCAAGCCAGACAGAAAATACTCAAAACACTAGAAACTAAACAAAGATAAAACAAACAGCAAAAATTCCTTTAAAGACAAGTGCACCAATTAACGTCTAAGCAGTTTTGCATTCTCCTGAAGCACAGCAGCAGCTTGATTGAAAGGAATGGCAAACACAAACCTCTGCACTGTAGGTGGTCTTAGAAAAAATTTACTGAAGTACAGCTTGTGTCAAATAATATGTAAAACAGACCCAAACCCAAGCATTTATTTTTAATAATAAGCTTAGAAATGAAGGCGTAGGGAAAACAAAGGAGGATAGTCTTGAATGTATTAGGCTTAGATTTGGGAAAACTATCCTGTTGCCATTTCTGTCTTGGTGTCTTTGAGCTTGTGAATGAAGAACTAACCCTCACTATGCCTCAGTTTTTCCATTTTGCAAGCAGATAATATTGGTTTTGATGTATTTTTTTAAAAATAAAATTTTGGGGTTTTTTAAAGATAATCTCTGATATTGGAGTCATACATGTTTTTTATATGGCAGCTGTAAAGTGTCAGGGGCATTGTGGAATTTGATCATCATTACTGCATGTATACACGACAAAAACAAAAAACAAAATATACGTTCATGTTTCTTATGTCCAAATCTCTGCTATCAATATAGACCATTCTGTTCCCTGAGGCAATGTATCACTTTTACAGTTATCAAGACACTGCATATGAGCTATCACCTGCAGGAGAAAATAGAGCCTCTGCAGAGTATTAGACTTGCTAGCAATTTTTTTTCAGATTTCAACTAAGATCAGGAGTATTGTCTGCAATTCTCCGGAAGCTTAAGCCAATTTGAAAAAGTATGGTTAAAAAAAAAAAACCTTGAAACTTTTGAAGCTGATGAATTTGAAATAATGTCATCACACACTTGCTCTAAACAGACCCTGTTTGTTTGCCACAGCTCTCCAACAGTTAGCATTATGTAAGGTGTCAGCATGTTTGCACAGATGGTCATCCCCAACATTTCCTAATAGAGAGATCCCAATAGCACTTGATTCTCTGGCAAGATGCAGTTTGTAATAGATACACTCATTCTGCTTTCAGTTTCAGGCACAAATCTATCTCCTTCTAAACACTGGGCTCCTTTTTGGGGGTGTTTTTCCTTTTCCATACATTCTTCTTTCCCGGAGCACATCAGAACATCAGGTGGATGTGTAAGATGGGAAGTGGAGCAAACTTGTGCATGCACTCACTCATGTTTGAGTTCTGCTTTCCCTCTAGGTCATCAGTTTCTAGAATGGAATCAGAGAGTCATAGAATCATAGAACCATAGAACCATAAAGTCATAGAGTCATTGAGTCATAAAATTATAGAATCATAGAATGGTTTGGGTTCGAAGGGACCCAAAAGATCACTGTGCTTCAACTCTTCTGTCATGGGCATGGATGCCACTCACTAGACCAGATTGCTTGGGGCCCATCCAACCCAGCCTTGGACACTGCCAGTGATGGGGCATCTACAACTTCTCTGGGCAACCTGTGCTAGAGCCTCACCACCCTCTGAGTAATTAATTTCTTCATAACATCTAATCTAAACCTGCCCTCTTTCAGTTTAAAAGTGTTGTCCTTTGTCCCCTCACAATCTGCCCATGTAAAAAGTCCCTCTCTCTCCTTCTTTTAAGCCTCCTTTAGAGGAGGGTGGGCCAAACAAGGTCTCCCCAGAGCATTCTCTGCTCCAAGGTGAACTGTGCCAACTCTCAGTCTGTCTTCATGGCAGAGGTGCTCCAGCTCTCACAGAATCTTTGTGGTCCTTCAAGTCCTTCTTTGCAGTTTCAGCAAGATGTCCATGACTGCTCCCTGTCCTGACAGTCCCCCAGGCCTTTTAGCTCATTCTCTTGAGGTAGAGAGCTGAGAGCCTGTCTCTCTGCAGTGCACAGATGCAAAATTGTGATCTATTCCTGTCTTGGTGATCTTTGACATCAATATCCAAGAGAGTTGTTTGCACTACTTTCTCTAGGAATCCTGTGTTAAAATCTCAGAACCATGGAATGGTAAGAGCTGGAAAAGGCCTGGAAGCACACTGAGTTAGACACCTTTCACTAGACCAGGTTGCTCCAAGCCCTGTCCAACCTGGCCTTGAACAAAGTTCTACCTTCACTCAGGTTTTTGCAATACACATAAATGCCTACCTTTGAAAAATGAGCTCTGAACCCAGAGCAGAGGGACAGAGTGACCTGCCAGCCTGAGACTAGCATCTGTGGCATCAAGAGTAGTCTGCTTCTCTTTCCCTGCATGTAGTCACTGTAGTGCATGATCTAACTTTACCATGAACTCCACAGGTAACTCTTGGCCATGATATAAATGCTCTGTGTGATAAGGAGCAGGCAGCACAATGCAGACCCTCTTAACTTGAAATCTGTATATTGAACATCTCCTTCAGTAAATCTGTGCACAGTAGCTACACTGGTCAAATTCCAGGTTTTGAACATTTCTCCAGGTGTTCAGGGGATGAAACCTGAGCCTTGCACACCACCAAGTATCTAATTCCACAAAATGGGAATTCATCTCCTAAAATGCTGCAACTTTTTTGAAAATGTGCATTTTGCCTTTTGGTTTATACACAAGATCTCTTTGCAAATCCTGGCGAGGTATTTATGCTTGAATTATGTTCTCCTTCGTGAGTTGTGCCATTTGAGTCGCTTAAGGCATGTGGCTTTTGCAAAAATAAATCTTTTTTTAATGAAATGAAGATAACAACCAGATCATGAAATAGGAAGAGCATCTAACAATGCTTAAAAAGTGATCTATTGTTAATGGTATGAGCTGCATAAACTTTTACAGAAGTGCTTTCACTCAGGACTGAATTATTGATACCTGCACTGTGCAAGGTGAAAAAAACAGATGTGATAAACAATGAAACAACTGTGGCAAAGAAGCATTTTACTGTTTGTTATTTTATTATTTGCCCATTTATAAAGATGAAGAATACAGAGCAGTCTTTGTCACTGAAGTTCAGTAGAAATCAATCTGAGAAATAATTTAAAAATTTAATCTTTGCAGTGTTTATTGAAGCAATCTGAAGGAAACTGAGCTGAAACTGGGTCTCTTCTACCTGTAATATCTCTGTGCACTTCTTTTCTAAATTGAATAGAAGTCCTTTGGGCATGAGTCAGGGAGATGAAGGGATAATTAAAATGTAGAAACCTGAATTAAGATCAAGGCTGTATTTCTCCTGAACATTCTTCAAAAATCCAGAGACAATTCAAGTCTTTGCCTGCCTATCCACTTGACTTTCCTCTATAATATAAGATTAAGGGAATACACACCATAATAGGTGGACTTAGAATCCAAAATATGTTAAAGAAAGTGTATTTCCATACCATGCTCTGAAATTGGTGGCAATAACTCCCTAGTCTGTTATTAAAGCCAAGACTTTCAGAGGATTACGAAGGGTCTGGCATGTGCCTAGTTAAAATATTCAGAGTTCTGGAAGAGTCAAAGCTCTTGTGCTCCTTGGTGTGTATGAACTTTTTGTTACTGAGACTCAAGAAGAAACTTTTCTGCCCTTCTGAGCAGACTTTGCCTTAATTGCAAGGTCTCCGGCCTTTCAGAGCAGGTGGCTCTGGCCCCCTCTGGATGATCACACAGCTGCTGCTTCTGCTGCTCCACAGTTGTATTGTCCTTGGAGAAGAAATTGTTTCTTGATGAGCTTCAGCCTTTTAGAATCGTGTATAAAAATGGTTGGTTATAATATGTTCTTCTTTACTGCAGGAATTACACAGGCAAACAGTCAGCTGGAGCTGAGGTAATTGCATGTATAATTAGATCACTTGTATGCACAGTTCTATGTGCAGTTTGAAGCTGAGGCTGTGGAGAACCAGGTAACACCCTTTTGGTTGAGTTCCACAGAATTGGTGTCAGCCCATCTCTGTTTCTGAAGATAAGGTCAGTATGTGCACATTTCCTATTTAGGAAAGATCAATAAAGGCACAAAGACATACCCAAGTTGACTTCCAGCTACAGCCCCATGTCTGGCTGATGGGATCTGAGAGACTCTTAAATGAGAGACATTACTTAAAACTTTGAATTTTTAGATGTGTCTGTATGCTCCTCTGTCTAAGCCTGAGGGTTACAGTGGACATTAAATTGTCTGAGTAAGACCTTTTGAAATATAACCTTTAGTGTAACACCCTGATACAGACTGAACATATGTAATGGACACTCACAACCCCAGAAAAGGTTTATGGTCCATGGGGAAGCTTCCACTTTGCTGCAGTGTTGGGTTTTTCCAGTCTGTCTCACTGGGAACTGGCCCTTCACATTTGGAAACAGCCTTGTAGCAGCTGCCTTGAAAACAGCTACAGTGTCTGCCCTGTTTATTTATTTTAGTCTCTCCTTATATTTGCTTCCCATCACTTTTTCCTTCTGACTTCTTAAGAAATGGCACACATTTTCTGTGGGAAGCAGTACAGCCTACAGGATTGGACACCGACTGGATGAAAAGGAAATCTTGATTTTCTTCCAGGGCTTCTGTGTGTTGTGAGTCACTTCACTTCTCCGTGCCTCTATTTCTAGCAGTGGAATGGATGATCTTATATCATTTTTAAAGCCCTTTTGAGATATCTTGATGAAAAGTGCTCTATCAAAATTAGGTAATATCTTGCATCTGCAAGTCCTTAGTGTTGTGGGATGCAAGTTAACTGTGTACTGTGTTTGGCAAAAGTCATTCTCAGCAATTCTCTCTCCTTTTGCATTAGGAAAACTATTAAAACAATTAACCTCCCTTCCTGAGTTGAATTATCCTAATAATATTTAATTTCTTTTTAAATGGAAACTGTACTCATAGGTCTAAGAATTTGTGTTGAAATTTTAGAGATCTGATATCAAATATGTTGAGATTAGTAAAAAATTCCAAAGATTTCAGTAGGATCTGGATGAATTCCTCTTTTTTGTTTTTTTTTTCTTTCTTTTTTTTTGTTCTTCTTACTTTATCATTTTCTCTTTTTTTCTTCCTTCCTTTAATTTTTTTTATTTTTTTTCCTTTTTTTTTTTTTTTTTTGTGTGAGAGGAGGGAATGTGGGTGCTGCACTGACTAAATTATCTAAAGGGAGATGTCTTCATACTGGAAATTATAAGATTACTTCGGAGATTTTTGCCAACAGCATTTGGACTGGGCAACATCCTGTTACTTTACTTTTCATCCCTTATTTGAAAACACTTTAAGAGGATTAAGAATTTCTTCCTAAAGTTTAACAGACTGTAAAGGAGGATAGAGGAAAAGTCTTTTTCTGTATTTAACATGAGATGTCTATTACCAAAATTGTATAAATAGCACACAAAATATCTTTTTCCTCAACAAAAGTGCTCAAAGAAATTTAAAATGTTTAGCTTTGTTTTCTTTTCTTAATTTCTAATTTTCTTTAAAATAATTAATCCAGCCCACCTCACTCCCAATTCCCTCCAAATAATCCCTAAAATTACCAATTTTCTTGCAGCTCAGTTAGAAGTGTAATTTAATTGAATTATAAACTAAATTTCCATTTGTAGTGAAACAAAGGTTTATTTTGTTTAGTAAAATTTATTAATATTTTGAAGGATTTAGTCACATTCATGTTTTTCCCTCTTATCCCTAAACCATGGTAGCTAAAATAAACATAACCTTTATGTGTATGAGAATAAAATTTGTAGATATAGAGAAATGGAGAAATATAAAAACAAAAATCTCAGAAATGTTGCATGTAAAATAACCAATGCAATCTTTTTTATATATCACAAGTACGAAGGAGTTTTCCACAGAAATGGTATTAAAGATGATATTAAAAAGTCAGAAACATATTCTACCTTTTTTCTTTCTCAGCTTTTTCCATAATATTGTGCTCATAATAGGAATTTGGCCTACTGACTTGTTTCATCTGTATTTCATTTAGTTTTGTATCTAACTTACACTTCTCTCTATGTTTGTTGTCTACTTAATTACAGCTTTGTTCACCATGAATGTTCATCACATCAGATGCTCACATATTAATTATATTTCCTATGTATTGTTTTTGTTTTGGGCTTTTTTATTTGTTTTGTTTTGTTTTGTTTAATGTTTGTTAAGTATCATCAGGTCTTTTGTCTGTGAATAAACTCCACAAAATCGAGTAAGCTTCGTCACATCATTGCCATTTGTGTGCAAATTCCTAGAAGTCAGATCATATCCTCTAGTGGTTAAGGAAGTGTTATGGCCACTGGGTGTTTTGAAGAGCAGACGTGGTGTGACATCTTCTGGGAGCTCAACTGATCTTCTCAACTCCTTCACGCATTGCTTCTGATATCTTCATTTCTCAACATGCATGTGTGTGTTTCTGTGTGTGCACACTCTCTTTGGTCCTTTCCTAAAATGAATTTGCTTTACAAATAAGTGAAGCTATGCCTAAAATAATATTCACTACTTTAAAATATTTACTACACATTATATTTGATATTTCACATTGCTTGAATTTTATTTATATTTGGGAATGTTTATCTTTGAATCTTTTGCATTTGTTTTGCCTCCATGTTTCCCTCTGAAAAATTAGACTTGTTCTGGCTATACTATGCATTTGTTGAAATAGATTTTTTAAAATTTAAATCAGAGAGAGAAGACTTTTTTCTTCCCTTGGGGGATCTGATCTAAAATATGATCTTAAATTAGAGATTAGGGATTTCACACCCTGAATACTTGAGCAGTTTATTTAACTATTCTTAACACATTACAAATCTCAAAAGTCTCTTCATTTTTTACATTCTCATGAGAACCTGACACTTCCTAATTTCAAATCTTTTCAAGGAGTGTAGTACTGTTTTGGTATGTTTAAGGCACTCAGGTAATATTTTAGACTTCCTCATGCAGTTATTGGTTACTAAAGGCATCCAGTCCTTTAATCCAGTGACAGCAAAAAAATTAATTCGGAGCTTTAAGCCAGACTTTATAGTTATCAGTATAAACAACCAACTGGGTTAACCAGTTCAGGATGGAAAAGATTATGGTAAAAAGAGGAAGAAGTTTTTGAAAGATGTTTCCCTGAACATTATTGCTTTACATGGACTTAATCATGATGCAATTTTCCTGCAGAAACTTGGGATTTTGTAAGATCTGTGTGTAGCATTTGCATGCTACATTTGTGGAGTCAAAGCCTCTTGACCCACCACTTTGAAACCCTGCAAACACTTCAGGTTGCTGTCCCAGGGGTTTGTCTTATGTGCAAAAAAACCTTTTAGGTAACCAAAACACCCAACAAAATGCAGAGGCTCTCATCAATGTGGAAAACAAAGACACCCTTTCTACAGCTCCTAAAGAATGTACTGAGAGTTCATAAATAGATCCACAAACAGATCTGGAGATAAAGACACTCCATTCTATTGGCACTGAGGAGTTGTTTGGAACTTCTTTTTTCTATTAGTAAAATCATCATCCTACAAAACAAAGTTTCAATCTCTTATTTTTCTGACAGACTAAACTTTGCTTGTTTAGACCTCATTCATTGTTGTGAATTTTGCAAACTAGAAATCATAGTTTTATGCAGAGAAAAAAAAGCAATTGCCTTGATGCTTACAAATTATCTGCTATTCAGGTAGAAATAATATACTTCTTATCATCATGTTGATTTCATAGATAAAACCTTAACAATTAACTTACGAAATTACTCCTTCTTACACCAGTGTCTCCAAAGGGAGAATCACTTCTTAGTAAAAGCACTGGATATGCATGCTATTCAAGGTTCTGGTATGAAATCCCTCCATTAACTTGGATAATCCTGAATCTGTAATGTTTTTTCTTCTGAGAATTCTTTTGCAAAACTAAAATCATTAGTGTCTGTTCTGTGTCTAGGCAATGCAAGAATTAGAACTGCATAATACTAATAGGAATATTAACCTTCTTACAAAATTTCAATGCTTTCTGGAAAATGTATGTTTACATTGGATTAAAACAAACTCTTCTCTTGCTGTTGAAAGGTCTGTGTTTCAGACAAACATGTAATTCTATTTGATCCAATTTTTTTCTGCAGTCAGGAGGAATTCCCTGGCAAACGGGAAAGCAGGAACCCAGGTTTCCTGCACCATGACAAGTTTCAGAGCAGTTTGCCATTTTGCAGGGTGCTCAATCCAGCTTCACTCTCAGGGTAATTAGGACATGTCGACTTTCAGATGAGATAACTCTGTAGAGCTCCACTGAGCATTGAAATTTGGTCCCATGCCAGCTTACATTAACTTGCAGATACAGCCTTCAGGTGATAAGTTGTTAGAGGCAACTTATTCCCATGGCACACGGAGTTCTGGCCATTAGTAGAAAATTTAATGCTATTGACTGGTATTATAGTTCCAAAATTATATTTGTGTTACGAGATCAGTTATTGTAAATCATTTGAAACAGCCATATAAATACGTCTAGAGTGGTATGTTCTGGAAATCTAATCAATATGGAGTCACATTAAACAGTGAGGAACAGAGGAGAAAAGGAAAAGGTAAATAATTCTGTGCAACCACTGGAATCGTGGGGTGGATGTCACATAAAGAAACCAAATAAAAGTACATTTTTTTTTCCCTACTTGTCAAGAGGCTGGGCTGGTCATGTACGTGGCCTAATTTTCAACCTTATGTTTCTAGATCAACTTTTTAGACGTGTAGACTACAACTGCTCCTTTTCTACAAACTTTCTCAGATTTATCAGAGAACATGTATGAGGTGTGTGTCTGCTTTAGCTGCCTTTTAGCCAGCATCTCACTGAAAGCTACAAGTCCTCTAAAGGTCAGTTTTTCCTCCACAACCATTGACTGTAGATAGAATCAGACTATGGTTAGTAAAATCTAACAGGGATTTTAATCAACTGAATTCAGGTTGTGTTCAACTGCTGTGTAAGTTTATGATGTCGATCTTTCTGGGGAGTGTGGAGGGGAACGAATCAGATCCACTGCTGCATTTCTGTCCTTTCACTGGGTATTTACAAAACTATGTTATGGAAGTATAGCAAAAAGGAAGCCCTGAACCCTCTTTTGGTCATAGAATCATTTAGGTAGGAAAAACCCTCTAAGATCATCAAGCCCAACCATTAACCTACCACTGCCCAGCCCATCTCTAACCCACATCCCCAAGTGTCACATAGCCATGGCTTTTAAATACCTCCAGAGATGGGAACTCCACCACTGCCCTGGGCAGCTCTGCCAGGGCTTCACAATCCTTTCATTGGAGAACTTTTCCCTAAGATTCAATCTAATCCTCTATGCCCTGGAGCAGGTTGAGGCAATTTACCTCACCTCCTGTCCCTGTTCCCTGGGAGCAGAGCCTGACCCCCCGGCTGTCCCCTCCTGTCAGGGAGTTGTGCAGAGCCACAAGGTCCCCCCTGAGCCTCCTTTTCTCCAGGCTCAGCCCCTTTCCAGCTCCCTCAGCTGCTCCTCCTCAGAGCTGTGCTCCAGACCCTTTCCCAGTTCATCCATGTCACACATTTCCTGACCTCCACAACTATTAATCTATTAGATCACATATTTCTTGATAATTTAATTCTTCCCACCTATCCATTAATTCCCCAGCAGTGTAATTTTCATGAATCCCAGAGCTGTTAAGTGCTGGTTTGGTAGGGTCTGTTTATCTGATTACCAAGGAATCACAGCTGGTTTCAAGGTCTCCCTCCTGTCATGGATGAGATGGAATAAGTGACAACCCACAAAGAATCTGGAGCCCAGAGTTTACAGAAGAACCAGAGAGACATGATGTAGACATGAGCTGATTATCTCACATGCTCACTTGCTTGCTTCTTGGATCTTTGTTTCTACCAGGATCCTCACCTTCATTCTGAAGCTAATTTTTCCCTTTTTTTTTTTCCTGTCAGGAATGCTTCCTTTTGCCTTTTTTTCTTTTCTCCTTTAACTATATATTTCTGTTTTATTTTAATTTTTGGCACCACCTCTTCTTCCCAAACACACAGTTTCAAATTTCCTTGTCTGTGGGAAGAAGCACATCACATGAGGAGACTCCAGACTGGTATATCTGTCTCATATCTCCTTATGTACTGGAGGATTGAAGAAGTTCCACTTCTGTTTTGTCTAGGTGTTGTCAAAATCTACAACCAGCCTGCACCAGGTGCAGCTAGAAACTGCCTGTGAGTTCAAAAGCTAATTTGGGGTATTGTCCAGACATGCATGAATGTATATGTGTATATTTTTTTATCACTTGTATTCACAGTGCAGGACCTATTTTTTTTTCACCTATGCCAACTGCCAATAGAAAAATAAAAGAATTTCTTATCACAGAGGAAAAAATGGACTCCAAAAGAATACTGGGACTTTTTTCTTTTGAGAAAGATTGAAAATATACGTATAAACATGAGGTAAAGTAAGATTAATAAATATTTGAGATCACAAAGGTTCAGTTTTCCACTCTGAACTAAATAGTAAACATAATACAAGGTACAAATGGAACATTACAAGAAAAAAATGGAGCGGTTTAAATATCTTTAAAGAAAAACAGCAAAAAGAGAGACATGTTTTGTTAGCTCCTGGGCTCTGGCCTGAGCCATTTCATAACATTACAAACTAGACCCAGATCTGCAAAGGTGCTGTGTACCAGCAGCATCCTTGGGTGCTAATAAGACCATGTGCTAGTGCAGAGATAGAAGTATGTGCATACTCACAGATTTGGAGCCATATGCTCAAGTTCTTTTTGTTTTGTTCTGTTTTCCCCCAAAGAGCCCAATTTTTCCCTCTCTTCTACTCAGCCATTTTTGCTGACATAAGTGGTTTATTGTCTGTTCTGATCTCTCCTTCCGGTTTCAGAGCCTTTCTTCTTGAGATGTCACAGAAATGCAAAGGTTAAGTACCCTCCCTGAGCAGAGAGGCACTAGAGATACTTGAAAACTGTCAACAATTTCAGTAGGAATCTTCTTTTCACAGTGAAGGGCCCTGCATGTCAAAGCAAGCTGTTCAGCAGCTTGGATTCAGCCCACTTGATCCAGTCTGTTTATCTCTTAGGATCCCTTGGAGGGTGGGTGTTTGCTCTGCACTCAATGCTGACCTGCACTTAAAGTGCTTCCAGGTAGTGCAGGTGTGCAATTCACTCCATTGTTACACTGCAAATCACACCAAAATGCTCAGTCTAAGTGTGATTCTGTCAGATGAAGTCACGCTGCTTCTCAACATGGCTTGTTTTGATTTCCATACCAGCAAAAAATATTTCCACTCCCACTAAGTGTTAGTCGAATTGTAATGGAAACCACTGCACTCCCTAGCATAAAGATGATAGACTATTTCCATTTTACTCTCATATTCTATTCAAAGGGTTTTAGACCCTGATCTGGCACAAGAATATTCCTCAAATATGTGAATTACTGTGTTCAGTTTTGGGAACTCTGAGCATAAATATTTTCTTGCGTAATAACCCCCAAGAAGGTGCACAGAAAAGCTGTTACATTATAATATTGTTTTTAAATCAGGTATTATTTCTTCAACAATAAGTAATTACTTACACAAGTAGCCTAACAAAATAAATTAATTCTTCCATTCAAGTGGTGTATTTTGAGTTGCTGCAAAACAATCTTCCTTGAATTTTAATGATGTCATCCACCATGCCTTATCATTGCTGTATTAGCATTTTTACCACCTTCTTTATTACCATCTTAAGATAAAATGATAAAATCATAGAATAACTTGGGGTGGAAGGGACATTTAAAGGCTGTCTACAACAAACTCCTGCTGTGAAAACACTTTCAACTAGATCAATTTGCTCAGAGGCCCTTCAACCCAATCTTATATGTTTCAAGGGATGGTTTATCCACCACCTCTCCAAGCAACCTGTGCCAGTGCTTCCCCACCCTCACCATAAAAAATTTCTTCTTTTGCCTAGTCTGATAACATCAGCCAATGAAATAGTATGAGTTATTAATTCAAGAACCATGCATTTTTGCTACAGGTAGATGGTGGTGGCAAGACAGGAGCCCTTCTTTCCAATGCTTTACATCACTTGTGAGAGGAGTTTCGCTCCTATTGGGCCATTCACTTTTCCTATTTCTTGGTCAGGTCATCTGAGTTTGCATTGATGTCCAGATTAATTTAATTAATTAAATTAATCAGATTCAATGTCTAACATATTTGCCACATGTGACCCAGGAAATGGGTGCCTTTACTATCAGTGGAGATCACCTGAAGCTCAACTCATTTCCCTGCTTTGTCCAGGACCATTTTAGATAACTTAAAATATCTGCCTAAGATATTTTAATGGATTTGGTAGATATTGCACAGGTCCAAGGGGACTAAGCTTTCCTGCAATTCCTTAGCAACAGCATAGAAGTTGTGATCCTCTTCTCATCTTCACCCACAATCTCATCCCTGAAAGTGTTCAAGTCCAGGCTGGGCAGGACTAGTAGCAACCTGGTCTAGTGGAAGGGGATTGGAACTAGATTGTTTTGGAGGTCACCCCTCTCACCCAAACCATTCCAGGATTCCCTGAATGTATTTCATCAGTGCTTTTAAAGTAAAGCCTCTTTAATAATTGTGGGTGCTTAAATAGTTGCTATTAGTATAGTACAGTACCTGTTTCTCTTCATCACAGCACCAGGAGAAAGGAAAATATTAGAAGGGAATGATGAAAATCAAATGTTTCTTCAATTGCCTCCTGTCCTTCTCCTGCCCCTGAATATTACAGTGTCTGATTCAATTTTCTGCAGACCAAGATTTATATCATAGAATAAAATCCCAGTGTTCAATGTACAGGGAAGAAGGAGAGTTAAGACATTTTAGAAGGAGATTTAAGTCAGCCAGCAAGATGAACAAAGAGTAGCCAAGAGTTTCCCAATGGTTATTCTATACATTGAGTAGATAGTAAATCTCAATCTCTCTAAGATATTTTCCTGTATATTTGAAGGAGACATTCTGCTCACAGGGAAGCTGCAGTTCAGAGTGTTCTTCTGCAGGGAGATGTCTCTGATCTTTCCTTCAAATTTTTGAACAAGATACCTCTCTCCCTTTCCAAAGCAGGCACGGGAGAAGGGAACAGAACAACTTGTGAGTTAGAGACTCTCAAAGTGAGAAGGGGGAAATCACAAACTCAGTCCCTCTTCTGCTCATATCTAGCCTGCTCTTGGAGATAGGTGTCCCTGGCATCTGCTAACTGTTCTAAGTAGAGGTGTTTTCCACCCCTCAGAATAGAAATTCTTGGCCCAGGAGAAGCCTAAAGGTTAAGGTGTTCTCCTTTGAGGGAAAAGAAGATTTTCTGGCTTATTTTCCAAAACAAACAAAAAAAAAAAGACAGTATTTCACCTGTAACAGTCCTGGAGTGAAAAAACACATGCAAGATGTTAGTGCTAGAAGGAGATTGTCAGAATTTTTCAATCCATGAAACACTTTAGAATGGATAGTACACTTGCTGGGATTAAGAACTGTCTGCCTAGAAGAGCTTTACATTAATAATTAAGAGAGTTGGGTCTCTTTCTAACTCAGGAGCCTTGATGAAGGAGTTGATGGTAATATTGCTGCTTCAACATTGTTCTGAAGAGAACCACAAACCTAAAGCCAAGCCACACTGGGTTGTAAATCATAAATTCGCACAATCAATCCAGTGCTCTGACTGAGAAATTGCTGTAACAGAGCACAAATAAGGCTTAATCCCCTATGCAAGCAGTCTCAGTATCATTTCAGATTGCTCTACTTCATAGCAGTGTATTTTCTGAAGAGGAATGAGAGATGACTCAAGGCACACTCCTAGCCTCATACCAGAGCTACATCAAACAGAATATTTAGAATATTAAGAATATTCAGTCCCAGTGAGTATAGTGATTTTTTATTGCAGTACATGGTACCCTTCCTTCTGCCTAGAAACAGAATTCCTTGCTTGTGTTATATGCTCTATACTGATAACAGATGGTGGTAATTTTTGCTGTAGCCTCAGTTGAATAATCTCATTTTTTGGAGAAGAAGTTTTGTAGCATTATTTCTGCAAACCACGAGGTTGTAAAGTTTTGTTGGTTCTTTTCTTTTTTTCCCCCCAAGCTGAAATCAAGATGCAATTTTTCTGCCTAGGAAATTCTACAGTATTTTAATGCAGAATTCAATAAACCTTTACTGACAGCTATAATGATTATTTTTTAACTTAAGCCATCATTTATTAACTTAATATATCTGGCCAGCTTAAATGACATTCTTTAGATATTTTTACATGTGTTCTAGTTTCTTTTTAATATGTATCCCAGGAGATAATGGTAGTCTATAAGATTTTCAAAAGTCAAATCATGTTATACATCACACAGGATACATTTATGGTGGATGGTATGACAGAAAATGAACCTTTTTAGAGCATCCAGTTATGTTATTACAGTTTGAAATGTGTAGAGTTTTATCCCCCACAGATGATTAACCCACTTTTAAGGGGTGATAGGTGTTATTAATTGACCTGTTCATTGAACTCTAGAAGGTTTTTGGGAATGTGCATATACCACAAATGATGATTCCACATTGTTATTCATCCAAGTCTCCTTCATGACTTGGTAGAAATGGAAATCAAAAGGCAAAAGGCTAGAAGATGGCTTATTTTTTTTACAGAACCACATATATATTACAATAAATACATTTTGTCAGGGCACAGTTCAAAAAGAAGGGACGTCTCTCTGTGCCTCCTGTTAGACTTAACCACTTCTCCATTCCAACCTCTGTTTTCTTCCCTGGAGCTGCAGTCTCACGCATTGCTTGCGCTCTTCACCAACATCCTGTCTCTCCACATCAGGTCTCCCCTTCCTTTAATCCTTCTTTGTATGAAGTTTTCCTTTCACTCCACCCATGGCACACACCACACAGAGCTCTTTGGCAGTTGTTGGCGTGCAAAGCGACGTGGGGAAAGGGCAGCAGAGCAAAGGAAGTGCATGCACAGACAGGTGGGCAGAGGTCTTCCTCAGCTCAAGAAGCTTGGCATAAGGTGTCCTTGTGCTCTGCTGTGCAGCCTCACCTTGTTAATACAAATCTTTTCATGTGCTCTTCCAGAAGCAAAGTGTAACCACTCAAATGTATAATAGATAAGGGAAAGAAGGGAAAGACAGCAGACTGAGACTAATTGAGCTATTCCTCCAACAGAAATGCAAGAGAAGGAGTTATTAATATTCTTCCTAGAGGCTTTGGATGTGCTCCAGTATGTGATGAGAGATCTGCACCTGTATCCTTTATGAATATTTAAGGATACCTTATTGTGGTGTCAGGACACAGACTTTTGTACTGTTTGTTCTGCTGATGGGATTTATCTTCATCAAGTAATGTTCAGCATGAGTTCTTCTAAAAGATGCCTGTATGGTTAAACTATGGTAACTCAAATGATGAGTTAAAGACTTGACTGAACACCAAGTGTTGCTTATGAAATAATCATGACTTTGAGATGATGGATAGACTTGATTCCCTGAATTTCCAGCTGAGATTTTCAGCAGGAGCTTCATTAGACAGACATGGGTTGAGACTGTTGTAATCCAAATACAAATGAATTTGAAAAACTGTTCTAACTTAAAACTTTCAGATCTGAATAATTTAGATTCCCTGATTGCTCCCCAAACTAACATCTTCATTCCTGTTTTGATGGCAGAGAGGAGTGGAAGAGCCATATTGTTGTACTGAGTTTAAATAATTTCAAGAAACTTTCCCATCTAATGAGGGAAAATCAAATTCAGATGTTTTGAAGATGAACAAAACTCTGTAATTGTACTTGGGGAAAATGAGTTAGTCTGAAGACTGATTCTTTTCTCCAAACATAGCACGGGAGACTGATTTATGTAGACAGAATGTGAGAGATGATTTCTGAACCCTCTGAATTTTTGCAATACACTGAAAGCATGCAGAGAAGCCTAACGTCATTTGTCTGGCTTTCACTGAAATTCTGAATGTAGGGGAACCCAAATCAAAGAATATCTGAGGGCTCCAAATCTCAAATATTTTTTAGAATATTGATAGTGCTTAAGATAATGTTCTACAGATCCTGAATCATATTAGCTTTGGCCCCAGAGAGTTCAGAATTTAGAAGGCAACAGAGAGTGCACAGCCTTGGCAGCTCCTCTGCCCTCCACACCCCACTGAGACAAGAAATTATGAAGATTTATATATTCCCTAACAGAGGCCAGCATTTCACCATTTACAGCTTAAAAGATTCTACTCCCTGTCTCCTCTGCATCTTCCTTACTTAAAAAAATTTGAAATGTCTTATTTTTGACATACTCACAACAGCCCAGAAATGCTCATTTAGAAACCCAGGGGATGGGGTAGGGTTTAGAGAGTAAATCTGATGAGGAGCAGCTAAGGGAGCTGGAAAGGGCCTCAGCCTGAACAAAAGGAGGCTCAAGGGGGATCTTGTGGCTCTGCACAACTCCCTGACAGGAGAGGGCAGCCTGGGAGGGGTCAGGTTCTCCTGCCAGGGAGCAGGGACAGGAGAGGACACAGTCTGAAGCTGTGCCAGGAGAGCTTCAAGCTGGATATCGGAAGAATATGTTGACAGAAATGGTTCCTAAGGATTGGAATGGGCTGCCCAGGGGGTGGTGGAGTCACCATCCCTCAAGGTGCTTGAGAAACAGCTGGATGCAGCACTCAGGGCTATGGTCTGGCTGCTGTGGTGGTGTTTGGTCAAAAGTTGGACTCAGTGGCCTTGAAAGTCTTTTCCAACCTTAAGGATTCTATTATTCCATGATTAGAGTTGGAAGACAGACTTTCTAAAATTCTCAAGGCTCTTCTCAGTTATAAAAGGACTTTAAAAGTCATTCTGGGACTTCCTTGGACATCATTCTCCTCATCCTCAGCACACAGAGAAGAGCTCTGGTGTGGTGCAATCCCTATAAGAGTTCAACATTTTACAATAATGTTGTGTAAGCAAAAAACCCAGGGGAGGAAACCTCCAAATTTTCCTTAGCCCAGCTCCAGTGCAACTTCAGTGACTGCTTCACTGCCTGGGCCAAAACCATTGTTTAACCCTCCCTGAACCTGCCCAGGGTCAACCCTAAACCCTGGAGCCTAGGACTGTAGAATCTGCTGAAAATACAGCTCATCTTCACAAGATTTTATTTGGAGAAATTAATATAGCCAAGAAGAAATGATCCAGTTTGTAGGCACAAAAATCTTCTTTGAGAGTTTTCCAGAGCCCTCTTCAGGTTCAGTGGTTACTCCTGCTCTTTTCTAGGCTATCTGACTGTATTCATTCCTTAAACTCAAAATCCTAAAATGGAATCTTTCTGAACTAGTGTGGTTGCATCTCAATATGTTCTCACAGCCCAGTATATTCCAAAGCCTTGCTTATTTCAATGCAGATTATACTGTATATCTTGCAATTAGTCTCTTTGATTTGAATCTAAATTAATTGTCATCAAAAGGGAAAAAAAAAAGAAAGTGTGTTATAACCAACAGCTGTAATTATGAGTATCCTGCACAAGTTAACAAAATGTGAAAAAAGACAATGAAATTTTGTTTGTTCTGCTTCTCACAAAGTATTATGTTTATTACTAATTTGAGCTGCTACATTTGAAAAAAATACTTTCAGGGCAAAAAAAAGAAAAAGAAGCAGTTGGTAATTCTATATAAACACAGAAGTTCTTGTGCATTTTTCATGCATAAACAGCTGTAAAACATAGGTGTTACCACATAATCTAGAAAGAAAAGCAGAATCTACTATTACAGGAGACTTGCATGGTGCATTTAAATGCAAAGGCAAAACAGAATCCTCAGAGCAATTAAGCAGAAGAATATTTAAGAGCTGTCATTGCATAAAATGTCAGTGAAGTCCATGTACTTGAATGAGTAGAACCCTTTTTAACACCAGAGCTAGAAACACCCCAACTCTGCATTGCACCTGGGATATTCAGATATGTTGTGATCTGGCAGATCACTGGAGATGTCTGTCACTTCCCCTGGTGCTGCACCAAAATTCCTTGCCTTGAATTTTCCTTGGGCAACAGGGCACTACCCAAATTCTAAAATAAGAGAAATATGTTTGCTACCTAAAGAAGTGGCAAATCAGAAGGTTAAACAAATGAAAATAACAAAGAAAACCCCCAAATGCTTTTAGCTATGATACAGATTATTAACTGCTTTACTTAATAGTAGAACATAATTAGGATTGGTAGTACAGACATCAGAGTAGTTTTGCTTCCAGGCTTCTGCGTGCCACATATAATTACATTGCTCTTTACTCCTCTTTAAAACTCAGGCTATAAATCTCAAGTGAACCATTGCACTCCTCTGACTCTGGAACTTGTTCTGCCCCAGGACATTGGGTTGTGTTGCAGATGTCATCTCACGTTGTTAAACTCCACTGAGCATACTGAAAAACACAAACCAGAACAGTTCAATAAATTGTGAGTCTATGTCCACACACCTTAGGTGAAGTAGTGGGTCCCTCACACAGAGTGAGGGTGACAACTGCTGGTCTTATATCTGTTCAAGAAAAGAAATAAAAGCATATCAGTTTAAGACACCACTGTAGGAAAAGAAAGGAAGGATGGGCTTTCCTGCCATCACTATGAAATTTCCAAGCTGTAGCTTTACCATTCTAAAAGGACTAATGACATAAATATGCTCCCCAAAGATCAAATTTCAAGATATGCTCTGAAAAGCATCAGCATACTTCTTGCTGAAAAGATTTTCTGAGTAAATGCAACAGTTTTTGCAAATCTGTGATGATTTCAGTTACATTTCTATTGAAGTGTATTTTATTATGTTTTGATTGGACTTTGGTGACAAAAATTTAAAAAAGTATTTACATTTGCCATGAAGAAGTACTGCTAGGGTAGAAGATATTACATAAAGAAAATGTTCCTTTTCAGTAGTCTTGATTTTTGTTTTTCTCAGAATTTTCAGGGCTTCCCATGAGATAATAGTTTGGTTTATTGAAATTGTTCAGTGGGGTAAAAAATGAGAATGTAAGAACCAGCTATCTCAATACAAAATAGAGTACAGCTAAGTTGCTTGATATCTATGTATGGACCATTACCACACTCTGAAAGGTATTGATCAGTGCTAGACACTAAACAAAGATATGATAAATTAAAGAAATCGTATCCTTCCCATTTTGAAAGAGTCTAATATCTTTTCTAAGTGCTGTATGTCCTTGCTCTGAACCTATATTTATTCTCATTATAAATAATGCCAATGTCTCTACAACAGAATACAAAATATTTGACATCAGCAACAGGTTTATCATAGAAACTAACAGCCATGGCCGTTTCTAATAAAATACACTTATAAAATACTTTGCGTTTCAGAAAAAGGACACACTCAAATTCATGTTCACATACATGTTCTTCATATTAAATGCATGAGGCTTTGAAGAGAAAAAATATTGATTAAATATTGAGTGTTCAGATACCCAGTCTGCAAATTATTTTCTCAGCTAGCCTGTTCTTCCTGTTTAACATATTCCCCTAAACAGCAAGTCTTTAGGACTGATGCATGAGGGCAAAAGGAGGACATAGAATAAACCAAGATTTTCTGTGCTGTGGCAGCTGACTCTGTGGAGTATCTGTTTTTGTTTGGGGATTTTGTGCATTCAGCTGCATCCAGCCTTCTCCCTGGATCACCCTGTTCTACACTCCCACATTCCAATCCGTGTGTTTGTCGTGGACACAATTAATCTGAAGATTTTGCTAATTTACTGTGCATTTGTGCATGTCTGGATCTTGGGAATTTTTGTGCTGGGGACAATTCCCCACTTAGCAGTTGTGCTGTGGTGTGTTGTGAGACACCCAGAAGGTGTGCAGCTACACACAGTGCTGGTCCCAAAACCATGGAGCAAACATTTTCCCTTACAGTGTTTCCACACAACCTGTGAATGGAGGAAAGGCAGTTCCTGATGCCAGGACCTGCTCCCAGAGAACTGGCACCACCAAAATCACTGCCAAATTTCTCGACTTCTTGTTATAAATTATCTCTGAGTGCAACAGGAGTCTGTTCACATTTCTAATCAATCCTACAAGATAAGAGGCTTCAATAGGAGAGATAAAAAGAGACTACAAGAACCTCCTTATAGTGACCTTATCATTTCTTAATTTTGATGTCCTTGGCACTTGTTCTACTCTCCCACTAATCAATCATTAAAATGGAGGTGCGTGGAGGTCCCAGTAACCATTTGACCTCTTCTTATCAACTTTCCCCCTTCATGAAACTGCTCACTTCCCTGTGATTTGTGTGGATCAATACAGCAGAAAGGTCGCAAAAACACTAAACAGAGATGCCAATCAGAAAGATGTCAAAAGAAAAAGAAAGTTTGACGACATCAGGATCAATCAGGGTCTGCTCAGGAGAGCTTGTCAGCAGTGATTAATGGCACATCCTGCAGTTGCTGTCATTTGGAAAATGCTTTAGAAGTTTTGAGATGACTGCACTGAGAAATTAAGTTGAAATTCTTTTGTCATACTGAAATTTAGGAGTTGCGGGGTCCAGGCTGGGCCAGGCAAACTTTTTCTTAACAAACAAAAGCCTAGTGGTGTCATGGATGAGTAAAACTCCCCTAACTGTGTTTGGGTAATGGTGGTGACCACTTCACACAGCTCTGAGGGAACTCTGCTCCTCACCTCCTTCACGCCATCATTACCTGGGTGACCAAAAAAGCGACGATTACAAAGGAATACTCTAAAACATGTGTACTGTGAAATGGAGAGGTGGCACTTCACAAGCAGAAGTCTTATTTTTGCTCCCTTCCTTCAGTGGGTATTACCAAAGCCTAAAACTCACAGTAGACTTTGGAGCTGTGATAGGGCCCCCTGCAACTTCCAACACCCTCACAAGGACTCCTTAAGCACAGGTGAGGGTTTGGGAAGAGCTGGATGACTGTAAGTTGGATTGTCCATATATGATGCAGGTACCAGGACTGGTACCTGGTACCGTCTCTCAAACTGGAAGGCAGCTCTGTTGTAAAAGTCAAGAAGAGGTGTAATACCAAGCAGAGAGAGAGAGTGAAAAGAGCTGTGTCACAGTTTCAAAGCTTTTTCAGTGCTTCTCTATTCTTCTAATTTTTTTTTTTCCTAGGGAAAGGAGTACCCAGATTTTGTGCATGGAGAGTCTATGCCATGGTTGTTAGCAGAGACGGGTTGAAACTATCCACTGACACCATCCTAGTGTACATGTCTTCCCACTACTTATTCAGCAGTCGTGAATCACATGACTTGTGTAAGAAAAATGCCTGGAAAACTCAGACCCCCTTTTCAGGTTACAGGTTTTAACTGAAAGTATTAACAGCTGAATTTTCTATATCAATCTGGGAAAATGTTTTACTTCTGCAGTGCTTTCTAACCTATTCATGGTGGTAAAACAATGATATATAAGTGATGTTTGTAAGCAGACTTTCCTACTCTTAGGTCTTCCAGTGGTTATCCTTGTGCTGAGACATGCAGGCAGGTTGTATGGGGCCCAAGAGAGCCTGATCTAATGGAAGCTGTCCCTGACCATGGCAGAGGAGCTGGAACAAGATGATCATTAAGGTCCTTTCCAACTGAAACCCTTCTATGACTTCTCAGCTAGTGTAATGCCATTGAATTTCTACCTGATACGAGTGGATAGAGAAATCCTGAAGTGATGCTGTTCAGAAGTTTACAGAGTGATCTATACTCAGCAGGTATTCACAAGATCTGTGGTCTATAAAAGCTCATCCAAGAAAATTTTTACAGCATATTTCAAAAGTTTATTTCAAGGTGACTTACAGCAAATTACAACATAATGGTCCTTAGACAGGGGAAAAAAATGCATGTTAACCCTACAGGATAGCGGTATCAGAAGTCATCTCTTCTGTCCCTTAGGCCACATCCTTCAGCAGCTAAAGGTCTTCCCAAACTGTATCTCTATGTCCAGCACTACCTTCTATACGGCTTCGATACAGTTCTCTAAAACTCAATTTTGTCACAGCTCAAATCAGACTAATCCGGTAACAGAAATTAGTTCTTATTTGGCTTTTGGTTGTCAGTATATTTCAGTGCTACTTTGAATAACTTCCATGATGGCTCAAGTTTCCATTAATTAAGCCATATAATTTGGCAAGTATAGTTGTGTACAGTGAAGTTTTGATGCATTGGATAGAAACTGTTTAGGCTACCTGCTGTAGAGTCAGGTGTCCAAAGATGGAGTTTTCTGTAGCTTTGCCTTTCCCTCTCAATAAATCTGTGTTTTGAGGCTGGAACATGTAGCCTCAAGTCCAAGCAGAAAGTGTTGAAGGCCCACAGCAGATCCACATCAGAGTCCCAGGTAACCTCAGCTGAGCATCCTGAACACAATCACAGCACCTGTGGAATATCCAACTCCAGTTATATGTATTCTTACATTCTACAGAATGTAAGAATTCTGACAATGCCTTGTATCAAATACACATTGTTTCCCGCACTCCAAGTGTAACAAAACTGAGATTCTGCTGAAGACGTGGGTGGCAGTATATCAGGTGTATGAGATAAATGTCAGATTAGCTGACAGTTGCATGCAGTTAAACACATTTAATACACTAATTTAGATTTAATGTGCATATCAGAGCACTCTATAATATTGGCACAGGAAATTGTTTGTCAGAAGAAGACATACAGCACTAACTAGCCACTGATCAAAAAGGTGTCAAAGGGTTGTTATGGAAAAGAAAGAATTACTGATGGTTTGATATTTTGTCTGACATTAGCCTTTCCAATTCTGGCTAATATTTTATTTTTCTCACCACTGCTGTAGAGTTGTAAAACAAAACAATGCTGAAAGACCAAAAGTGCCTCACGGGTTTGTGAATTACATCCCTGCTGGCAGGTGAGTCCAAGCTGTGCCACATTAGTGCTATCTGCTAGAGAAAACTGTGGTGGGACCTTTGCCTCATCCTCCTGTCAGCAGTTACTTGTCAGCAGTTAACAGTTATTTGTCAGCAAATAATCTGAGGCTGGTATTTTCAGCAGAAAGCTGAAATTCAGTAGAATCAGTGGGGAAAAAATACAATGCTGATTTAATGGGTTTTGGTTTTTTTTATTGTATTTGCTGTTGCATGTCAATTTTCTTTGACATCTTTGTGCCTTTTCCTGCTCCCCATCTCATCAAACTCCCCCAGCTGTTGCACACAAGCTGTTCTTCTTTCTTTGACCATGAAGGGCTGGAACTAAATTATCTTTAATCTCCCTTTAAAACCAAACCATTCTGTGATTCTACAATTCTATTCTCTGGTCAACACAATTTAATGATGCCCAACTTTATATCATCTCACAATCGTCACTGCTGGGCCTGATCCCCCATATTTCAATTAAGAGAAAGACGGGACTTGACAGGAAAATGGATGTTCAGGGGGTGTCAAAATAGGCATCCTGCCATGAAACAAAAGTGCCTTTGTGTGCTGCACTTGCGTTTCCAGATGTCCTCAGAAATTCTTCCTTGCTCATATATTCTCACCTTCCAAGAGGCTCTCAAGTCCCCACAGGGGACCTATTAAAAGTTTCACCTTGGAACACTGACCACCAGTTTTTATCAGCTTTCTGATTTCAGCTGTCAGTCAGCATTGGGGCTGATTATTTTTCTCTCCTCTGAGTCTCAAAGTAGGTACACTGCAGGCAGCTGTCCCAGTAGGCTATCATCATATTTTGAGATGAGACACTGAACGTTTGTATTTTCTTGTGCCCAGAACAGGAAACAAACCTTGGGTTTGTCATAACATTTCAGATGCTGACTGCTGTTTTGGGCATAGACATCCTTTGTTTACAGATTACCCAGAGACTTTGCTCTGTTCTTGGAGAAAAACCAGTTTTTTGTACAAAACTCCTCATACAAAGTACCATTAAACAATAATTTGAAGTACAGGTGTAAAGCTATCTCACGATCACACAGCAGATCTGTACTAGGACTTGTAAAAAGCCGATGGACTCAAAAGTTCTCTCCCTTATTAGGCTGTTCTGGCTCTAAGATTTCCCCCTTCATCAGGCTTCTTAATTGTCACTTCTAACCTAGGGGTTTAGTCAAAATCAGCTTCCAAAGTAATTTTTATTTAATGAAAAGCTGATAGGAACATCATCAGCCTTCTAATTGAGTGAAACCTCTCCATTAAATAGCAAAGGGATTTGTGCTGAGCTCTGAAAGTGACAAGAAAACACAGAAAACCATCATTAATATGTCGACTCCTTTTTCACATCTTCTTTCCAGCTTTGGCAGCTTCTTGGTTTTCTTCATTAGCATTGCTTTGTCAAACCTACTCCACTTTCCTCTGAGGGGAAACTCATGTTTCTTGACTCTGTAAGAGCACATGTGCACTCCCTAAGACAGGCTGAACTGCTCTGCCCCCTTTTCTACTTAGTGTAAGGTTTCATAGGTTTCTGGTCATTGAGTTGGATCCACAGCAGGTGTAAACTCCATTCATGTCAGTGAATCTGTGATGGCTTGTGCCAACTGGAGATAAGGTTTCAGTCAGATTGGTGAGAGGATTTTTCCAAATAGGGAAAGAAATGTTGAAAGTAAAATGAGCAAAACACTGCTTGTCCTTTTTTTTTTTTTTTTTTTGCGTTGGCTCTGCTTGGTTTTGTTTCATTTCTCAAAGTCTTTCAGACCTAAATGTCATTAGCTGTAGCAAAAACGTCCTCCAGAAAACACGATGACAAATTGTTAAAACAGAGCTAAGAGCCATCCCTGTAACTGTGGTTACTCTTGAATTTAACTCAATTTTAACCCGACTGACTGATACACAAATTAGAATAACACAGATTCAGAATGGAAAATGTGACAAATGGATTAATTTGTGCTCTTTTCTTGATGATATGTAACTCTGGGAAGCTGGAGCACTTGTGCATGGAGACTGCACTGGTCAATTCAGTCATCTACAAATCATACAAATAAGACACTGTATTCTCAAAATTGAATTTTCATCCCATGTAGGCCTTCAGGCTGTTCTGTCACCTAAACACTGAACAACCACAAATGTCTTCACTATTTGGATTTTTCCTGTCCGTTTCCTTCTGTTTTATATGTTTAGAGTGGAAAGTCAGGAATTCTTTCTTTCAATGTATATGTGAGATTTTAATATTATTTCAGGATCAGAAAAACGAAATGGATCCTAAATAAAATTCCCTAAATCTGTTGTGATTCTTCTAATCTGCCTTTATTTTTTTTCCCGACATGCTGAAATAGTTTTTTCTTTTGCTGCTCACTGCTTTGCCTACAGATCTCAGAGCAGCTCTGCTGATTCCTTTCCTGACTGACTTAATCCTTGGTCTCACTTCTCTGCAGCTTTCTTCTATTTTAAGTCAGGGAATGGAGGCGAAGTGGGGGAGGGACAGGAAAATCATACAGTCTAACTTCTATAATTTTATGTTTTTACTGCTTGGAATGTATGATTCATGCACTTCCACATTTTGTCCTTTTTTTTTTTTCCTAGAGAGACTAACTTTAATGATCATAAATGACTGCAGCTAGGGAGAGAGCAGAGCCTTGCCAGCTTTCAGCATTCCCAGCCAAATCTCCCTGCAATTGTTTAGATTTCTTTTCAACTGTATGAGGTTCCTAGGTAGGGTGGAGGGAGGGAAACAGAGGCCCTAAGGCCCAGGTTCCTACAGCAGTCTGGGGGAAGCTTTTATCTTAGGCAAAATTGCCTTTCCCAACAGTTTGCCTTGCCACCATCTATCATTTAGACTGGTTTCATAGATCAGGGGATTAAAACCGTATTCCGAACTTCTAGGAAAATTCCTGTCTGGTCCAACTGAGCTTTGCTCCAAATGAACTAAATTCTGTGAGTGACAGCTGCTTTTTGGTGGATGTCCAACTTTGGCTATTCACAAAAGAAAAATAGGCTATTAAAAAACCATCCTGAGATTTCACTGAATCTAACTTTAGGATTTAACTTTCTACACTTATCAAAGAGGAAACCTCAACCTGGAACTTCAAGCATAAGAGGCTGTCCTTGGTTACCCCAGGCTATGGACTTAATGAGGCCTAAAGGTGTCCACAATCATTCTAAGCAGCCTGAACTGAGCTGATACATAAACACAAATGCTTGTTGGTACCTCTTTTCAGAAGGGATATTCATGGTCAGCCCTCTCTGCTTGTCTTTTGTTCAGAATTGCTCTTGTGTGGGGAGCAAAGAGTCAATACAAAGCCTCTGGGTTTAACAAGCGCAGAATGTTATCTATTTCTCTGAGTCTGAAGTTTCCTGAAAATTCTTCTAAGTATGTCTTAGAAACCCCCAAGAACAACTCATGTTACCTGCAGTTCTTCTTTGTGTCCTTCCTCAAAAGGACCGGAGTCTTGCAAAGCTTCTGACATGCAACACAAAAAAACTACAAAAAATCCAAAACCCAAACCAGAGGAAGAAGAGACTGAGTGCCCTTTCTCTCTGGACTTCTTTTATCCTCCTGCACTCACTTTCCAAAGCGACATACACTTTTATTTTCCTCAGGAACTATAGTTTATAATCACTTTCTTAGTTTCATTCTTCCTATTTTCCCTAAGATGTGTTTTGCACTAAAATCATTAGACTTTGACTCTGTGGATTTCTTGTTTAATATTTCCTGCGAAATATTTGTTACCCAAAAAAAAGGCACCTAGTTTTAGATTTCTCCCTCTCCACCCAGTCATGCCCATGAAAATTCTTTTTTCTGTCTATAGCTGCTCTCTGGACCCCCAGTCTGAAAGGGGCTGGACCTGCAGTGCAAATGAGTACATGCTGTATGGTGCTTTGACCTAATTCCACTTGGGTCTTGCCAGGTGCATTTCCCCACTTACCACTCTAGCTGACCCTTTAAATTCCTCCAGTATGCCAGATGTTCCCGAAATTTTGTTCTCCCTAGGTGGATTTTAAGGCAGAGCTCTCCTTCCTCCCAGGCTCAGCCACAGCTGTGAGCTGATGGAGCTGCCTCTCCCCACTGCTGTGAACTTTAATCGGGTTCTAAAGTTTCATTATCACAGTGATCCATTCTGGAAGATATTCCACATTCCCCAAGCCCCAGGCAAGTCCTAACAATCTTGTTTAATATTCTTTTAGTTTTTTTCTTTCCTCATTTTTTTCTCCCTTTCTCTTTGATGCTGTTCTGCAGGTGCTGGAGAAATACAAGGCTCCAAGGTCTGCATCTCCCAAGACTGCTGCAGTTTTTAGCTCTCAGCCACCATCCAGGAGCCACTCTCCTTTTCATGGCTGACAGCTGGTCTTTTTCAGGAATCACTGGCTCACAGTCAGGGAACTCTGATCATATGCCTTGTAAGATTCTTAGTGGCTGACATAATTTGCCAAATGCCAGCTTTCCTTCACAGATTTTTCTGGTCTTTCCAGCTCCACAGATTTTTGGCTGCCAGGTATAACTCCCCATCATTAAAATACAATTTGGCCTCCCTCATCACAGAATGGGTGCATGAGGATGTAGATGAGGGAGAATAGAAAATAAAATTATTTTAGTTTTTGGCTGTGTGTAGGGTTTGTGGGTAGATCCTCCGCCCCTGAGATCTCCAGTTGTTCATATATACTATGCCAGTGGCTGGGAACATTAATGAATGCATACTAGCTAGTGAAAGTGCAGTGCTGAGAACTGACCCTATCACTGCAGTTATTGCCCACAGTAATTAGTTTACTGTTACAGGAATACATTAGGAAGCATGACTGCTACTGCATTTGTCTCAGAGCATGGAAGAACATCATAACTGATGATTTATACTGTATGGATTCTCAGAACACTGCTGAAGGACATAAGTTGATGGTTATTTCCTAAATGTCACGATTTCATCTTGATGACCCTGTATTAGGCAAGAAGTTAAAGTCCCTGTCCTTTCACAGTTTGATTCAGTAGTCTTTTAGGTAGAAAACAGAGGCTGTTTAGTGTAGGCAGTGAAGAGTCATTTCTTCAAAGATATCCTAAATTTAATCCTTGCTGCTGTGATGACTCATCCAGACATATTGCACTGCAGGAAGTAATGAAAAAGCATCAGAATAATGCAAAGTAATTCACTACTCCTGTAACATCTCTCTGATTACATGTTTTCCCTAGCTCCTTGGCCTAGAGGCTCTGACCTTGACTTCCTGATGTTTTTATTGGGTTTTTCACTTGCACCAACATACTCAGGATGGTCTTAGTACCTTCCCAGTGAATCATCATGGTCTAAGCACACAGTGAAGCATGGGAACACAGTATACAGAACACATGGAGGATGCCCAAGAGGTGGGAAAGGTATCATGCCCACTCTGTAGGGCTTAAAGTTTAAAAAAGGGGACATCATCTTGTCATGATTGAACCCAAATCAGCACTGTCAAGAGGAATGGACTTTCCATGGTCACAGATGAACAGCTGCTTCTTTGCACAGTTTGCTACAGTGGACAAAAGTCCTCTGATGATCTTGAAAATGTTTATGCCATTAATTATTTTAGTCTTCTACAGGATGGAATTAATTCTATAAAACTAAAATTTTGGTTTTTTTCTTCAGTGGAATCAAAGTGTTGAAAATGTTATAATTTTCCAAATCATTGTCGCAGAGCTGAAGGAGGAAGAAACCATCAGAATGTAGTTTGCCTCATGTAACTGGACCAGTTCAGGAACTTCTGGTACCACTCAAGATTTGGTTGAGGGGGGACCTGAGACCTCCATTCCTACATGCTTTGGCTGTAGAATGTTCTCTAACAAATGTTCATTATGCAACTTCATTTCCTGACTTGGTAACCAAAGTTACTCACATAAACAATGACCATTCCAAAAGTCCCTTTAGAACCATGTAACCACAGAGTCATAGAATGGCTTGGGCTAGAATGCACCTCTCATTCCAAACCTTCTGCCATGGGCAGGAACACCTTCCACTGTCCCAGGCTGATCCAAGCCCTGTCCAAACTGGCCTTGGACACTGACAGGGATGGGACAGCCACAGCTTCTCTGGGCACCCTGTGCCAGGGCCTCACTCCTCTTTGACTCAGGAGTACAATCATTTAAGTATTGGAAGACCACAATGAGGTCTCCCTGGAGCCATCTCTTCTCCATTTCCATGCAGTAAAACACAAAAACGTTCACCAATTTATTTTAGTAGCAAACTGTGAAGAAAGAACAATGGTTCAGAAGATGTTCTTTGTAATAATTACAAATGTAATTGCAGCAAGTACAGGAATAACTGTTCTTGAGAACAAAAGAGTGACTCCAATCTTTAACCATATACAAGAAAATACTATTCACTGTTAAAGCTTCAGCATATTCCGGTTCAAATATCTAAAAATAACATCCCTTTCCTGGAAGAGAAATATTAGCCCTGTGCATATGAGACCAGTTCTCACCTAAATATTGCTGAAGACTCCTTAAAATGACAATTCTGTAACCAAAGGGAAATTAGAGTAGCAAATTCAATCCTAACAATTCTGACAATAAATCTTCTGCTCTATTGTCACCAACAGTCAAATTCATTACAATGTCCCTTGTTGTACTTCAAGGTGAAGTAGCTGATCAGCTTTAAATGGAATGTCCTTGGCTGAATAGCTTTATTTCCTGAAAAAGACAGGTTGGAATTAGTCAAAATTAATTTTCTTCCCAGTTGCCAAAATCATAGGAAATTTTAGGTTATAAAGGACTTCAGGAGGCCTTTAGTCCAGCTTCAAGGTAGGGTCAACACTTCATTCAACCCAGTTCCTTGGGGCTTATTCCAGTTTGACTTTAAAAAATTTCCAAGGACTGAGATTTCACAAACTCTTTGTGGCACTTCCAGTGCTTCACTGTGCTTTGATGAGAAATATTTTCTTTCTATCAAGCTAGAACCTTTCCTGTTTAGTTTATGGTCATTGCCTGAAATGCATGCGCCATGCCTCTTCATAAAAACCCTGCTACCTGATTAATTCCTCTATGGTTTTGGAACACAGAGTTCAGTGTGGAAAGTGACACATTTCTGCATAGAGCATTTAATAGTTTGAAAACAAAATGTTTTCATGTTTTGGTTTCAAAATGGCACATTGTCACTAAAGGAATGGGGGAAAAAAAGAAATAATACCGTTTGGGTCATGTGAAACATTTAATTTAGACCAAAACTGAGTGTTTTGTTTTGCTGTTTTTCTCTTGGGCACTAAATTGAAAAAGTATGTATTCACAAACCTCTAGATAAGCTCTCTGTTTATGGTGATTTATGAACTGCTGGTGGAAAATCAGTAGAAGTTATTTTCTGTTAGCTAAATAGAAAAATACAACCTTCAATCTACAACTATGAAGAGCTGTAATTTGGAAAACACAACATGTGATAGAAATGGATTATGGTGCTGTTCCATTCAGATGCATGACTTCACTGTTTCTCTAAGCTGTGTCCTTTTAATGTGGATTTAATAACATCAGGCACCAGAAGGAACTAGGTCCTTCTCAAATTGAAGAGCACACAATGTTTCCATAACTGAGCCTCTTAATTGCTGAACAAGGAGCAAAGCCCTTTTCTGCTTCGGGATGGAAAGTGTTTTCATTTTATGTGTGTAATGACAGAATGTATAGACTTTGTGTCTGGGTGTAGGGATGGAAAGTAAATTCTAACATACTTTGAAGTTTATTACAGTGGCACCACAGAGGTTCCTCCGGTAACACTACAAAGCTGTGCTTCCATTTCCTCATACTATTTCCAGGATAAAGGGATACTCACTTTTTTTCCTACAAATACATGTTTGGATTATAAAGTCATTCATAAAATGGCTTATTTTTCAAAACTGGGATTCTTTACCTTAGAAAATCTGAGAGCAATGACATCCTGACCAGTTCCTCAGTACAATAATGTCACAGGGAATATAGTAGATATTGACTATGGAAAAGGGGCATGCAAATCCATCCAGATTTTCAGGAAGTTCTTAGAAGGAATACAAATGTTTGCCCAGCTTTACATGTTTGACTGAATGGGACCCACACACAACAAAGTGGAAGAAATGAAATGCCAAAATTGATTGAACTCAAAACAGCAGCAGCTGCTCAACAACAACAACAGCAACAAATGATCTTCAGTCTGGATGTACTCACTCACATAGAGGAGCAATGAAAGGAAAAGGCCTTTGTTTCCAAAATGGTGTGATGCCATAGGCAGACAGATATTTGGATTGTGGGAATCACATTTATTGTTTATTCAGAACAGTATTCCAGTGCTATTTTTTGCTCAGTTCCTACTATGGTTGTTGGACCCTAAGACTGATTTATGTAATACAAAAATTAGATCTTGGATGACACAAGGAAAGATCACTGTAGAAAGTCTCTGGGGGCATGCTGCTTTTTATACTTTTACTTATCATTTGCTACCACCAAGTGTTAAAGTAAGGGGACCAATAACAGGAGACCTTTGACTGAAATCAGCGTGGCCATTATGATTTTCTTCCTCTTTATCCCCTCTTGTCTCCAAAGTGCCGCTCAATTCAAACTCAATGTGCAGTTTACACATTGAGTAACTGCATGTTATACATACACACAGAGTGTGTGACTGCTCTGTTGGTCAGCAGGAATGAAGGGATGTGTTTGACAACTTGCATCAATGGGGCACAATCCTGGCCTGCAAAATCAGCAGAAGAAAGTTGATTTACATGCAACGTGCAAGCTCCAGAACCCTAAGTGGGTGTTATTTTAGTAGCCCAGAAAATAGGGTGTTTTCCAAAAACAGAAAGTTCCCAAAACATCACTGTGTGAGGAGAGCTGGCAAGACTATTATTCTGACCAGGTTTCTGTCTCCACAGACACTGTTCCAGCAGGGAAGAATCTGAGGCAGAGCAGTGCCTTCTGCACGGCTGCTCTACAGGACCAGTGCTTCCTCCTGCCCACTACCTGCAGCAGCCTGAAGTGACTCAAAAGTTCCAGAAAAGGAAGCATTTTAATTGCTGCTGTGAAGTGCAAGAGGACACTAGCATTTTCCCCCATGTTTGGGTAAAAAGGGAAAATTCAACTCAAATGCTTCTCACATTTGCAAGATTTCTAATGTCTCAGCTCAGCAAGAGAGATTTTCTTCCATGTTCAGACAACTCTCCAACAACTCTCCAGAATTTTAGTAGTCAGTGTTCCATATAGTCCTCAGAAGCTGGTTCACCACTCTGAAGAGATTTGAAGTGCGTTTAGTGTGGTATGAACCCTTTGTGCTACAAAAGCCACCCTCTTTCCTTGTCTCCAACCCATCATTTCATCAGCTTCCAATCCAGGAAATACTTACGTATACCTTCCCTCTACGAAAAAGAACTTGGGTTCCAGAAAAATACATAAATAAATAAACAAACAAATCAAGCACCAAACAGCAATTCCTTTACTAGATCAGACCTGTTCACTTTGGGTAAATGAAGTTTTTATTGACCTGCAGAGGGCCTGTGGCACTGATTCCAGGGGTGGGGTCAGACTTGGTCAGGTGAAGGTGGTATATCCCTCAGACACTGAACAATAGAATAAGCAGGAAAAGGTAGAGGAAGGGTGAATGAATATCAGGAGTACTGCTAGAATAATGTGGCAGGCATAGTTCCAGTTCACGGATTTTTCCTGAGACTTGTTTCCATGGCCAACTCATGAAGAGAGGCTTTCACCTTCTTGAATTTTGGCACTTCACTTGTGGTTATTTAATCACATAGGCTTTCCCTGCATGCAATGAGGAGACAAGAATATCCAGAGAACAACCTATCCCACGCATAATTAATAAATAAATACAGTAGGCCAGCTCATGAAGATTTCCTGACTCCACTGGTTACAGAAGATCAGTGAATGCATAGTCAGGTCAACTCACTTTTGGGTGTATAAAATTAAAACCAGCATATATTTTTATCATCTTCTCGCCAATTGCTCAGAAAGTGAGAGTAACACAGAATAGAAATGAAGGAATAAACATTAAAAATTAAGATAGGTATATAGGTAAGTTCTTACTGACATGGAAAAAAACCTACCATACCTCACCAAGACTGGTCTGTGGAGCAGGATGCAGCCTAAACACTGTTATTCACACTTGCTCTTTAGGGTAAGTGTACTGCTTAGTCTTTCTTGTTTAAACGTTACAGCCACAAAACTAGCCAATAAATTTCTGGCTGACAAGCCTGACAGAGCAATAAGTAAAAACAGGAAGGCATCTATTACATATTACCCTGAATTTATCAGCTTTGCCTTCGAAAGGGGAAATAACACAAAGCCAATTGTGGGAAGTTTTTTTATCTGCTAGAAAAATATGCTCTGTGCCCCAGTCAAAAAACAAGCTGTTGTGAAGTAACTATATTATTTAAAGATACAAGTCAAACAGGAAGAGGAAAACCAAACAAGCATGGCTTGAAAATTTCCCACAAGTGAGCTCTGTCAGTCAGAATGCAGTGATGGAATTGCTGTCAGGGCCTGAGCTGCAGGGAAACCATCAGGTTTTCCAGGGCCAGAGGGCTAAAGAAAGGCAATGGAAGGCATTCTCTTCTCATTTGAATATTTCTCTCTGGCTATATATTCATGCTACTTGCTTCATTACTGTTTTTAAAGCCAAATCAATGTCAGCAACCAAGATTTTATCTTTCCCTTTAAGGTGAGGTCACATCGAGTTGTGTCTGAAATACCACGAATAACTGATGCAAGAAACCACGGGCAAGGAACCATGGATAATTTAGCCACATTTCTTTGATTCACTTCAGTTCATGCATAAATTTAGTCAAACAGGAATTAAAAAGGAAGACTTTAATAATGGATATTTTAGGTTGGATGGATATTTAGGGTTTAGGATTGCTGTAAGCCTGACAGCTGGTGAAATGGGTTATGTGGAGAACCTGTTGGCTGAAGCCATCAAGCCACAAAACATGAGCTTGCTGTCTAAGAAATAGTGGTGGAAAAGGTGTCTTTGTAGCTCACCTGCTCCTGGGATAGCCCCACCTTTCACTCTACAGTTTTCAACCTGACAACAGAGCTTGTACTTGAAGGCACACTCCTTATTGCAGTGCTAAGGGGTTCTTTTGGGCTTTTAGGTGGCTTTTTTTTTCATCTTCAGAACCCAGTCCTCAAAATAGAAACATTTATAAGCATCAGGCTGACAAGCACTAGCACTCTGGATTTTTGTTTGCTTTATCTTACACAAAGACACCACTTCACAAATACCCAAGATTTGCAAACGATCCCTGATGAATCATCTCTATTCAAAAGAATGAGATGCTAAAATTGTTTTCTTCAGCATCAGAGTTGCCAGTTCACTTGCTGCATATTTTCCTATATGCAGAAATCTTTGCAAAGGATATATTCTAGCACATCTTATGTAAAGTGAATTAAAATTATAACATGATTTTTCCTTAGGATTTCAGGCCACAAAGGTGATTATAATCATCAAGATCAACCTATGGCATATATTTGCTCAACTATATAGCTTTCTATAACATTCAAATCTACACTATAACATTATAGTCTGTATTATACATTATAATATTCTATAACACATAATATTCTAGAAGATATAATATTCTACAATATTACCCAGAGATTCCTGGATTAGACAAAATAATTCCTTCTCATGTGTTTTGGAAAAACCAAAAAGAAATTGGTAACTTGTCAGTATGGCATATCTTACATAAAAGAATCAGTTTTATTTTAGACAGTGAAGTGAAAGAATATGAACTAATTTTTGGCAAATGACACAGGTTCAATAATTTAGACTAATCTCAATTCCAAACTGAATGTCAGATTCTGGTCCAAATTCCATTTTGTATTCCCACTTGATATTGTCATAGTTTTAAGTGTCCAGCTTACTGTGCCTTCCTTTGTTGTGCTAGGCTATCACAACATAATTAAGACAATTAATCTATTATAGATTAATTTTAAAAGTATTTTCAAATTACTAAGAGGAACACATTCCTTCACAATACACATCCCAGCTCTGTCATGAAATGAATCTAAACCAAAAATGCAAAGTGTTTGGCCCAGGAATCAAAGTCTATGCATTAATACGAGTACTATGTTATATTTTGTAAAAGGCATTGGAAATCTGAGTTTATTTTAGAACTGACTTTGCCAAGAAGTTATTTTATAAATGTATTTCTTTCTAGGGAGCCTTCCCATGCTCCTAAACAGAAGTAAAGCCATGCAACACAGAACAAAAGGTCATAAATTACTTTACTGACAATTTTCTTAGTCTGTGTTTTCACATTTGTCGGCCTGCTCTGGCAAGATGTATAGTCATGTAGAACCAAATTAATACACAGGGAAGCTTTGTCATTAGAGAAATGCAAGCTGATTTCTTTCATTATGACCGTCAGGAGAGCTGCATTTGCTGTGCAAACAGCTACAGTGTTCTCTGAGCTAATATTGCTGTGGCACATGGCTAACTCGTAGCAACCTGGATCCTGAAACTGGGGCAAAGCCTTTGTTGAAATCCTCAGGGAAGAAACTGCTTCAAATCCAGGTGCTTAATGGCAGAACCATGTGTAAACTGAAATGCATAACATACATTCATCCTGCTATTAAAGAAGCATATTAAAAGGAAAAGAATGAGGAAAGAAAGTCATAAGAAACCTCAAGAATTTTCAGCCTACTAACAATTCAAATATTGTGCCTGCTGTTACATATGACCAGATTTTAACCCTCGAATCGAAGCTGACATGAAAACATTTCTTGGAGGAGAAGCTAAACTCAGATCCTGATGTTAAGGAATCAGTATAAAACAAGCAATTTGGTCCAGTACCTCTGCTCTGACCCTGGCTCAGGAAGAGATGTAAACACGTGCTTCACTCTGCCTGGGTGCACTAAGTGCCCTCACTGCACATTTTCCTGCCAGCTGCTGTACAGAAACACGCAGGTAGAAAGTCATAAACCACAGAATAATATGCCCAGAGCAGAGCTAGGTTCCCTGAAATCCCATGGGAAGAAAGTCAGTGAATTCACAGCTAAAACCTGTAAAACTGCAAGGTACATCTGAAAGACCCAAACCAAGGAGTGCTAGAATTCTGATTAATCCCAGCCTTGTGAGACTTGCCAAATTTTTCAGCAGCAGTGGAGAAGCGCATAAGAATTTATAGAGTTGTTAATGCAGTTTGAATCCCAGTCTCAGTGATTCAGATGGGATGAGCTCCTTTATCTAGTGGATATCTTTGATTCAGAAACTTGGGAGAAAAAACTGCAGAGGCAGATTTGATAACTAGAGTTTAGCTTAAATAAAGCCTCTGAAGACTCTGATTAGTGGTGAAGCTGTGTTCAGACCAAGAAAATCTCTAGTTTCTTTTTCACTGGTTTAATTCCTTCCTCCTTCTGAGGGAGGAAAAACAGGACAAAGTATTTTTTTTCATGGCATTTTGGCACTTCTGTTTCCTGTTGTGGACAGAACCTAGGAGCTAAGAAACTTCTGACTGAAACAATTGAAGTAGTACTGGAAAATTCAAACAGGAAGGAAGATGTAATTTTTTTTAACTGTGAGGGCAATTAATCACAGGGACAGCTTTGCCAATGGATGTGATGGATTTACCACTCATGCCAGTCCTTAAATTGAGTCTGTCTTTCCTTCTAAGTGTGATTACTCTAATTTAAGATATTAGTTTTAATACAGGAAACATTGGGCGAAATATTCTGGTTTAACAATGTTGTTACTAAGATCCCCCTGGTCTTAAGACTAAGAAAATATTTACAAGACAGATTTTAGGACACACTCTTTCACAGAGAGCATGAATGTGGAGGACAGGGAGAAGAGAGGATACAACCCACACTTAGCCTGGATAGGAATAGTGTTCATGAATAGGACACTTCACTGAGAGAAAGACCAAAAGATTCCAGGCTTTGTTTCAGGTCAGGTACAGGCAGGGATGGAAACAAGTTCAATTTATAAAGAAACTTCCTTTTCTGTGCTTAATTTCCTAGATATAAGGGCAGTCTAGGTGTACAGTGTGGCACTTTGACTTTAGGAGAGGGTCATGTTAGGAAAAGCAGAATTAAAATAAACTTTATTTTCAGCTCCACAGTTAGATGCCTGGCTAGTTACCTGCCCTTAAGTGCAGTTCTAACTCCTTTTCTGGGCACTCTGTGGCTATTTTTAGGAATCTCATTGCTAGTGGCTACAGAAACTTACACTGAACCATCATAGAATGGTTTGGGTCGGGACGGACCTTAAAGCCCATCTACATCCACCCCCCTGCCTTGATCAGGAACACTTTGTACTAGACCAGGTTGCTTCAAGCTCCATCCAACCTGGCCTTGAACACTTCCAGAGATGGAGTTTCTTTCTTCAGTATCTTTTAGCAGAATCCTGAGTTTCCAAGTCATGGCTGGATGCTTCACAAGGCACAGAGCCTTGGATAACTGTTGTTGTTTTGAACTTTTAGGTCAAAAAAATCACTAGAAATAGCCTTTTGCAGGGATTTAAAAGCCAATTACTTCAATAGCAGTTAGGTATCTAGACACCTTTAACCCTCTGACTTAGAGCCATAAAGATGCACCTGTTGGACTACAAAATACTGGGTTTTTTTCATCTTGTGATAATCTGATCTTTCTTTTCGGGGGAGCGATCTGTTCAAGCTAAGTATCTGCAAATGCACATAGGAGTTTGCATGAACTCAGTAACTGGTTCATTGTGAACCAAAGCTATGTTTGGACAGAAATCCCTCCCATATCTTAAGGGCAGTTCCAATAAAGAAATGTTCATCTGTGTAAAAGCACCCGCACACAGAGTAATAGAAGAAGGAAAGACTTTCAGTTTCACTAGAAACAGAAATGCCTGTTTCTCCTGTCAGAGGGGAAAAAAAAAGAAAAAAAGAGACTTGAGCTACTTTATGGAAACATCTGGATGAAAGAGAACAGGAGGTGTCAACAGAAGTCAAAATAACAACTTGTATCACATGGTTTTGATGTGAATGTTTTTGACACATTTATCATACTTGCCATTCTGGAGGAGCAGGGTTAGATGTATGCCAGGTAAAAAAAAAAGAAACAGTGAGAGACCTCTCTTTTTAGAAGGAGACAGCCTCACTTAAGGAATCTAAATTGCATTTCTGAGCATTACAAATCAGCTGTAAATGCAATTTTACGGTTGTTCTAGGGAGAAAATGTGGGTGGAGCAGACAGTAAGAAGAGAGAAAATAGGCAAATTGAGAAATAAAGACACAGACACATTGTAATAAGTGCTGGAGTGTTCTAAAGTAAAAGTTTCCTCTGATCTCATTAATCTTGTATAAAAGGCACAACATTTATTTTCCACCAAGACTTTGTGGCTGCGTACTTTTTCTTTCTACCATCTTTGAAGCCCAACATTTTTGTGAACATGCAAAACAAAAAAAAAAATGAGCCAAATACTTGCAGAAGCTAAATCTTTTTCTAAAACTATTTGCATGCAAGGCTCCATATCACATATATCCACAGCACCCAAACAGCTGTCTAAAAGCAGAAATAGCAGTATGTTGGTGACAAATGGGGAAGGAGGTGTTTTCAGACTTACTTTGATGACCAGTGGACAGTACTGTAACCAAGTGATGTTCTTTTGCATGGTCTATATTTTAAAAATCCATTCTATTCTTCACTCTAGAATGACCCTGTTTGAGCAGAGAGGTTGGACCATACAATATTCCTTCCAAACTTACCCATTCTGTAACTCTTCATCCTCAACATCTGACTTGAATAAGAGCTACAGGGTCCATCTCTACCATGAAATAAATTGAAAAGAAAGTGTAAGAACTGAAGCCACGATATTGATAGCGCTCTTTTGACTCAGCCTTGTTGGACCAAGGCAAGGAACAGACTCCAAGACAATTTTGCAAGACAAGTTTGAGCTCTCCAAGCAGCAGTGGATGTGAGCCAGTCACTGTCACAACCCCTGGGCCAGAAACTAGTCCTTGACTCCTTTTGTTCTAAGGTACAAACCTATCAATGACTCAGTCAGGTGTGAATGGCTCTCAGTGTCTCCCTTAACTACATTTTCTTGCCCACTTTTTTCTGTCTAGAAAAAGCAGAAAAATGCCTTTTCATTAGCGAGAAGGAAAATTAGTTTCTGTGAGAAATGTCCACACAAACTAAAGGTTACCACAATAAAAAGGCTTTGGAAGGGACTCCCTGAAAGGGAGGCACAACAGTACAAGGCAGAGGACTGAGTGGAGGAGTGCAGTGTCAGAGATGGAGATGAGGAGAGAGGGATACAAAAAAGCACACAACAGAAAAAAGAATCAAACCTCTGACTCTGGAAACTATTTATCAATGGGTTTTTCTTGGGAGTGTAACAAGGCCAGCATTTCTTTCTGCATGTCTGTATATTTTCCATCTGGGTGCTATTCTACAGAGAGTGGGATTTTATTATAATTTCACTTCATTTGACTTCATTTACTTCATTATTACAGTATTCAGCGAAGAGCTATATTTTCCTCCTGATCAAAGAAGAGGTTTGACTGTTGTTTCTTTCAAGTCCTTCAATGAAAAAATACTTCCCTTTTACTGTAACTTCCCTTTTTTTTTCCCATTCTACTATAACTAAACAAAAACTGAAACAATAAATTTGGAAGAAGAATACATTTGTCTTAATTTTTTTATTATTTTAAATTTTATTTAAAGGAGTGTAAGTTCCATAAAATTCATGACAAAGAGTTCTACTTAGCAAAGAATTAATTTGGGACCTTTTTGCCAAATTCCTCTCTCCGACCTCAGTTTTCTGCAAGGTAGGTGTTCACATCTCAGTCAATCATCCCAGAGATGTAGCTCGTGCAATCTATGGAGCTTGCAGTGTCTTCCACGTGACAAATAATTACTTCATTGGCCACACTGTCAAACCTTCTTCCAAACATCATGCAATATAAGAGGGTTTGACCCAGATGCAAAAAAACACCTGCAGGTGACTTAGGCATCTGAGCTAAACCAGAGTCTGACCTCTCCTTTTCATAGGCTTCCCTCATGGATGTAGGGGAAATGAGAAAGCTCTTTGGAGTCCTATAATTTGATTCAAAGGTACTTATCTCTTTTACTGTACATGTGGACATCCAGAAGTGACTATCCTATGACCTTTGGAGCTATAAACAGTTCTTTTTGGAGTCACTCCTAACACTTTTTCCAGAAGGTATTTCTGGGAGGAAATCTGCTACAGTTGCAGAATCATGGAGTCATAGAATCACTGAGGGTGGAAAAGCCCTCTAATATCACTGAGTCCAGCCACTAACCCAGCACTGCTAACCCATCATTAAACTGTCACATCTACCAGTTTTTTCAGCACTTCCAGTGGACACTGATTCCTCCACTGACCTGAACAGCCTCTTCCAGGCCTTAACACACTTTTCAATAAAGAAAATTACCCTAATGTCAAATCTAAACCTTCTATAGTGGAACTTGAGGCCATTTCCTTTTGTCCCATTTCTTGTTACTTGGGAAAAGAGCCCATCTCCCACCTGGCTGCACCCTCCTATCAGGGAGTTGTAAAGAGCAATTGTTCAGAGGAGGATTAAGAGCATATTTATTCCTCTGACAGCTGCAGATCAAGAGCCTTGATTCTCTTTGTTAAAATATATTAGACATAGATATCCTAGTCATCAGCAAAGAGAAACATGTATTTTTGAAATGGGCATGGTGTAAGCAGTTGGGGGCCTAAGGAATTGTGCACACCAGGGAAGAAGTGCCCGCCAGTGTCTGAAATGCTCTCCTGAAGCCCAAGCACAGGCTTGTCACATGTAGAGTACAGCTTGTGTAGCATGTTATTAGAGAAAACCTCCCCACTCAAAAACTTTTTAATAACAGAAATAAGGAGAAATAAAACTCTCAGACAACTCCATCTCGCTTCATAACATAATGAAACAAGAGGTCATGTTTCAACTTTCTGACTTTCCAAGTGTTGGTGTCTCTGTGTATCTGGAATTTAATCCAGGAAAAACAGAAGGGAAAAAAGTGCTGCATTACACTATAAAAGGTGTCTTAGANAAAATATATAATTCAAAATATATATTTCAAAATATATTTCAAAATACATTAAAATGTTTTAGCAGTAGCTGCCTATTTTAAAGTCAAGGTTGTCCTGCCAAAAGAAAATGGACAAACAAGGCCGAACACAGTTGAAAATGCTGGAAGACAGAAGATTATTTCTCCTTATGTTATTTGGAATGCTTTTGACCTTGCTTGCAATCAAGTGAGCAAAAAAAGATAGTCTCTTGACCTTTGTTTGCAAAAGAAGTCAAGGTTGTGCTTTCCAGTGAAGGAAATGTAGAATAAAGTACAAATCCAATTTATAAATTAAGAAGAGGTCACAGACCTGGTGTCTGGAGATACCTATTCCATCTCACAATGCAATGCAGGTCTATTTTCTATGCCCCTTCTTTTGTCAATTGAATCCTCATATTGCTGTGGCCACCCTCCCTGAGCCCAGGGTGGCATCTGTGCTTTATCTCAAAAACATCTTTAGCTCTCAACAGAACNGTGACTATCCTATGACCTTTGGAGCTATAAACAGTTCTTTTTGGAGTCACTCCTAACACTTTTTCCAGAAGGTATTTCTGGGAGGAAATCTGCTACAGTTGCAGAATCATGGAGTCATAGAATCACTGAGGGTGGAAAAGCCCTCTAATATCACTGAGTCCAGCCACTAACCCAGCACTGCTAACCCATCATTAAACTGTCACATCTACCAGTTTTTTCAGCACTTCCAGTGGACACTGATTCCTCCACTGACCTGAACAGCCTCTTCCAGGCCTTAACACACTTTTCAATAAAGAAAATTACCCTAATGTCAAATCTAAACCTTCTATAGTGGAACTTGAGGCCATTTCCTTTTGTCCCATTTCTTGTTACTTGGGAAAAGAGCCCATCTCCCACCTGGCTGCACCCTCCTATCAGGGAGTTGTAAAGAGCAATTGTTCAGAGGAGGATTAAGAGCATATTTATTCCTCTGACAGCTGCAGATCAAGAGCCTTGATTCTCTTTGTTAAAATATATTAGACATAGATATCCTAGTCATCAGCAAAGAGAAACATGTATTTTTGAAATGGGCATGGTGTAAGCAGTTGGGGGCCTAAGGAATTGTGCACACCAGGGAAGAAGTGCCCGCCAGTGTCTGAAATGCTCTCCTGAAGCCCAAGCACAGGCTTGTCACATGTAGAGTACAGCTTGTGTAGCATGTTATTAGAGAAAACCTCCCCACTCAAAAACTTTTTAATAACAGAAATAAGGAGAAATAAAACTCTCAGACAACTCCATCTCGCTTCATAACATAATGAAACAAGAGGTCATGTTTCAACTTTCTGACTTTCCAAGTGTTGGTGTCTCTGTGTATCTGGAATTTAATCCAGGAAAAACAGAAGGGAAAAAAGTGCTGCATTACACTATAAAAGGTGTCTTAGAAGTATTATTCATTAGGTAAACAGAAGCAAGCACTGCATTTTGCTAGAGAAGGAAAAGAAGTCCCCACCAGTAGTTATTCAATTTCCAAGGTCAGAATTTTTTCTGTAAAGAGTGTCCATTTCTGGTTTTATGTGTGTGTGATACTATATAATAAATAGAGTATTATTATATGATTACTATACAGTATGGAAGTGTTCGAAACCAGGTTGCATGTGGCCCTCAGCAATCTGGTCTGGTGGGAAATGCTCCTGTACATGAAAAGGTTTTGGAACAACTTGATTTTTATGGTCCATTTCAATCCNTGGCCACCCTCCCTGAGCCCAGGGTGGCATCTGTGCTTTATCTCAAAAACATCTTTAGCTCTCAACAGAACAGAGAAGACAACAGACAACAAGCAGACATAAAACCTACAGGTTACTCAATAAATTATTTATTACAAAGCCAATCCAAGAGGAAAAGATATGCCCAGAATGGAGTTTCTCTGTGAGATCGATACTTCTGCATTTCAACATCCAAATCTCTGAAGTGTTTAATTAGGATATTAGGGAAAATTTCTTCACTGAATGGGCTGGCACAGTTGTTCAGGGCAATGGTAGAGTCCCCATCCCTTAAGGGATTTGAAATCTGTGAGGATGTGGCATTTGGGGACATGGGTTAGTGGTGGCCTTGGCAGTGCTGGGGGAGTGGTTGGACCGGATCATAGAATCATGGAATTTTTAAGGTTGAAAAAAGACCAAGCCCAACCATTATTCTATCCAATTTGGTCCAGTCTATGATTCTATGATTTTGTGACTCTAAGATTCTTGCTTAAAATAATTACAGCTAGGTTAACTTTAGCCTTTCAGAGTGAACTGCAGATGCCAAGCTAACCAGTTTCCAGCTGGCTTCCTGAGATATTCAAACCATTTGGAATAGGACTGCACGCTGCTGTGCACATGACCTTCCTGGGCCTAAGTTACTGAAAAAAATTATTTAATGTTAGGGAATAAAGATAAACATAGATTCCTTTTAAATGCTGAAAAAAGAGAGCCATTTCCTTGCTAAAATCTATGAGGAAACCTTTGTAGTTAAGGATGAGGTTGAATCTTGACTAAGAAAAAAACAAGTGGGAAATGCAGTTAGGGAGCAAAAATTTTTTTTTTATTTTCCACAATTCCTGGATGCACCAGTGAAACTCTTTCTTTCCAAGGAGACACTCAGCCCTGCAGGGGTTAATGTCTCTTCTGGCCACCTTACTTTACAACTGAAAACTTAGGAATTTGTGCATACTTATGCATGCAACAAACAAAGGCACCACTCGCATTATAATCTCCTCAGGGACAGCCAACTGGGAAAGACAAATTTAGCAGTGTACTTCTGGCTTTTTTACATAGTGTAATGCCATTAAACCCAACATCATGTAGACAATGAATGTTACAACAAAATGCTGGTGCTGTTTATTAGTTGCCTGACTATTTTTTTTCTTTTTTTTTCTGGAGAGGAAGCACATGTCACATTTGTTTCAGACAACCGCGTTGGGGTCCCACAGCTCTGATTAAATATGTATCATTTGTTCAGCTGCATCGGAGTCAGTTTTGGTCTACACACACATTTCGTTAATATTTTAAACAGGAAAAACAAGAGAGGAGAAATTAACAGTTGCTGAACTTTTCCAATTACCGCTAATCACATTTACACCCTGGGGTTGCAGAATTAGAAATCAATTGGTGGCTTCCTCTTTCTCCAGCAGGCAGTAAATGTGACAATTTAGGGAAAGGACTAGAAGACAACTCAATTCAACCTGAATACCCTCGTAAGTGCATCCCAGTGAATGCATTGCTTTGTTGTTTGATGCGACACAAAGATTATATGGCATCATTTACTACAATGATAAATCATTGTGTGAGATTGATATTGGAAAAATGTGGCACCATTCCTTTTCATATAAAAGTATTTTTTTCTTTCCTTTCAAACATTTGGAAATTACATCTGAAGCAAAACCGTGCAGTGAAATCTTCCTGGATCATTTGATGGTAGTTCACCTTTTCCTTGTAATATTGTGAAAAATTACTTCTAAGGAAAAACTGCTCCAAACATGATTCTTTCTGGTTTTTTGGGTTTTTTTATGAAGAGGACTTTTCTAGTGTTGATTTAGCTGCACCATATTGGTTTGGGGATTACTGTCAGTGTCACTTAGCATGATCTTTAATCGAAGAGCCTCTTCTTAAGTGTTTAGATAAACTCAAATTGGCCATGTACATGTTTTTGAACATCATAAATGATGAACCAGCAGGGTCAAGTGGTTCAAAGCTGCTTATGATTCCTTAATCTGGGAAAAGCCTTAGTGGGGGGCTGTCAAAGCACATTCTGCAATGAGCACATGTAAATGTCCGCATGCTCTTAAAGACATTGCTGCAGAGCTAAACTCATATCCACTGTTCATAATTAAAGATGGAAAAAAAGGAGATCATCTGAGCAAAAATCAGTATTTGGGGAACGGAAACAACCCTGTGGGTAGTTCCTTCTACATGCAAACTCAAGGTGGAATAAACTAATATGTCTGGCAAAAGGTACTGATATGGAGCAAAAGCCTCATCTAGCTGAGCTTTTAGGTTTTTCAAAATGGGGGTGAAAATCCTGTTTTCTAAGAGAATATGCTGTCTGAAAGGTTTTCAAAGTCTTTATCTATGCATGTGTTTGTACTCTTTCCTACAACCTAGCAGCAGAATGAAATTAAATACAATGGTGAGGTGAGGAGTATGGATGACTCAGCCAAACCTTTTAAAATTTGAAATGCACTTCATGGACATTCTAACTTGATTTAAATAAAATTTAAAAGAAAAAAAAAAAAAGACACAGAGAAAAGTTCTTTGTTCATTTGAACCATTTAATCATTTTACCTGCTGCTCAAAAATAAGACTTTACCGTAGAGCTTCTCTTAAACTATTCTACAAATAAAGCCATTGATAAAATTCAAGGAATTTGATTTAGAAGTTATATTATAAAATGTTTAGCCAGTTAAATAGTTCTCATACTGTTTGTCAAAAAAGTCACTCAAGAAGCAATAATGATGTCTCCAGTAAAATAAGTTATATGACAGATACTGGTCTGCAGTTTAAGCAACTCTTAACAAGATTGTTTTTATTTTAAAGGCCAAGATTTTATGTGATTATTTTAAAAAAATATACAACTGTCCTTTTGCAAATTCAGAGGATCTGAGTGTCAATTTCATATAAGCAAAAATTTTATCATCAGACCTATTTCTTTGAATCAGTCAATTCTTTTTTCCTCAGACATTATGAAAACTGTTGATTTTTTGACCCTTTGGACCAGAATAAGGTGGTTGAAAAATAATTTGTCAATTCTACTTTTTAATAACAATTGAATAAACTCTCCCTGAGTGCACTGATTCTTATATTTAAGACTCCAGACTGGATCCATGATAACATCCTATTAGCATATATAGTTACATGAATTTTTTAAAAAACGTGCAAAGGATAAAATTTATGTCAGAGAAATTGCTGAATAGTTTAATTATGTGGTTGAAAGTTCATAGGCTTACTCAAATCTAAGAGTTTGTGTTTTTCATTCTTAAAGGGTTATCTCTGTAAGTCTCTTCCATACTGTCTGTGAGTCAGGCACACCATCTAAACTTCAGGTGGGAAGCAAGCTAAAGATACCAAAATTAAAGCAACCAAAAGAATAGTTGTGACTTACTTCTATGACAAAATAATGAGAAAATATGGATGCTTTGAAAAGCATATCTGTAAGTCATTCCACATTATCAGTATCCATGACTTTTGTTCTCAAAAGAGGTGGCACATTCTACCTAAAAATTTGAGCCAAGTTCTATGAATATATTCCCTGTATTTACTGAAATGTTCATGAACATTTTTTAATCTTTCAGCAAACCTAACCTCATCACAGAGCTTACTGTTCTTGGGGGGTGAAGGAGGTGAGTGTTTGTGCAGACCACATTTTTTTGACATTTTTTGGTGTTTAGATAGAGTTCTGGATCTATGATATGATACAACACACTTATGATGACCATCAAGAGCCTTTGTCTTGCTGTTTAAAATAACAGCTAGACACCCAAACTCAGTGTTTTGCAAAACATATAAATATAGAAGATCAGGACATGTGTGGGACAAATTTCTGTGTCCACCCTAGTAACTATGTGACGTAGAGACCAGGATTCATCTCACCTAACTTTGGATTCAGTATCTATCCGTCTAATCCAGAGTCTGACATCTCGGCTTCCTCTGCTGTTATGGAGGAAAAACATCAAAACTCACACAGACATCTTGCTGGGGTGTAATAAACTGCTCTACAAATGTCTCATTTTTATGTAAGATGGTTTTTTTCCCTTGAATTTCCTTCTGTTATTAGTATTGAGCCTGGAAGCATGTCCTGCATCATGTCTGAGAGCAGTGAGATTTTTGGCCTTTCTTACCTAGGAAGTGAAGCACTGGAACCAGCAGGCAATTGTCAAGGCAAATCCTTTGAACTCATGGGTTTGATCCTGGAACCTGGCAGAAATCTGAATGAGCTCACAACCCCTGTGGGAGGAACACTCTCTTACAAAGCTTGGGCTGGTGCCATCGAGGACCATAGATGTGATGACTGTGTTTTGTTAATGACCCTGCTATTCTCCTAGGAGCAATATTAGTGAGCATTATGAGTCAATGCTTTCTAGTAGTAGCCTTGCTATTTATATTTCAAATTACAGAAATGAAGCAGTCAAAACTTCAACATCCAGCTAAGAAAACAGAAAGCTGGGAGGAAAAGTTTTAATCTAAAGTAAACTTTTCTTTTTTAATTTTGTTTGTATCAATACAAGGTGATGTGTTGCTCACAGCGTGTATCTCTAATACTCCATTTTCAGTTTATGATGTTGTGTCCCTGACCGGAGGTGACACTTTGGCAGGATTCTCATGATTTTTTTGCAGTAAGCTACAGAATGGCCAATAAATAAAAATAATTATTCTCTAGAGATATTAAACTGGCGGGTTTTACAGGCAATAACTTCACACACAATCAGAACTAGGTCAGTACACGGAGTAACAACCCTTCGTTTCAAATAATTTGAGCCAAGTTTCCATGATTGTAGTACGTATCCCTCTAGTCACCTTTTCAGCTTTTTCTGGTACTACCCACCTTGAGACAGTGACTGGAGGCACAGAGGGCATGTGCACACAATCATTGGAATGAAATTCAGACACCTCCACACCAATGCTAACCTCAGAAATCACATCCTTGGGGGTAAAATAACTCTGAAAGTTGTCCCAGAACTCTAATTGAATGTCTACAGATATATTTTAGCATTTCAAATTTAAATGCAGGCAGCTTCCATGTTTGTTCTGCTCTGCATTATTTAGATGGCACATTAAAAGGTACAATCCATATCCTAAAAATCTCATGGTCCAAACAGACTGGTCACTTGCAGGATAGTTCAGGACCTTGCCCTTTTCACTGCAGCTAATCAGCCTCTGTTCCCCTGGTAAACTGAAAACGGGTTTCTTGACTGGCTATTTAGCTCTTAACTACCTTCTGCCTTTTCAAGCTTACCCCTTAAATATTTTAAGCATGTTAGTGAGATAATGAGTGCAGATTTCAGATTCTCTGCATTTTCCAGGTGGAAGAACTGAGGTAGAGGAATGTTAAGGTTATGCCTTATCTAGCTTTAAATATCTCAGAGTTAGACCCTTGAGTAATTTCAGACCACCTTTACAGTCATAAAACAGCCGCAGAAGGCAATTTTTTGACCCACCTTTTGGTGACATTCATTGTACCCTCACTTTTATTAATTACAAAAATCTATTTTCATCAGAGTGTAAATGCACACCTATACTGTGTTTAAATAAAAAGTAGGTGTGTGATAGTGTGATGACTGAAGTGATAGCTTACATTTCTTGACAGTATTTCAAAATAGACAATTCCTCATCCAAAGTCTTTCTGTTAAATTTTACCCATCACCATTATTTGGCTACAAAAATATACTCTTGAAATATGTCTTGAAGTGGGTGCATCTGCTTGGATTAAGTCAAGCCAAATCATAAAATAGGTAGGATAGCCTTAGAAGTTGTGGTGTTTTTTTTTTTTTATTATTAGCCATTAGAAAGGAGCAGAACTGTTGGAAGTTGCCTTGTAGAAGAAAAGGGAAAAGCCCAGTGCTTCCACGAAGGCATTGCACTATAAATAACAACACAATAAATATCATGGGATTCACCTGCAGAAGAAAATGAAGCACACTCAGGACCACACTCTGGCAAGGATGGAAGATGTTATGAAGGGTCTAAATAAGTATGGTTAAGCTCTTTTACTCTCCAATCTAGAGAGGCCACCAGGTCTCTTTTAAGTGTTGCCCAATAATAGTTCAATTCCCAAACTTCTCAGAGGAAATGACAACGACCAACACCACATCACAGAAAATTCTAGCAGCATGCCAGTATAGATGTCCTATGATTTATTCTAAATCAGCAGGAACATATTAACGAGAAAGCAAAGTTAAAATGCAAGCAGGATTTTTGAAGAATTTGCATTATCTAAATAAATTATTCTTATAACTTTCCCTATCAATCTAAATTCTTAGATTACATCTTCAACACACTATTATTCTTGGTGATATACTTTTGGAGATGAGGAACTGATCACAAAGATAAGATACAATAAAATCTGTAATCAAAATCATACCTCTTTCAACACAAAATATATTTTTAATTAAATTACTTCACTTTGAATTTATTATCAGAAATTCATCATGCTTGAGGGACAACATACGTCATATGATGCTGACTGCTGGTCTAATAATACATGAAACAAAAGGAAATAAGGGAACAAAAATGTGTGAACTAGAAAATTGGTTAGTGGAAAGTGAGTGGAGTGTGATTAGCCAAAAGGCAAAAAATAAAATTTAAAATAAAATAAAATAAAATAAAATAAAATAAAATAAAATAAAATAAAGTTGGGAAAGTAACTGATTCAATTTAAAAGAAAATATTAGGAATTTCAGGTGAAGAAACAAGTGATAAAATACTACTTACTCTCTACTAGAAGTAGATGTAAACATCCTCAGGATTATCCAAGTTGCTGGAATAAGAAACTAGTATAGAGACAAAAATATAGCATCACTGAGAGAAAAGATTAAAAAGAGAAAGAGGGGGAAAAAATATGTGGAAAATCACAAAAACAATTAGGTGGGAAAATACCTCTGAAATCATTGAGCCCAACTTATGACCAAACACTACTTTGTCAACTGGACCAGAACACTGAGTGCCACATCCAGGCTTGCCTTAAACATCTCCAGGGGTGGTGACTCCTCCTCCCTGGGCAGCCAATTCCAAAGTCTAATCACCCCTTCTGTGAAGAAATTCTTCCTAAAGTCCAGCCTGAAGGTCCCATGGGGCAGCTTGAGGCTGTGTCCTGCTGCTGGTTGTTAGAAGCCACTGACTGTAGTCCTTGAGGACAATATTACCTGAAAATGAGACATCAGATTAAAGTAGCTGACTTTGTATATAAATGATCTCAGTTTTCTACCTACATTAACTGGCAAAAAGGCTTTCTAAAACAATATCTCTAAAGTAGCAGTGTAAAATATTCACACCACTCTAGTAGGACTTTTCCGGGAGATGCTGTCTTTGTCAAGAAAACATAGACAAAAAAAGTCACAGCATTTTTATATGTGGGTAAGAACTGCATCACGTATTAGAGATACATATTAAAGCACTATTTCTATGGAGGATCTTAGAAATTAAATAAAATACCTATGTGTCTTTATCCAGAATACATTTACTTCCTTCCATTCACTCCAGAATGTTTTGGAATAGATCCTGGATGGAATAATTTGACCCCCTTTCTAAGTAATTATGAACAAAGAAATGAGATGCAATTCATGAGATCACTTGTCACAAATTATTCATCCAAACCCACTTAAAATCTCATAAGACTCTCTTAAATCAATAACAGAAGTGTTTAGACCTGAATTTAGATGGCTTCCAAGTTTCTCTAATGTTCAGCTTCAGAGTAAAAATTAAAATGAACACTTGATGAAAACTCTCATTTTTCCCCCTCAGTACATTTCTCTATTGGATAACAAAAGAACTAAAATGGAGAGCTGGGAAATGATTTGTTGAATGTAAAACATAGTCAAACCCTGTATGAGATCTTCAGGAGTGGAAATGACCAGAAAGGGTCTGCACCTGGAACCTTTAGCAAAATCTAGATACAGATGAAGAAGCTTTGGTCTACAGGGGAGGAAAGTATTGAAACCTAATGCACAGGAGACAGGGGAAATGAGAGACCAGTAGGACGAGAGGAAATGTCCTCAAGTTGTGCCAGAGAAGATTTAGATTGGATATTAGGAAAAAACTCTTCACTGAAGTGGTAGTCAAGCACTGGAACAGGTTACCCAGGAGACTGATGGAGTGAACATCCCTGGCAGTGTTGAAAAAACATGTAGGTGTGGCTTTTGGGGACATGATTACTTTGGACTCAATGACCTTATCCATCTTTTTAAACCTTAACAATTCTATGATTCTATGTCACTGTGAAACAAACAAACAAACCAACAGAAAAAAACAAACGAACAAAAAAACAAACAAAAAAACTACAAAAAAAGCCCGAAAAACCACACCACCACAAAACCGAGCAGTAATCAAAACTGCTATTTCAAAAATAATAAAAACTTTAAAAGCAAACTTCCTTCAAGTCAATTCAAATAAAAAATATCCTACCTCTGGACTGCAAAGAGAAGTGTGTAAACTAGGTCCTTGGTGTCTTTACTCACTTTGGAAATATGTTTTCTATACTTGAACATTTTGTTAAGAGAGAGAAGGGGTATTGTACTCACTGGCTGTTGCCTTCTTGGAAATGGCTTTGAGGCAACTGTAAAAGTTTCCTTAAAAATTTATATTGGAGCTTCCAGTTCCCATAGCTCCTTTCTGATCCCTTGTTCAAGGATTGTGCCAGAAAACCCAGTGCACTGTCCCCTTCAGAAGCAGGTGCAGCAACCAGACAATAATCCAATAAAAATCCTATTAGCTGCATCTCCATGACACTCCTGGTGTCCGTGGGACCCACAATATCTTTAATGCAGACAATAAATCCAGACCATTTCCTCCTTCAATTGCTCCCAATATGGCTCCAGTTCTAGCACTGTTCAGCTAACCCTTTTTTGCCACATTTTTCTCATGAATGCTGAATCACTCTCTAATCTTTACAACAAAGCCAGAGGAGTCCCCACTAAGTGAAACACATCACTCGGGTTTAGTTATCCAAGCACAATTGCATCCAGGTGCATTCCTGTGGATTATGACCAGCAGAGTCTCAATGCTGACAGTAAAAGTATCAGTTCCATGTCTGCAAAATTTGGGAAAGGCTTTGAGGCAATTATTGCTTGACCAAAACATCCCAACTTAACCCTTAAGAGGCCAAAGCAGGGAAAACATCATTAGGTTAAAAGGGTGTTAATGTGCAGGTATGAGGCATAAAGTCAATTAATGCAAAATTAAAGCTGCCACGAGGACAGCCCAGCCAAAATTGTAAATAAAAGCAAAGCAAGGACAAGTGCATGAAGGAGAAGACTCGTCAGATCATATCTTCTTGGACCCCTTAGGATCAAAGGATGATCACACAAGTTTTCTGACTTGTTGCTTTGTTATTCACAGTAGCTGAATCAAACACATCAGTTAACTCCTCTTGAGTGGGTCTGGAGCACAATTGTGGTGAGGAGTAGCTGAGGGAGCTGGGAAAGGGGCTGAGCCTGGAGAAAAGGAGGCTCAGGGGGGACCTTGTGGCTCTGCACAAGTCCCTGACAGGAGGGGTCAGCCAGGGGGGTTGGGCTCTACTCCCAGGGGAACAGGGACAGGAGGAGAGGAAATGGCCTCAGACTGGACCAGGGAAGGTTTAGATAGGATATTTGCGAAAAAATTTTCACAGAAAGGTCTGTCAAACATTGGAACAGGAAGCCTGGGTGAGTGGTGGAGTCCCCATCCCTAGAGGGATTTAAAAGCCATGTGGATGTGTCACTTGTTTTACTGGAGACTTTGGCAGCACTGGGTTAATGGTTGGACTTGATGACCTCAGAAGGCTTTTCTAACCTCAGTTATTCTGTGGTTCTATGAGACTATGGGGCAGTGTGACATTGCTAAATAGGAGGGAAATTTATCATGTGAACATAAGCCTGCTGATACTGTGCACATCACTGTGGCCGCTCTCAAGGTAAAACTCAACCCTTTTGGGAACAGAAGAGCCCCAGCAGGCAGTTCCCATGCATACCAAGAAATTCCATACACCGCTGACTGCCTGCATTGCTAAGTCCACAGGTTATCTGCATGTAATCTGTGTGGCCAGGCAGTGGATGGGAAGCAGAGCCTGGAGGACTTAGAAATTGATTCAGAGGCTGCTCTTTCAGAGCAGCAAATTATCACCCTACATCCCTGAAAATCCTGAAGAACCTGTGCCTGGCAGTATATTTGTTGAGCTGCAGCTTGGTTATTTGCAGACTACTCCCATCAAAAAGTTTAAACCAAAAAGTTTAGGGAGAATGGATTTGATCTCTGTGTTTGTGTGAAAGCTTATTCTGTAGAAGAGATGGGTTTTAATGTGTAGTTAAAAGAATCAACAAGTGATTGCAAATGACTTAGCTGGAGGGCAGGAATACATTTAGACAGGCTATTTAAAATTCTGTGCACTTTATTGTGATTTAGATGTCCTCTTTAATTACTTTTTCTGGCTGGCTGCTTAGAATTGCACATTGTTTATAGACCTATTTCTGTACGGGTTTTGTCATATGATCCAGTTTTGAGGGGAACTAAACAACTTTTGTGACTCTTCTTCCAGCAGAGATTCAGCAGCCAGCAGCTCAGTGTGAGAAAAGCCATCTGTAAATGAAGAGAGAGTGGAGAATCTCCTCCTGGGGCACACGTATATTCTCCTAGGAACCCCCAGGTTTGATAATACTTATTATATATGGTCAATACAGCTGCCTCTGAATGCAGGCATGTGATCAGTGAATATGTGACCAGTGAGGCTGCCTTGTGCTGCTCCCCATGCTCCTAAGCCAGAAAGAAGAACCTACAGCAAGAATGTCACAAAGCTCCTTGAAAATAAGTTCAGGGCTGATCTTGTGGGCTCCTCTTATTCTCTGTTTGAACACAAATATGTACACAAAGATGATATAAATTGCAGCTCAGCACATGAAACCAAATTTTCCCAGTTCAGAAAAGGAATGTTATCTGCATCTTCCAAGTCCCAGCATAAAACAGAGCAATTGACTGATTTAGTGAATTGAATTAAAACAAAAGAAAAAAAAAAAGCAAAG
>VZTZ01038435.1:28394-42621 GCA_013400955.1 Drymodes brunneopygia | reverse complement strand
CTACTACTACTACTACTACTACTAAACAGTCTTTTAGGTTTAGTATAATCTCAGTATTCACCATTTCCTGTGCCAAAGGTGCCTTTTGTCACTAAACCCATCGCTCTGACGCAGTCCCCACCTACCCAAACCCTTTCTGGTATTCCAGCAACGAAGTTTTTGTGCTTTTCTGCTCTGTTTGCACTAAAATGCTGTTCCTGTCTTTACTTGAATGACAAACAGAAGAAAAACAATTAAATTAGTAAACACAAAAGATACAGGTGGTCAAATATTTTTAACAGCTGAGTAAAAAGAGTACGACACAACCTCATCAGAGTAGGCTAGATGTTTAAATGTACAACTCTTCTCGATGTTCTTGAACTGTGAGGGAAGGTCAGCCTCCCTAAAATCTATGGTTAGAACACTTGGGTGTCCAATAAAATTACTAACAAAATTATTTGGGATTCAGTGCTACTGAAAGAGGGTGGACATATTTATTAAAAGAATCAAAGAACCTTTTACGTTGGCAAAGCCCTCCAAGACCATCAGGTCCAACCATTCCCCCTGAACTGCCAAGGCCACCACTGACCCATGTCCCCAATGCCACATCCACATAGCTTTCAAATCCCTCCAGGGATGGGGACTCCACCACTACCCTGGGCAGCTGTGCAAGAGTTTGACCACTCTTGCAGTGAAGAAATTTTCCCAATATCCTATCTAAACCTTCCCTGGCCCAGCCTGAGGCCATTCCCTCTCCTCCTGTCCCTGTTCCCTGGGAGCAGAGCCTGACCTCCCGGCTGCCCCCTCCTGTCAGGGAGTTGTGCAGAGCCACAAGGTCCCCCCCGAGCCTCCTTTTCTCCAGGCTCAGCCCCTTTCCCAGCTCCCTCAGCCTCTCCTGGGGCTCCAGCCCCTTCCCCAGCTCCGTTCCCTTACCTGGACACGCTCCAGCCCCTCAGTGTCTCTCCTGTCCTGAGGGGCCCAGAGCTGTCCCCAGCACTGGAGGTGCCTCAGCAGTGCCAGCACAGGGGACAGGCCCTGCCCTGGGGCTGTGTCACACCTGGCTGGGACAGCCCAGGGGCCATTGGCCTTCTTAGTCATGCTGTTTGTCTTGTCCAGTATATCTCCAGAAAAGTGGTGTACCTTCTAAACCAGATTAAATGCTTAAGGGCTCACTTTAAATTGGTAAAAAACCCATTTGGTGCATTCTGTCTCCTCTGAGTGTGTATATTAAAACACACAGAAATATTGAAAATAACTTCTGAGAGAAATGTTCTCCATTTTATTTTCTCTGTGTGTTCCTACTGACCCCCCTTCCTCAAATACATTTTTGTCACTTTAACCATTTTATTAGGATCATTCCTGTGCAAGCATCCAAAAAGACATATATATAAGAATATAATACTAAATGTAAGGATAAGTGTTCATATCATAGGCTTATTTAGCCTGTTATCTGTAATAATGGCAGATGCTTAGGAAAATAACTTAGATCTGAGTAATGAGGTAATAGAATAGCACACTGCTCTTGGTATAACCTCCCTGTTCCACCATCTTATGAACTTTCCAAGCAGCAGCTTGTTTCTCAATGACTAAATTTAATAATTAATGCCTGACCTCCACAATATGTTCTGGCATCGAGTTAATAGTTTAACCATGCATTTCATTACAAAGTAATTCATCATCAGATTTGCATTAAATGTTCTGCCTGAAAATTTCATCCAATGCCCTCTGATAATTATTTCTTAACTGTGAAAACACTAATTATTATTTCCTATGTACTTTCCCCATAAAACATTCATGAGTTTCTGGACATCATCGACAGCCCTGGTTGTCTAATACTGAAGCTGTTACAACCACAGCCTCACACTTCCTCAGTGAATTCAGTCTTCACCATTCTTTTTCTACTATTTTCCTACATCCTTTCTGAGAATAATTTCAAATATAGACAATCCATGAACCTATAAAATACCTGATATTTTCAGTTTCCTTGTTAGTTTGTTTTTCCATGGTAATTTCTAGCATCTTATTCACGTTTCTCACCACTTTGGAACACAAAATATTATTAATTTTGCTTAACACACACTTGAAGATGTTTTTCCTAAGTATTACTTTGAATTCATGCTTTTACTATGGACACTTCTTTCCCTTTTCCTTTTTTCTGAATTTATCAATCAGTTTAGAGGTTCATTTTGGCACAGGACACTTTGATTATGAGGAGGACACCTAGCCAAATGCTTTTCAGTGACCAGAAATATTTCCACAGCTGAGCACAGTATTCCTCCGTTTCCTATGCTGCATAATTAGACAAAATGTAAACACAAACCATAAATCCTGTGGAATTTTTTGCACATCAATGCATTCAATCTATTGTTCTTGCTAGCTTTTTTCCCCCCAAGGTTGTTGTGATATTGTGGTGGGAAGGAAATGCACAACAAGACCAGAATTCTCCTTTTCATCCTGGTTTTGAAACAGCACCATACAACCATCTCTCTCTTTTAGGACAAAGACCAAAATCCATGCTGACTCATTTGATTAAGCTTTTATGATTGCTCATAAGGAAAAATTCATTAGGAAAAATTTTCAAGGTCACTTTGAAACCTGCTGTGAGCTTCAGCTTAAGTCTGAGTATATCTGTTCAGATTTTCTGGGGAAGATGTAGAAACCATGGAATCCCTTGGAGATCTGCTTATTAATTTCATTAAAACAGTGGGTACCATCAGAGCTCTGAGGAATTCTCCTCCTGTCTCTTTCACAGTCCTTAGAAGTCCAGCTGGAAGTTCTAAACCATTTACTTGCCCCACAGGCACTCTACTTTATATAACCAGAACTACTTTTGACTTATCAGAGCAGAAAGGTAATGATTTCTAAGCTACATCCTTAACCAGAGCTTTAAATGAGACATCACTCATAAAAGATAAGATAAAAAGTTATCTGAAGAAAATTCACTGAATGCCAAAAGGAATGCTGCTAGTCTCTCTGGTTTGGGTTTTGGGGGGTTTTGTTTGTTTGCTTGTTTTTTGTTTTGTTTTGTTTTGTTGTTTCGTTTTTAAATATAGAAGCTACAGACTTATGCAACATGGATATTTTCCTCCATTTCAGCGACTCTTTCTTCCAGAGTGTGAACTGGACAGAGAAATTCAAGCCTTCATCTCTGATGGATTGGGTTATTTCCGTGCACTCTGAATGAACCCAGATTTACATTGCATTTACATTGATCACTATGCACATCACAGGAAAACACAGCCAAATAAAAGCTGGGGTGAGATTCCCACATCACAACTGAAGTCATCTGTGGTATCAATATCAATACCTGTAAAATCTACCTGGTCTCCCACTACAGGTGAAGGAAATCCAAGAGCACCATCAAGAGTGCTCTGGGGCAAATTTCTCTGACCACATTTAGGTGTACTTTCTGATGAGATGAATCACACCCTCAGTTTCATATTCCTCACAGGAGCCTGTCTCAGACACACATACACCATGGAGACCTCAAGGTATGTGAGATAAACTGCAGCCCTGGTCTCCAAAAACAGGCTCACCTCCTGGATCACCATGGGATTTTGAAGACCTTGATGGAAGAGTGGAAAGGTCATCTTCATTCCATGAAGATGTGACACAGGGAAGTATAGGTATGGAGGATAATGAGTTTCATCTACTTTTGCCACCATGGCACACAGCATTTAATCGGCCCAATAACAAGCAAATCAATTGTAATCTCCATTATTAAAAAAAAAAAAAAACAGGCCAAACTGAGACATCCATTCTCACTGTGGGTTTAATGTGTAGTTAAATATAGAAAGATGTTCACCAAGGAGCTGAGAACTCCCTTCGAGGAAGCCCTGATTTCCTAAAGCTGGTTATGGAAATGTTTATTTAAACCACCAAACAACAGTGCTAGTGGTTTAAAGTATTTGGACATGCATGAGTATTTATAGCATTCCTGTAACAAGTATAAACTATCAGATGTTTTATACAACAAGTGGAAACAGGCAGATGCATATTTACTCTGTTTATCCAATTTACTCGGTGTTCCCTGAAACATGTTAATAATAAAGTCTTATTCTTTTCCATCTTCCCATGTGCCCCATTACTAGCAAATAATGAGATTTTAATACTTTAATTAATAACTTCTGGTAAGTCATTTAACATAACATTAAATAGCATGAAGAGCTAATTAAGCTGCTCAGTGAAATTCCACTCTAACAGATGCCTACCTGCTCATACAAAAAGTCACCCAGATTCTTAAGAAATTACTTAACATCTTGAACATCTTCTCTTAAACAGCAGTTTTGTTCTCGTGTGGATTTGTGTTTCATTATCATAGGCAATTCTGCAGTCATAAATAAAGCCCAATGAGCTCAAGAGAAAGCAACTGCTGAGAAAATTAACTTTTATGGAATGAAAATACAGTTCAAGATTTTATTTTGAAATGTCTCAGCTTTGACTTCTGTTTTCTTTCAATGGAAGCTTTCTTTCAAGCTTCAGGTTTATTAAGGTGCTTCTTTATCTTCTTTTATTTGACCTGAAATTCTTTTTTATTTTCCTCTTAAATTCAAAACCAACATACTCAGAAGGGAATCCTGTGCAGTTCTCCCTATTACCATACCAAAGCAATCCTTCCTGCCTTATGGCTTAAGCTAATCTTTTGAATACTTGGAATTGAGGAGGAAATAGTCCTCAGGGCTACTGGTGCCAGAACTACTGACTGCAGGTACCATGTTCTCCCTTTCTTTGAAATAATATCACCTTGGTCACTCGTGAAGACAAGACAAGGACAGGAGCAAACAGTATGTTTTCCAGAGGTCTTTATATTTCTAGACAACATGAAGGAGAAACTAATCTGATCTATAATTATTTGAATTACATTTGAATGTTTGAGTTAGTGAAAGAAACTATAATTTATAAGGGGTGGAAAATGAAAAAATAATGGCAACTGTAAGAGTTTCCCACCTCAGCCACATTAAGAATTTTCTGCAAGGACTTCCCATTTATTTCCTGGGCAATTAGTTCAATACTTAACAGGTTCATTTCTTTAGCATCAACATTAAAATGTGTGCCTGAACAAGTTATGCAACTCAAATAGCATTTTCCTAATTAGAGCTGTCAAGCATTTTTAGTAAGATCTCTATCTTGGTAGCAGAGTTCACACTTGAATACTTGAAAGACATTTGTCTGAGACAGTTCTTGAGTCAACCCATAAGTAAATTTTGCCCACATAACAACAATGTTCAAGATATACAGGCCGGAACATACTAAATCAAATTCAGGCACTGAAAATGGAATAAATCACCTAATTTCATGCATCTACATTTACCATGGTCTCACATTCTCCTTGATATAGGAGAAACTAGTATAGGTTTATGTAGTCGATAATGAGGAAGATTTTATTGTGGCCTTTCAGGACATGAAGGAGACCTATAAGAAAGAGGACAAACATTTCAGCAGGGTCTGTTACAATGACACTTAACAAACCTCAGTGATAGCAAGTGATGCAAGACTCAAGCTCAGGAATAATGTGCAAATTAAGGTAATTCAAGGAAAAAATCCTTACTGTTTTATTCATTGCCTCAGTGAAGATTTGGCTTATCTGACATGATCAAGCCTTCCTTTGAGCTGAAGATTTGACTCCCAGAGGTTCCTCCAAAACTGTGTTATCCTGTGATTCCTGTCTACCATTAACTGTATGCACTTGATAATTTTGCTATTCATAAGACACATATTTTAGAAAGGATTACAGTTGATGACACATAATTTTATTGGATTTATTAATTAGCTTAAGAAGCTCAAAAAGACCCCTTTATACCTCCATTGAAGTATGAAAGACAGCTTCCTAAAGCACGAATTAATACTTTATAAGTTGAAAAATAATTCTTTATGTCTTTCCTCTATCACCTCTATGACTTAATGTGTTTCTCTATATATGAAATATTATACACAGCAATTTATAAGGAAATAATAATTTGTTATTTCTCATTTTCAGTTCAAGACCATTTTGCCCTTACTCATGACTGGAAACAAGATGCAGCAGAAATTACTTAGACCAGTTGAACAACCTAGTTAAATGTGAAAAATATTGGCTGCCTTTGCAATAATTCCTTCAATATCTGAGGAACTTCTTGTTTTGTTCAGAACATTCCCCAAGATTTAGGTAAAGACTATACAGACCGGTGTCACAGTCAGTGTAAGAACTTATCACTCTCCCCTTCATACAATTGTCAGCATTGTTAGCATAAGGAAAAAGTAATATTTTTATATAAAAATTCTCAGATGGAGTACATGGGGGACACCCACAGTTAGGTCACTGGCTACAAACCATTTCACTTGTTCTTTACGCAAGTGGGTTTGGGGTCATCCACCCACAGTATTTGAAACAAGCATCCACAACTTCTCTGCTCCACAAGAAGGGTGAATAAAGAGGTAGAACTTTATTTTTAATTTGATGCAATATGCAAAAACAAATGGAAGCCCCTCCACAAGCTCTCACAATGCTTGCATTAGGACAAGAAGTGACCTCCTGCCAGTTCCACATAAACGTTCTCTTGTGTAGCCTTCTGTGATGCATAATAAGGATCAGACTATTGCCCCATTTCTGGTGGTTAGATATAAATGAGTGTGGTCCAAAACCACAAGTTTTATACCTGTAAAGTTACCAACTGGGCAAAAAAATTGCACTGATTTTTTCATGCCTTTACTTTCCTCCCCCATTTTTAAAAAGACAACAAGGAGAAAAGGGAAATTAAACTACTATTTCTATTTCGAAAATTTGGATGATACATAGCTTTGTTACATTGGAGGTTGAAAAAGCAGATAGTTTAAGGTCTATTTCTGGTCTTAAAATCTGTTGTTTTCTGCTTCTGTCAGAGCTGTAAATGAAAACTTGGATTCATTCTCACATTTTCCTGACTATTCAATTAACACAGAATCTATTTCTTTTTTTACATAGCATACTGAATCTTTAACATTTGGCTATTATTCTTTGTTACTACTACAATATTGTTTAATAATACTGACAGAATTACTATGAAGTCAAAAGATACTATGAAAACAGCCAAGCCTGAGATCTTTATTTTCCTTTAGTCCTCAATCTCTCGTATATCCAATTGCACTTTATGACATCAAAAATCTGAAGTCTGCAAAGTATCTTGTACACAATGCTTAAAAAAATAACTTAATGGTAGAGCTCAGAAAAGGGGCAGAGGAAGCAGGGCCAGAGAGTGGCAGGAACACCAACCTTGGGAAAAGATATATCAGTCTGATTGAAAACAGACTTGAAAATTCTTCATGGACAGCTTCACCCCCCAACACCAGTCATTGGTTTTTTTGTTTCTTTTTTACCTTGGTGTTTGTGTGATCAAATAAGTTGAGCACAGAAGATAAAAGTAAAATAGAAAAATCCCATTGCCCTTCCCATGGGGTGAGTTTCCAAATGTACAGCACACTTGACAGCCAAACATCCATGCTCAATGGTGCTTGTCATCACCGACCCTCAGAATTAGCTGGAAACACTCTGTTTTGACTCGAGCCTGATTGATCCCTTCACACTCGCAAAGGCTGTGCCCCACTTGCTGGCACTGCCAGACAGGTTGCAAGTCTTTGCCACAGTAATTAGCAACCAGGTTTCTGGCTATTAAGCACCCTGGGGAGGAGGAGTCAGATATGACCCAAGAGAGGGTATGTGAGGGGCAAGGAGAGCAAAATGGGTCTTGGAGCAGGATTTGTCTGGGGAAAGACCTCATTGTGGTTTGTAGCTTCTCCTCTTCTCTCTGGTGACCAGTGACAGGACCCAAGGGAATGGCCTGAAGCTGTGACAGAGGAGGTTTAGGTTGGATATCAGGTAAAAGCTCTTCCCCCAGAGGGTGGTTGGGCACTGAACAGGTTCCCCAGGGCAGTGGTCACAGCACGAAGGCTTACAGAGCTCGAGACATGTTTGGACAATGCTCTCAGGCACAGGGTGTGATCCTTGTGTGCCCCTTTCAGCTCAGGGTACTCTGTGATGATGGGGCTGCAGTCTGTTGTTGAGTGAATGCTAAATTTAACTTCACAGTATTATTACAACACATTTGATGCACTACAGAGAAGCACATTCTTATTTAATTTTAGGGATATGGATATGCAATGGGTCTTTGTGGGAGTGATCTTCAGCTGCTTCAATAGGGCTGTCTGCAGCAATAGAGTCTGTTTAGATTCTACCCATTACCTAAATGCACAGAGGAAAAGTCTCTTTTGTGCCTTCTGATCTCTGCAGCAAGAGGTGAGCGAGCCTCCCTGCTCTTTCTTGCGTGCCCAGACATAGGAAATCATGCTCCATCTCACAGTGATTTTTATTTCTGTTGTGATTATTACAGGTTCAGAGCACACTGGCAGTGGCTGGCCTTTCTGCTCTAATCACCCTGCACACACACAGCTCCCCGTGCTCTGCAGAATAAAGAGCACTTTGTTCCCCTGCTGCCTGACACCAGCTCAGGGAATCTCCTCTATTCCTCTTTGTCATTTAACTGGATGTTTCTGACCCAAGGTGTGCTCATGTTCCAAAAAGCTTGAAAAATATTTTATGCAGGTTGACTGTTGGACTTGGAGGGATTTTTTTAAACTAAATGATTCTGTGATTCTATATACCACCTTCCATTTTTCTTATCTCAAGAATATAGTAGGGACCAGAGTGGAAGCCAGAAGTCCAGCAAGAAAGGGGAAAAAAATCCTTATCTCAAGGAGGGGTAATTGATAATTAGAGTATTTTAGCTCGTGGACAAGAGTCTTGTTTCATTTCGTTCTCTCCCAAGAACAAAGAAGTCTATTTTAAGAAGTAGTGGTGAAAGGTTACTGAGTGACTCTAGGAGTTATCAGTGTCTATTTACACTGGTGATCTGCATCACTGGGCTCACAGAACAGAGATAGTTCCACAAACCCCCTCTTGCCAGCTGTTCTCCCATATCATTGATGGCTAAAACCCAACCCTCTCCCCCTCACCACCCCAACAGAGAAGCTGCTTTCAGGGGGATTTTTAACCTCTTCTTTCAAGGTAGCATCACATCTGCAGTGGAAGACAAAAAGCAGAGTCACACAGACCCACTTGGGTTTACAGAATGGCCTCAGAGATTCCTGAAAGATCATTACTACCATATTTCACAGCACTTGGTGTCACTGTGACCGAGAAGCTCAGATACTCACCTTTGACCCAGGCCTGATAAGAGGCATAGACAGCATTCCTCTGATAGGTAAGGTGGAAGAGTTATGACGGTGCACTGAGAGCAAAAGAAAGGGTGGCCCCACTGTGATTTAGGATTTGTAAGCTCCTTATGATGAGTAGAATTCACAATGAAAGATGTTTTATCATTGGGAGCTAAATCTTCCCGACAGTGCCAGCTTTGTGCAGCAGTGGGGAATGGGCTTCCTCAAGAATAAACCTTGCAGGATGTGTCCCCTTGGGATCCTGGGAAGAAAAATCAATGGTTAGCACAAGAGCTCTTAATTTACACACCACGCAAGGGGCAGCATCTGGAACAAGAAAGATGATCTAAATATTGAGTTGCCTTTGTTTAACTGAAAAATATGGTGTGCCCCTGATCTAGCTGAATTAGGGCAACATTTCTGGTTGGGATTCTTCATCCATGCCAGTGGGGTGACACTCAGAGGGCTAATTTTAAATAATGGAAGAGATGCCTATAGAGAAAGTAAACCCAGGGTAATTAAAATGATATGTCACACATAGAGACAGATTGTGTGTGCTGTTGAGATCCAGCCCTCTGTAAACAAGCAGCTGCACTGTACCCTCTCTTACCAAGATGCAGAAAACATTCCTTACCCCCACAAAAGTCACAAACCTTTCAAAGCCCTTGAAGAAACTCTATCTACCTTTTTAATATCCATTACTGCTAGGCTAGGAACCAGTGGGATATTCAATTACCTGTGCATCAATTTCCCACTTTGCAAAACTAATGTGGTATTTTGTGTTTGAGATTTGAATGATGGCTTTGGGGGCAGGGAGAGAGCAGCGGGTGTTACACACCTTGACTTGAGCAATGATGTTGACATAGTTTGCCAGAATACACCATAACCAAATTGCCAATTTCTAAACTGAATAAAAATTCTGAAATGTGATGAGTGTGGATTATTAACTGGATTGTAGAAAATTAACTGTACTTCCTGGGTTTTAGGGTGGTGGGCAGTGATACAAAATCCAGCCTGTAGCCAGAGTCCATGCTCTTTATTGACAGTCTGGAAAAGGGGATGAGGTGCCTTCCACCGGGTTTGTAGATCACACCACATTGGACTGGGAGGTTGACATACTGGAAGGGAAAGTTCTTATTCAGAGGGACTTCAGTGCGGCTTGGAGAAACTGGCTGGCAGAAACTGGACTCTCCCAGAGTCCAATATCTGGGAAAGACAAACTCTATGAAACAGGGTTGAGAAATGTTTTACACAGGCACTTAGTGATAGGAAAAGGGGAGAGAGTTTTAAACTAAAAGAGGAGAGATTAAGATTAGATGCTGGGAATAAATTGCTCCCTGTGAGGGTGAGGAGGCCCTGGCACAGGGTACCTAGAGAAGTTGTGGCTGTCCCATCCCTGGCAGTGCCCAAGGCCAGGTTGGACAGGGCTTGGAGCACCCTGGGATAGTGGAAGGTGTCCCTGCCCATGGCAGGGGTGGGATGAGTTGGGCCTTTGGGTTCCTTCCAATGCAAACCATTCTATGATTAGAGGAACAGGAGAGCCAGAGGTAGATGTCCCTCAGCAGTTCCTTTTAACTGAATTATTCTATGATCCATTTCACAAGTGACCTTTAAGTCTCTTGTAAGTGGTAAGTAAGAAGAACCTGTCCAGGACAACCTGTTCCCCCATACAGATTGCCAGCTTTCATTTTACCAATTCAACTGCCTGAATGGTTTCTGCTCTTTCAGAACATATAATATGAGAATAATTATCCCCACACAGCTACAAGTAATAACAATTAGAGTGGATAAAGGGCTTTGAGTCCCAGGCAGGGTTTTCTTTGTGAGCTCAGTGTACAGTGCATTACGAACCTCTGTGTTTTATCAGGGAACAGATTGTATCTGTACAGTGATTATTGTAACTGATGGGTGGCAATACATATTGCACTGGAATTTAACAATATTGCTGGAGTAATTGCATCTGTGACAATTTCCTGTCACGAGCACAAGCCTTGCTGACTTCAAAGTTCAGTGTGCCACACTGTGTGACATGAATGGTTACAGCTGGTGGGTGACGCCTGAGAGCTCATGCAACCATCCTGTCTCAAAAAAAATCATATATTATGTACATAATACAAAATACAACATTTCTGAGTACAGCACCTTCCCCAGCTCAATGGGCAAAGCTTCAACTCAACCCTTTTTTCTTCTGCCACATCCACAGTCCCCAAAGGCACAGTGTATGCTGCCACATGGCTCTGGAGACAGGAGATGTCTATTTTCTACTCAGTTTGTGCACCACTTGTGTCTTCTCAGTTGCCAGAGGCCACAGCCTGGTTTAAATCCTTCAGCCAGGTCACATATTGGATCACAAATGCAAGTTCTTGCAGGATAGCTGGGACTCTCTATCCAAATTGAGGCTGCAGCAGAACCAGGAGCACGAGAGCATCCTGCCCTCTGTCCAGGTCACTTCTCCTCTGCCAGGCTCCTGCAGGGCCATCATGAACATTGGCGTTAAAGTGAGGCAAAGGAAGAGCATTTAAAGATACAAATAATACCTATGTAGCTCTAATATTGTAGAAACCTTTTTCTTTGCTCTCTTCTGAATCAGAACAGAACTATCAAAACTGAAACACACAGGACTTCAAAAATGTCCTAGTTGGAACCCTGAAGAATTAATTTTGATGAAGTAGACTTCTGTATTTGACTTTCATATATAAAAGGAAAGAATGTAATATATACCTATATATATGTGTGTGTGTGTGTACACTACATAAGATACTATTGCTATAACATTCTGCTTAAAAAAATAACTACTAAAAAATTGATAATTTATTTTAGAAGTCAAAAATCTATTTAGGATAAAAAGTCAGAGGAAAACCTTTTTTCCCTCTTGAAATGAAAATTTTTACCAGACAGCAACAACTTCAATTGATGTCTTTCAACTTTGCCTGCTCAAAATTAGTTGGATATTCCAACCTCTGAAATAATTTTTTTTCATTTCTTATGGAATGGCATTTTCCAGGAGACACCATTTGGTTAAGAAATTAATTGAGAGCAGAAAATAAACAAGTGGCAAGGAAATGGTGGTGAAAAGGGTGAAACTACCAAGGATGAATAAACATATTTTTGCTGGAATTGAGGCCTTTCCTGCACAACTTAGGCCTATGGATTTAGGTAGATTCCTATAGGTTTTTGGTTGTTTGTGACATCAGCAACTGCTTCCACTGCCTTCTCAGGGAGGTAAAGTTGTCCTTTGGTTCATGCAAAAGTAGAACTTCTTGTCCAGACAAACAGCTCAGAGGCTCATGAAAAGGTGTCTGCACCTCTTCAAGGCAGACCAGTAATTCCTTGGCATGAACACGTAATTTTATTCATGGGTTATTTAATTATCATAAAATTGTTGCTTCTGTATTAAAAAATTATCTTTGATAAAGATGCTCTTGCAAAAATAACCATGTAATTCAAATACTTGCATTGCTTATATCCACTAAATAAAAAAGAGACTGAGCTAGGAGCTGATAATTATTTGCTGTAATTTGCCTATTATATTGCTGGGAAGTCCTTTTTAAAGTTACCATAATGTCATTATAAAGAGGCACCTGAGACACAAACCTCATCTCTCATAGCAAATCTGAGTCCCATCATCTGTAAAGCCTGAAGTTCTGAGATTTTGCATTTATAATTCAAGTCCAACATTGTCTGTTCTTCTGAATTTCTTCTGAATTCACAACAGAGGAGATTTTTTAAATCTAATAGTAATTCTAATATCTAGAAGAGATTAGGTGACACTTCTAAGTATGAATTATTCCTTAAATGACAATTCACTTTTTAAAGTACCAGTGACTATTGGAAGACACATGATACAGAATACAAAATATAAAATCTCTTTAAAATCATAGAATAAGGGCAAGGCAAAGGTCTTCCTAGACCTGTCCACATATCCCAGTTTTGAGGCTGCCCCTAATCCTCATTGAAAACAGGAATACTCTCTTCACATTTGGTTAGTAGTACTAGGTTCATCATTGCAAAGGAATAGAGGTTTTAATGAGAAAAAAAAAATTAAAAGGAAAAAGAAAGGGAAAAAAGGGAAAGAAAAACCAAACGCCCTACTGATTTCCTTACCAGACTGCCAGGAGGAGAACTAACTTCATCAGCTGCAGACTCTCATCAGAAATATTTGACTATCCTGCAGATATAGAGCAGCCATCTGGTGTCAATGGAATTGCTGTAACAGTGCTCTGGGATAAAGTACATTTCTGTACCAATCCAGGAGTCCATTTACCCTCTCAATCTGTGACCTGTTCTCAAAGTGTTCATATGGAAAAGCCATCCTTAAACTTCCCTCAAAATATCACTTTAACAATACTCTACCTCAGTACCCCTCAGTTACCTTCAGGAATTGAAGAGGAAAATAAAAAATAAATTTGAAAATATATGCATTTTTATATATAGATGCACATATACTTGTGTGTGTGTACCTAAATACCTATAGATGTATGTGTATATAAATATGTGTGTGTTTGCATGTGCATAGTGGACAAAACAGCAAAAAGCCAAGATTAAAAAACATAGAAAAACATCATTAACCTTTGTCACAGGTTGTGGAAGGAAGTTTTGTTAATATTATTATTTTTGTGAGCATTCTATTCATGACTGTGAAAAAAATAAAAGAAGGAAAAGTGGTATAGCAGTCAATCACAAACAGAGTTAATCAGCTTTCAACAAGAGATGTCATGAACTGAAAAATTAAATTAAGCTAAAATAGCCCAAAATGACCTGTGTCAGTTTGCTGCTCACCTGCATTAAATTACTTGTAAACCCAAGAACTTGCAAGATCACAGTTTTATAGCAAATAAAGCCAACCAGAGCCTGGGGAATTTGTCCTGTCCTGTGTTTCTCAGACTGCAGCATGTGGACTGCTGAGTGTCTGGAAGGTGTCAGAATGGGACCTGTGAAATGACTGCCAAAATCCTTGAAAGACCACACAGGAGTGAATTCCCGGGAAAGTAGGGTGGGGGTAATAAAAAAATGCAAACCAAACCAAACAAACAAAAAACTCAGAAACAAAAACAAGCACACACAAAGCCCCCAAACAAGCAAA
>VZTZ01038435.1:0-15384 GCA_013400955.1 Drymodes brunneopygia | reverse complement strand
CAGAACCATTCTGGCTATCCCTTCAACTCAGTGGGAGCAGAAGAACTGGTGTCTTTGCTTGGCAGAAAAAGAGGTGCAGAACTGGTGTCAGTCCTAGAAATTTCAGTAAAATTGCACCAACTTAGACTTGTGCTAAACTGGTCCGCATCAAACACTTGAGCTTAGAAAGAAAGAGGAGAGTGGAAGAGNAGCAGATCTTCCAGACCCACAGGGTGTGACCTGTGTTTTCCAAGTTTTTCTCACCCTGCTTCCACACCAGAGGCCAGCAGAAACTACAGGAAAAAAAGACAAGGCACCACTCAGACCAAGGAATGCTTTCCTACATGGTGCCCTGGTTTATCACACGCAAAGCACACTTGGGACTGAGCGGGACTGATCCCTCCTCTCCCAGGGCTGTTCTTTGCCTGCCACGATGGTGCTGTTGGTGCTACAGCTCAGCTCTTTCCATGGCTTTTGGGTTCAGCAGATCTCCAAATTGTATGTTTTGCCTGCAGCTGCAGCAATGCTTTGCAACACAGCAGCTCTGACTCCAAGTGATCACAGCTGGCGCATCTCTTTGAGCTAAATTGGTGAAAGACAGAGTAAATGACAGGTTACTTCAATGCAGCTCTTAACAAGAACTTATGGAGATTATTATGAAGGAACTGGAAAGTCATCACTGGAATCTGCTTGTAGAGCTGACAACTGAGAGATAGCTTTCTTTGATAACTTTTAATCACTGTGTTTTCTACTTATGCAAATTGCAATAATACCCTTGATGCTCTGGATTTTTTTGGCGTTCAGGCTTGTGGCAATGACGTGACAATTCAGAGCTGCATGTTCATCCTGCTCTAGCTTGTGTCTGCTTCAAAGATGTGTTACATTTGGTGGTGACATACACTGATTCATGTAGTACATGTGTCACCAGAACATGCATTCAGGAAGAAACATCCCACAAAATGCCACTTTGGGAGACTTCATCTCAGTTTCATCATTGTTTAGGGTTTATTTGCACAGTTAATTGCGAATAAGCTGCCTTCGTGTGCCAAAAGCAAGAAAAAAAATTACATAGGAGCCTAATTTATCTTGTACCAAGCTTTCTCCTAGTGCTTCATTCCAGAGAACAGGCAGAGCAAGACTAAAGTATTCCACACACATCTGAGCCAGGTGGACACTTCAAACCCAAGTACTTTTTCAAGAGGGAGCCTAATAAACCTCATTCTTACTAGGTGATACATTAGGCTTTGCATGCCTAAATTACCATCCTGGTTTTCAAAATAAAATAATGACCCCTAAGTCACCCAAACAGTTTTTAAAGTCCTACCAGGTATCTTTGCACAGACACAGGTCTTGGTGGATATCATGACCTGGTGCAATATCTTTTCATGGATGATGTGGAAATTGCTTATTTATTCAACTCTGGCCCTATCATGGGACTAGTCTTTATATTACAGTTACTGGTGGTTTGCCCAGCTTTCCATGGGTTTCTTTGAAAGATGATTTAATAGGCGATGGGACCATAATGCTGTCAGTGGATGTGGTGCTGTTAGATCATGCTGACGCTAATTGAGACTTGATACACCCTCTTGCCTAAAAGAATGTATTGTGGGTAATTTTATCTCCATATTCAATCTAAACTTTCCATCTCATTACTCCCGGCCTCACCTACTTCAGCCATCCTAAATGATCACAATGACTGCTTCCACCAATGATAAAGATGTGGACAGTCATCATATCCCAACCCCTGCCCCTCTGGATGTAATTAGGCCAAGGTGTAAAGTGAGCTGGGTCACCCAAGGTCACAGCTTGGCCTAAAAGGAGAGGTCAAAAGGGGGAAGGGGAGCTCTCTCAAGGCAGTGCTGTTGATGAGCTCAACTGAGCAAAAGTGAGCCCCGCATCAGTAGCCCAGTTTATTTTAATTTGCTCTGCTCTTTTTGTTAATGTGCCTCTTTTTTTTTCCTGCTTGTTTGAACTGGTCCCAAGCTGTGTACGTTCAAGGTTGGGGATATCTGCCCAGCCCAGGCTTTGCAAGGTTTTGGGAAATTGTGTAAATTGAATTTTTCTGGTGTGGCACAAGAGCTGTCAGTGTTCTGGTGGTGTTACAGGGATAAACTTGTCAAGTTTAAGCCAAGTTTCACTCAGACATGCACTCTGGGATTCATACTGACCACTCAGGTGACCCTCTTAAGTTTCCACCCAGGTCAGGAAACACAGGCATGCAGGGAGTTTACAGGGCCATCTCTTGCCAACACCAAGTGAGATTCATTGGATCAAACTTCAGCAAAAAGGCAGAGAGAGACAGGACTGAACTCACAGACCCCCAAATTACATTTGCACAACTTCAAATCTCAGCTTTGCTTCTTATACGCAGGTGTTTTTTGGTATCTGAGACATCCTAGAGTATTCCACAAGATTTTTATGGGCTGTTCCAGAAAGGCAGAAGGCCTGTGGCATTATCCTTCAGGCCTCTGGAGATACCTCAGACACTCCTTGACTTATCAAGAGTATTAGAAATCCATATAGGTGGGTAACTGAATCAGGATCACTGTTAAATTACTTCAGAAATAGTAAAAGTACTGTGTGAATTTTGTGCAAATCCTTTTGTTATTTGGGGCTTTTTAATGTGTGTGGGATGGGACTGCTTTAATCACACTTTTCATTCTATGGGAAATGCTGAAAAGACATTTTTCTATAAGATCAATTTGAATCAGAAAAAAATTAGAAAAAAACCCCAAACAAACAAACAAACAAACTTGAATAATTTATTGCTGGACAGAATATGTTTGTAAAATCCTTTTATCAGCTCTGTTGAGCATAAAGCGACTGATGAGTATAGGAAACAATTGTACTTCACTCAAGAAAAACAACCAAAGTTCCAGAGTGAAAATGTCAGATAAGATTACAGGATTTTGTTATGGTTTTATGTACCACAGGTGCTCCTGTGAGAGCAAGAGTAAGCTGAAAAGAGGAGGAAACACAAATAAAGAAATGTTAAATATGGGATGAAAGGAGAAAAGGTGAGCCAGAGAGACTACCCAGAATTCCAGCCAGAGGTTGCAGGACTCATGGGGAACCAGTCCTCATGGTGATGGAAATGGCAAATCTTTGGCTCTGGCACTGTTCATTTCTGCTTCTCAAGGAGCTGCACCCCTGCTCAAGCCTGGGGACACACTGCCGTGATCAGCACAGTGTCACCCCTAAGAGGAGATGAGCTGGTGGTGCAGAGACACAATGGTTTGTCAATAGTCTGGGCAAAACTCTTCTGCTTTGTGCAGCAGACACTTTCCATCCCCATCAAAACAGCCTTGGCATTGTCCATGTGGTGAAAGACAAGGCCTGAGGCAGATCAGCCCAACCCCAGCAGAAGATACAGGCTTAGCAGCATCGCAGATTGCACAGCCAAAATGTGACAGGCAACCCAGGGCTCTTCCAATCTTGCAGGAAAGGCAGCAGGGGCAAAACCAATTTCAGCAACTTCTGCATTCCCCAGATGTGAATTTAGCACCAGCACATCATTAAACACCCATGGACCAGGGTAACTGCATGTCTGTGCCTGTGCATGTGCAGCAACAAATCTACAGCTTCCTCAGTTCCCACAACTATTCTCACAAGCAGGATCTCAGAGGTGATGGGCACATCTTTCTGCTCCAAATGTCTTGGCCTTCAATGGTGTACAGGGATATGAGGAAGGAGAGAAAAGATTGTCACATGCCATGGAAACCACACAACTTATCTGGACTATGAACATCTGTTGAAGAATCCCAGAAAACATTTGGGTTTTTTTTTGTTGTTGTTGTTGTTGTGTTTGGTTGTTTGTTGTTTTTTTTTTCACTATAGAATCACAGGATGATTTATTTTGGAAGGGACCTTAAAGCTCATTTAGTCCAATTCCACCTGCATGGTCTGGGACATCTTCCACCAGACCAGTTTGCACCAAGCTCTGTCCAACCTGGCCTTGAACACTTCCATTCACAAGTATGGATAAATCATACAGGATGTGAAATAATCTGCAGGCTGGACTGTCCAATACTCACCAAATCAGGGAATAATAATGTTCCATCTGCCTTTGTAACCTTAATCCTGCCCTTAAGAGGATAGCTGCCATTCCAGCAGCTTTCCTCAAATGAGTACACATTTTCATTGTAAATCCTTTTATAAGATTATTTTTTCCCATGGCTAGAGGTCAGAGTTTATTCTGACAGACACAGGATTGTGAGAAACGAGGGAACAAATAACAGATGCACCTAATACCTAATCAGCAAATTAAGGGAGGAAAAAACCAACCTTTATTCTTTGCTTATATGGGAATGATTCCTCCCACAGTCCAAATCCATCATGGTCCCTGTGGAATCAAAAGAGAAATACTCACAATAAAAACAATAGAAATTACTAGAGGAGACTGATGAAATGGTATAAAGTCCTGAAATTGTGATCCATTTGTCACTAACACGGGACAGCCAGGAAAAGACTCCAGACTTAAAAAAAGTACTATTTCTTGAGGCATCTGCACCCATAGGAAATTCCACCCTTCCTCCCACAGGATCAGGCCACACGGTATCATATGTTTGTCACTTCCAGGATGGATTACTGCAGCTCCTGGCATTTGGTGACGAATGAGAAAACAATGTAGAGAGTGCAGCTGATGCAAACCACTTCTCCCCACTTCCTGCTGAGGTGAAGAAACCCTGAACACGTAAAATCCACGTATCAGACCTTCCACCCTACTTTTCAACACCAGTTTAATATCTTCATCCTTATAAGATCATGGTGACACTTTACTTTACTCTACAAGCTAGTGTGTGCTTCCTTCTCATAAACCTCTAAAGGCCCCCCAAGCCCCCAGATTAAGATCTATGGAAATTAGGTCTGAATACACATTTCATTTCTTTAAATGCTGTGTTTAATTTGGTCAGAAAAGGTTTATCTCTTTAAGTCAAAATACCTTATTTTCACGTTCTTCAGTTCCCATAGTTATCTAAGATTGGGAACTTGTAACAAAAAGAAGCACATTGAATCAAACATATTTCCCCTCCCCACCCTGCCCAGTTTACAGTTTTGGTGGGAAAAAAAAGCAAGGAAAAAAAACCCAACCTGAATAACTTCAAATAAAAATATCATGTTAGTTTGAGAGCTTTAGCTCAATAAGTTGATTGCTCACCAAGCTGTAATCTAAATGTAGAACACAAACAGTTCATAAAAAGCAGATACCTCAAAGACAAATTCATAGGTTTTTAACTTTTTGCAGTTTATTTCCTTAGAAAGGTCTATATCAGAAAAAAAAAAGAAGTCATACTTTTCTTCTTGCTACCTCTGAGCCGTAAAACACCTCATACAAAGTGTGAAGAAAAAACCTGTTATGAAATAAGAGGTCTGCTTACCTCACTGTGGCTTCAACTGCTCGGCAGATGACAAAAAATCCTCAGTCTCAGGCTCTGCACTTGGATTACCTCCCTTTTGGCTGCTGAATTCCCAGTGTCAACCAGCACAAGGGAAGAAGACAACTGGAATTTTTACAATCCTACCTTTAATCTAAGAAAAACACATTTGCACACCTAGGATGAGTTCACATCTCCTCATACCCAATCTCCCTTTGGATCTGTGTCTTGTGCACATTGTCCTGGAGATTACTGAGCTCTTATGTGATAAATCCCTCCTCCCTTTCCTCATAACACCCCATATTCTTGTGAGGATGATTGCCACAGGTGAGGGACACTTGTGGTGGCCAAGCATCCTGACAAAGGAAGTGGCAGCACTGTCTGCAATCTGCTAAAGAGATTTTGGGAGAACTGACCCCTAGGGAAAAAAACGTGATTGAGGACCACTGAAGCAACCCCAGTAAATTCAGCTTTATGTTTGAGCAGAAAGAAAGATGAGTAGCGAGCAGGCAAAAATTATTTAATTTCACCCTTGAGATGCCTGGAGGCCATCCACTGCTGAATGCCCACCTGCTCTTTGCTTGCCACAGTATAGCAAGAGAGGACTTTTTGTTTGTTTTTCTTGGCCCTACTTGCATCTGTCCAAGAGGTTTCAAAACTGTCCCTTTGACTCTGGTGTTTTCCCCACAGCCCATGTCAGAGGGTGCTGGAAGCTAAGCTGGTGACCACCCACTCTCCCTCTAAGCCCCCGAGCCTTTCTCCTTCTGCTTCCCTGTAACTCCAACATGCTTCACACTGGGCTCAGATGGAAACTGCTCCAGAGACAAACTGATGCTGGGAGCATCTGCTGGCTTATTAAGCAGTTTGTGGTGTCGGGAGCACGACACTGCCACGCTGCAAGCGTCCCCAGCTGCCAGCAGCCTTTGCAGAGGTGTGCCGTCAGACATCCCCATCCCTAGGAAGGCTGAGATTGGCTTTTTTCTCCCCCTGGGCCCTCACTTTCTCCTGGCGAGTCTGTCTGATGAGCTCTGCTCCTGTGCTCCCTTCACACCGAGGGCAGGTCTGTCACTGGGCTGAAAGCTCTTGGCACCAATTATCACGGGTCGCGCTCTTCGCTCCGCAGCTCGCTGCTGCAATTGCTCCTGCTTCAGCCAGGATGGTGCCTGACACATCAGTGCTCCAGCTCTCCACAGCCAAGGCACACACACACACACACAAAAATATCAAAGGAGGCTGTTGAAGGCTTCCCAGTCCTGGAGTTTGGCACCCATGGTAGACCAAATGATCGATTTTCATAAATTGCTGTAAAAACTCCCAGCATCACCATCAGTTTCTGAGCTTTCTGAGAATCTTGAGTTTATCTATTGCTGGGATGTGCCCCTGAGAATGATTTCTAATGATGACTGCTGAGTTGGTTAGATTTTTTTTCAGTTTCTGGTTTTGTTTTGTTTTTTTCCATGGAAAAGATTTTCTGTGTTGCTGGGGAGGATGTTTCTTGAAAGGATTGTTGTAGCAAGAAAAGGCTGCAGCTGGAGTTAGAGCACCTAAAAATAACTATAACAGAAATAAACAAATGCTATCACTCTAACCATGTGACAAAGTAAGCTCAGGATAAAAGACACAAGGTTTTAACCTTAGGCTCCCCTCCTGAGCAGTCATAGAACATTGACCAAATTCATGGACTTTGCACGGGACACCATGATGCTCTTTGGGTTCCTCAAGCTTTCCCCACCAAAAGTTCAAAGAACTGATTGCTGAGCCAGCAAGATAGCTGACACAGACTGCCTGTGTTTGAGAGACTCCACCAGGACCCCATGTTTGCCCACACTCTGATGAATTTGCACTTTCCTGTTCCTTTGGTCTCAGTGGGAATTTCATTAAAACCTTTTCTGTGACGCATCCCCTGGCCCCATTCACATACCTGATTAGATAAGCAGAGAGCACTTCAGATTCTTTAAGAGACATCCACAGAATATATGAACTAGCCTAAAAGCATTTTGGAGACTGTACAGACCTTAATATTGAGTTTCATGGGCCAAGTTCTCATCTTTTTGACATATCTGGCCCTTCTCTTAATACCCTTTGCCAAAAATCGTTATTCATCTAAAACACCTTCATCTCCACAAGACTGTATAATCAATATCGCCAGGTGCTGCTGGGGCTAATAGTGGATAATAGCTTCTGGCTCTGTATTAAAGTCCAAAGAGTCACTGGTGAAATAAGGTACCACCAACGGCTCTGCCTTGGATTCACCAGATTTGCTGAGATGAAACTTGTGATGCCCATGTACAATTGCTTTATGTGATCTCTGGATCGTATCAAGCACAGATCATTTGTGAGGTGAGCTTGCTGAAGGCACAAGACACCTCGCAGGGGCCAAGGAGTCAATGCTGCACACATCACCAGACAGCAAAACCTATGTGACAATCACCCACTGAATTAACTCTTCCTATTCTCCTCTGTGGCAATGCTGACAAAAATGCACATCTCCAGGGAATGAGCTCTCCACTTTGCCCGACCCATCTGACAATCACAGGACCCAGAAGCTGTCTTGCAGCTGGATTCTGACAAATTAAATCCAGCTTGCAACTAAAGGTTGTAATGAATCAGTCGTGAAGGACTCAAGTGGAAGATTTCTTCTGGCAGATCAAAAACAAGCAACATCCCCCCTCCTGAAGCAGGCCTCGTGCATTCATGAGCACACACAGGTATCTCTCTGCTGCACACCAAAAGCATGAAGAGCTATCGCATGAAATGCTGTAATTTTGTCAGCCACCCCCATACCTTGCTAAACACTTCATGTAGGAAACCAACTTTACGCTGCACGAAGCTCCACCCATCCAGATGATGTTGTCATTTCCATGGTAACTAAAGTACCTCAAAGGCAAAAGAACAGATGGAGACTGGAGGAAAAAAAAATAATCCAAGGACCAAGAGTGAACATATGTGGTGCAAGAAAAAAATATTAAGTTGTGGGCAGCTATTAGGTTTATTATCACTTGCAAAAGGAGACCTTGATAAACTCAGTCACGGCTCTGCAGTTAGGAGTGGCACAATCACATCAGTTGTGTGACAATACCAATCTCACAGCAGCCCCCTGTTCTCACTCCCTTTCCATTACACAAATTTCAAAGAATGATTGTCCTTGCTCCCTTAATGACTTGTTTTGGTTTGAGGGCAAGAGCAGCCAAAACAAGCAGAAAGAATGTAACAGGTCGTATGCTTGGCTGCCCACTGCTGTGTCTTCAGGATCAAAGTCTCCAGGAGGAAGAGAGGGGTTGTCCCTCCTCAGCAAGGCTGAGGTAGCCAGGGGAGCAAAACTGCACACATGCAACACATAGCTCATTGCATCTCCCTCACCTGTGTTCTGGCTGGCTCCTGTACTTCAAATTTGCGTGAGCCATCACATGAAGGATGTGCTGGCAACTCCACAGCAATTTGAAAAACCTTTATAATTGGGTTAATAGTTATGACACAGTCTTTGCTTGACTTCCTCTGGAATTAATCCATTTTTGTGGATTGCTGTCAATCAGAAGGGAAACTTGCAATTTACATAGGACAATTTGTTCTGTGTCAACTTTCTAAGACTGAGCAAGGCGAGTGTAATTTGGGAACAGGAGCTGTGATGGAGAGGAAAAAAAAAAGAAAAAAAATCTTATATTTTTAGCTTGCTCTCAGTAGTAGTTTCCTGCTCTATATTATATAATTTATTTGAGATGCAGAGTTTCATCAAAGTGAAAAAAGTTAAAAATGGATCCTGATTCTTAAACTCTTCACAGGTTAAACTGGCCAGAGTTGGTGTAAACTTCAGAGCATGGAAAGCTCATCTATGCACTAGAAAGGTGTGAGAAACATGAATTCAAGTCCTTCTGCCCATTGCAAACCAAGGTAAATAATTATTTTTTGTTTTATGCCTCACCTCCTTGTCAATAAAATAGGAGCACTGGAGTCCCCCTCAAGTCCTGCAGATTGTGTGGATAAATGTTTTTTTAGGAGACTGTGAACTGCTCAGGTGTTGCAGTAAGCAAGGGCCAAATTAGCACCAAAGGCATCTGCATTCTCAGACAATTTTTCTATTGGCAGTGGCTTTTTAACATTCATGTTTTCAGTCTCTGTTTCACTCCTAATGAACAGAGGGGCTGCATTAGCCTCTCCCAAATGCACATGCTGCTGCATGAGCACAACGTTGTGCAGCTGCAGCAAGAAATGCTTTGTCAGTTGATATTTTAAAACATGACCAAAATAAAATCCAAAACCCGCCCAAACCATAAAAATGTATTTGTCTTTTAAATTCTAAGAGATCCTTTTGGTGCTGATGCTTTTTTTATTTTTTTTTCCTCCTGGCTTTGCCCTCTTTTATTTTACAAAATTTAAATAACCTTATATAAAATGTTTGAGATTTTAATCCCCTCCCAAGCCCGGGCGCTGCAGGAGCCGCTCGCAGCCAGGTGTGCGACCTGCCGGCAGAGGGCAATGCTTCATGGCTATTCAACCAAAACCACCCAAAAACTTCGCAAATTGCAGAGGCTGGTGAGGGAAAGGGCAAGAAAAACAGGCAAGGCAGTACTGTAGCCGTGAGGCAAATCCCACCCACTTCAGCCCCACGCTGAAGTTTGGGTTGCTTGTTGTTTTTTCGTTTGTTTTGGGTTTTGTTTTGTTTTTGGGTTTTGGTTTTTTTTGAAAATTTACCTCGATGGTAAAGAAATTGTGATAAGAAAACACAGATAAACGACCGAGGTGTGAGCTAAAAAGTTGTGCTGCACTTTCTCTGGAACACAGGGAATCAATCAGCTGCTGGTTTTGCAGACCTGGAGTTTCTTGCCTGGTTTTCCCCTTGGGATGCGGAGCCAGGTCACTCGGGATGCTCCCTCTGAGTCAGGGCATCTCTGCGTCACCCCATGCCGAGGCTGGATGTCACCCTGGGAGTGTCAGGAAATGCTAATGGACGAGGAAAAGGGAGAAAAGGCAAAAATAGGAATCCCGAGGCTCTGCTGTAGACCTGGAATTGATAAATATAATCTGATTTCTATGCAGTGTGCTACAGCTTGCCATGGTAAGGGCTCAAACATCCCCCTGGGCCCTGGCCAACCCCGCCTGGCTGAGAATAGTGCTGTCTCTGAGAGGAGATCCAACGCAGAGGCTTAATACCCCTGCTTTATATTCTTGCCAAATAATGCACTCTGGCCCTGTGGGATCTCATTCCCGTGGTGCACAGGCTGGCAGGGGTTGGTCCAGGCACACAGTGCCAAACACCCCAAAGAATGTTTGCAAACTCCTGTTCAGATGGAGCTCCATGCTGAAATGAGATCCACCCTGTATCCTCATGTTTCCATCTTCAAAAGTTTCAGATGTCCCACAACAATGATAAATAATTTAAGCATATAAAGCATCCATGTGTCAAGTTTTGCAAAGCCCTGGGAGGGAAGGAATGGCAAAGATGATTTAAATTTTAGATAATGAAGGTGCATATGTGTTGAGAACAAGTTATTCTCCATGTGAATGTTACCTAGGGATGGATATCCACATGGATATTATCCATTGCCATCTGAAGGATTTTACGCATTACTAATAGCATGTGAACATGCTCTTCCTTTTTTTATCTCCAAATAATTTTTGAGGCCAGCCTCAGCTCACCCTCTTACTGCTGATTTTATCCGGTGGTTTATGTCTCCTGCTGTGTGACTGGCCCAAGAAAAATCAAACAGATCAAGGAAGAAGACATTTTCTTATTCTTCTAATATTGTTGGTGTGGGCTTTGTTGGAGGGTTTCTTGAGGGAGGACAGGGTACACATATTTTTATAAAGCCAAGGCCATTCTGTGTTATTTCATGAGAAATAAAAATTTTTAGCCTCTCCGTGGGACTGAGAACATACTTAGACAAGATAAATCAATTATTTCTGATTCAATTAATGTTATCCATGCCCAAAAGAACAGTTTCATAAAATACAGTGGCAGACCCACCCAAGAACAGCCAACCATATTACACTTGGAGCAGTGGCCTGGAAGACAAGATTTGGAAATCTGCTCTGATTTAACAGGTTGGAAATGAAATCACACATCATCAGTGGGATCGACCCAGGAAGGCAAAGCTGTGTCCATTTCTGTACCAAGAAATCTGTCTTGATTTGGAGAAATTTTCTGAGCCAAACCCAGCCAAAGCAAAACCCTTCAGTTTCAGTGGTTCAACAATTTCTTAGGAAAAGTCATGACTTGACCTAACCTCATGGCAGTGTTTCTTCAGTCACTGGATTGCTACTTTCACCTTGAAGCAGTAAGATTTTGCTTGGTGCTCCCATGTGGCAGCTCCCATGAGAAATGCTCTGTATGCACACTGCTGCCAGGCAAAGCTCAAGGAACATTTAAACAACTCTTCTGCAAATTCATTTCCCAGGCTGCCAAGCCAGAAAGGACCATGCAGGCCATCTAGGCTGTCTCCAACCTGTCAGGCTGATCAGGGATTCAGCTTGGCTCAGGCTAAAGGATAGTTCTTTTTTATTCAGTTAAACTTTATTTTCAGAAAGGAATCCCAGGTCAAATCCAGAATTGCACCTGGGTAATGTCACCCTCAGCCCCAAAATGGAGTCAAAATATTTGAGTGAGACCTTCCAGCTGCAGTGTGTGGACAAAGTTAGAAATTATTTGGATTTACAGTGGGTAGGGGCCAATTTCAGAAATGTTGAAGAGAGGAATGGTCCCAACCCTCTTCCTTTGAGAGTTTAGGTACCTATGTCCAGTTCCTAGATGTCATTTAATTTTCTCACTTACAAGCTTCTTTCCATCTGTAATCAAATCTGTTTCTAATGGCTGAACATAATTCTTCAACCCTTGACCTCAAATAATTTTTCTTCATTTTCCCCAATATTTATTTTGTTGCTCTTTTCTATACCATCTCCAATTTTGTCAACATATGTCTTAAAATGTGGCTGTGAGACCCATAGACAGCCTCTAAAATTCAACCCAAGACTCACAGCAGCACTTTCAGATTTGAGGGTCCGACTCTCAGCTTGTCCAGATTTTTTTCTGGGTTTGTAAGAAGCATCTTAGTACAATAAAACACATTTGTTTGACCAAGCCAGGCAGTGTTTGCTACATCAGGCTGCCCTGGACTCATTCTTTGCTATTTCAGTGACCATAATGTCATCTACAAATGTCATCAGGAGTAGTTTTATATTTACTTCCAGATCACTGATGAATAGCGTAAGAGGAAGGCCTAGTAACACTCTTCTTTGGCCATAATTCTGCATTGACAATTGCTTTCAGAGATCTGTCAGTTAGGCAGTTCTTAACTCATTTCATGTCTGCTCCTGTCTTGAACCCAATTACTTTTGCTTGGCTAAAACATATCTTCTAGGAAGCCATCCAGTCTCCAAGCTGAAAATGTCATGAGATGGTGATTTTTACCTATCCTCCTATTAAGCTTCTGAAGTGATTAAATGCTATGAACCTAGTACATCTTCATTTCAATGTGATATTTTCTCTGAATTCAACTCCTGGTTATCAATTCCTTTTATGGCTTCCCTAGTTAGATTAAGCAGTTCTTTATAGCCAAAATTCCCAAACAGATCCAGTATTTCCATTCACTCCCCATCCTAAATTATATAGCTTTCAATTACCTCCTGCCTGTCCTGTGCTTCATTGATGGATGTTACATTTCTGCTGATGCTTTGTGCTTCTTATTCATGTTGCTGCTTCTATGCTAGTTTATAAACCTTAGATATACATAAGTATGTATATTCAAGGCTATATGTACATATAGGTGCAGAATTGTAGTCTGTATGAAAACTGTGATGGAAATCCACACCATCATAAGGCAACGGTGCACATGAGAATCCAGGATGGGTTTTGATGCTTATTAATAATTAGTTTCTTTGAAGTATTTTTTTTTTTTTTTTAATGAGGGAAAGAATTTAATGCACTTACGAGATCAGAGTCGCTTGTTTGCATGGGGAAGACTGAGAAACCTCATCATACAATAAGAGCAGTGGCAAAGTGATGGATGTTGAAAGAGCAAATATTCAAAGGGATTCAAAAGCACACGAGTGCCTGGGCAGCCTGAGCAAAGGGCAGGGCCTGGTGCTCTGCTGGTGTGTCAGCAAGTGCTGCATCACTGAGCATTACAACTTTTGTGTGCAGAGCAATGTTTAGACACCTCCTCCACAGGGGGAAGAAGGATGTGGAAAGATCAGATAGATAAGAAAGCCAGGGTTTGAACCTGAGCCTCCCATGTGGTCATCTCCCTGGCTGTTAAGCTACAAAACTTTCCTGTTAATTGTCCTGGTTGAGGAATTAGAGACAAAATCCTCTTGGTTTTGGACAGTAATGAATATGACACAGCCTTTGTCAGTGTCATCAAGACGCTGAGACAAGGGTGGCAGTTCTCAGATATCAAAATAATGTGCAAGGGAAATGGTTTGGGGGGTACTGTGGGTATAAATGCCCCAAAACCATGGAGAGTCAACCAAAACAAGAGGGGTTACGTCTTCCAAAATTAGTTTTGCACTTGATTTCCAACCCTTTGGCCCTGAATTTTGATTCTTGCCTGTCATTGTTCACACAACAATGTTGAAAGTCGATACCAGATGTCAGAAAGATTTATAAAATAAAAGGGTAACTTTAAAAATTGCTGTTCTTTCTAATTTGCCCAGTTGAATTACCATTTTTTGATGGAAAGAAAAAAAAAAAGGAGAGAGGATTGAAATATGTTCACATTTCCCCTACTTTCACTTGTCTTGAAATATGATGTCTCATTGCTTATTGCAGTGAGATACAAAGGACTGGAAACTGTTGTGTGTCTGAAATTTTAGTTGTATGTGTGTACATATAAATAGATAAATGTTTGTAAGATGAGAGGTAGACACAGATGGATGGATGGATGGATGGATGGATAGATAGATAGATGATAGATAGACAGATGATTGATGATAGATAGATAAATATCTTCTATCTTCTACATAAATTTCAGAAGTGGGATAGATATCTCAGAAGCCAACGCACACAAGGAAAGTATCTGTTTTAAGCAATTTTAATAGTAAATATATATTTTTAACTATATGATTGTATTTTTGTATCCTATAAAGTTACCATTGTTTTACTGGGGGCCTCTCAAGATCTTTTTCTTTGTGTCTTTCACATTGACTTACAAATCACCCAATAATTATGCATAATTTTAAATCATACTTTGAACCTAGGGAGAATTATATAGATATTAACCCAATATGCTATTTATATAAAAATAACAGGCTCATGGCCTTCATTACAAAACATCTGTCTCAGGCAGTCAAGGTTATGTGTAGACTGATAGGCACAAATAGGAAACTCATCTCAGGTCTGCTGCAGAACCAAACCAACTTTATGAATACCACCAATTTTTTTTAAGTGAAAAGAACAAAGAGGAGAAAACTTCCTCTTTGAGATTATCCACTTAGATTGAACTCCTTGACACACAGCAGAGACAGAGGGAGGAGGTTTTTCAGAAGAGGGAAAATTTTCTAGATCTAGAAGACAAAGCCACAGGTCAGAAAACCTTTGATGTCAGCACTGATTCGCAAAGATTTACACACACACATCCTACAAGGTGACCACTCAAAGGGATGGGTCTTTTTCTGCTTATGAAATTTATCCTGACAGAGTTTGATGTCTACAAGTAAAAGTAACCAGGTGTGATTTTTTTTCTTTCAGTTATACATATAACAGGCCTAAAAATAACTTTGGGTGAATCACAAACTTCCCTTACCCAGTCTGATTCTTTCTTATTTTTGTTTCTGTAAACTGTACCATGTTTTCAAAGTGAGCATTAAACAAGTCATTATCTGTATTGCTTCCCAAATTGAACTTGCTTTGAAATTATTTATGTGGGACTGCTTAAATACATTTGTTTATGTATATGTATACCCTCTGGAAGTAAATAAATACAAAATAAAAAGAGAAAAGGCTCACAAAACACCTCTAATCCTAAATTTATTTAATATATTCAAAATATTAAATTCTAGCAAAGGGAAAGCAAAAGTGATTCTTTTTCTTCTTTTTTTT
>VZTZ01038433.1:173283-204353 GCA_013400955.1 Drymodes brunneopygia | reverse complement strand
TAAAAATAGACACATGTACATATACAACAGCATGAGATAAGAACTGACCTGTTTAATTCCCAAGCAGGGCATTCAATGAACCTGAAGGGTTGGGAAGAGAGCCTGATCTAGAGGTGTTAAACTTTCAGTTTGTGCCATGATCCATTGAAGTCAAACCAAAGTAAGCTCGCATTTCTTTTTTCCTTTTCGCATTCCAAATGGTTATTCAAAGTGAATATAGTCTGGTTAAAAGTGTTCCTTTTAAGAGCATCAGATGCTAGGGAATGCTGTTGTCTTCTGCTTTCAGCATTTTATATCTTCTGTTCCTCAGTATAAATGGCAAACTTCAACTGGCACCTGAAAAATAGTGTTAAAACGCACTGAAAGTATTGGCATGACATTGATAAATTCAAACAGCCTGCTGGAAGGAATATCACCTTCATTTAGATCATCTGTTTGAAAATGTGTATGTCTGTGAAAACAGACATATTAATGTAGCTTTTACCACAAAATAAATGCATGAAGAATAATTTAAATTAAAGAATCTTAAGAGTAAAAAAGCTCCTGGAGATAATTCTGTAATTAAGAGCCCAAAACGCCTTAACTTTTTATCCTATGATAAGAAAAAGGTGGAACATTCTTCTTGCAGACTGTGTTCCTGTTCCTTTTTTTTCCCCAAAGTTTTTTACAAAAATAACGCAAAATATATTTCTTCCTTTTATTAAGCAATCTGATTTTATTAAATGCAAACTCAGTTGTAAATGATACCATATTAACTGATTCAAAGTTGTGCTTTAGACATTTTGTGGATTTTTTCCTTACAATCCACTCTGTCCATTTATGCGGCTATATGATTCATTCAGGTGGGTTTTAAAACCCATGTTTTTAAATATGAGACTCTGTTGTTCCACTTTTGCTCTTCCTCTGTATACACAAGTCTGCACATTTGCATGCATTTACACAAACAAACACATCACAAATCAAAAGATACTTCATGAGTGTGGAAGTGCAAAGCCACTGAGATTTGTGATCAATTTATGCAAAATAGAAGAAATTACAAAAATATTTTGGTTGTGTTTTGGTGAAAAAGATTTTCTAGTAGATATATATACTACTTGGTCCTTTAGCTTGTTAGGTGGGAGGCTGGCATGATGTTTTACGTTTCTGATAGGAAGCAAACAAGATGTGAATTTATCTTCATCCTTGAGTCTGGTTAAAGGAGAACATGAGAATTGATGTACCTTTCCTCTGTGTACAAAGGGCAAACAGTGAGACCATGTAGATATCTTACATGTGGTTTACTCTGGGTCTGGGCACCAAGAGCAAAGCTGTATTCAGCACTAGACTGAGATTTTTGTATAGTGAAGAATGACAGCATTGGAGTTCATATAGGATGGTGATATGTATGTATTTTCTATTTGAATTTACAACTCTCCAATACTGTTTTTAGAATACATGATATTCTTTTTCACACACCATTCCCTTTTTTCCCATTTGAATTACCCCTGCTCTCTACTTACTGGTGAGAGGGGGAAAAGATGTATCTTTCAAGGCTGCAGAAAATCATGGCAGGAAGTACTCAGAAGTTACATCTTGCCCTTCAACTGCTGCACAACAAAATGAAAGAGTCAATGGTTCTCTAAGAGAATCCAAAAGCTTCTGCTGTGACGTAGACCTCAGGTTTTATGAAAGAACACTGGAGCCAATCAATTCAGATAGTTCTACACCACTTCACATGTATAGTGCTGTTGGTTTGGTCCCACAAAATAATCACTGGTTGACTTTTCTTTTTTAACATACCAAGTAACACCCTTAGGTTTTAGGGTAAAAACTGCCACAAATATGAAACCCTGTTTCACCTAGTCTTGTAATTCCAGATTGGAAAAAAAAAGGTTTGGCTTGATGTCTATCCCATTTACTTTAAAGGAAAATCAGAATGCTTCTGTGAAGCAAAGAATAAATTAGTCAAATAACCTTTTCATTATATTAAAAATATTCTAATTCAAAATTTTGTTTTAGTCAGTCTAGATCAAAGTGTCTGTTGTTGTGTTACCACTTAAAACTAATCTTTTACATAAATCTGCTGAATATTCATGTGTCAGAGGTATTTTAAGAAAAAGGCCTTAGTCAAATGGAGTTATTATTTTGTTGCAAGGAGGCTGGTCATTTCTCTGCTATTTGTAAACCCAACCTTTTATGCATGGGTATCTGAAAGACTACGGAGATTTTGTCACTGAGGATAGGGCTGGTTATGTGTCTAGTGATTCTTTCCAGTTCAGTAAGGACTTAAAGATCCAGCTACAGCTCATTGCTAAAAGACCTCTCCTTTTAGTTCAAAAGGAATTAAGTATCAGGGTTCCATAGGTGTTGAAGGTTATTAGAGGGAAGCAGACACAATAACAAGGTTGGAGTTTATCCTTTTTGATTTTTCTTTTTCCTCTAAAAGAAACCTCATAGAATTTAGTTTTAGGGCTGTATCACTTTCAACTAGAATACAATTAAAATGTTGGCTAAAAAGCCTTGAGTACTTATTTTAAAGTACTTTTTAAATAATTGCTTTGAATTATTTTGCAGAGTGCCTAGGTTTTAGCTGCAATTACCTGATTATTGTGTGATCTTTGTAGGAACATATAAATATTTTTCTTTCATGTCATCAAAGATGTGCCTTTAAGGGGCAGAAACAGATTCATGTGACCAAACTGTTCCCCACAAATCCTGTTCAAGATTCTTCTTCAAAATATATGTATCTGTGCTCATATCAGTTGCAGAAAAGATTTGAGATGGAACTGGAAGCATGCCAAAATGCAGTAAAGAGTCACAAACCCACTTTGCAATTACTGGTCACAGCTAGGTCACTTCCAGTGTCCATGCTATCTCATTTTGAGCTTGTTATCAACCATGTGTTGGGTATTTTGGTGGAAACTTGGTCCTTGAGGTGCTTCTGCAAGGAAAAAGTATTCTGTGAGTGTTTGTAGTTTTACAGCACACTGGCTTCCCTTCTGGACTAAGGGTGAAGTAGTTCAACCCATTGCAATGGGGAACGTGCTGAAATAACCACAAAACAAGCTTGAAGAACTGAAGAAATATGATTGGGTGCTAATATTATGTTAAAATAATTTTCAAAGAGCACACTCAGACCTCCAAAGGAAAAAAGCAACTGTCAAATCATTGAATTTTTAATTTACTTGGATTTTTCATTTGGCATTTACCACTGCTGAAGTACAGGAATAGCAAGCATACTTTATTGATCAATGCAAACTGCTAAAATGGCACAAGCATGACAGGATAATGTGCCAACATGAGAGAGGACCAACAGCAGCCATTGGGAACACTGTCTTAGCTACCCACAAAATATAGGGATAGCCAATAGGTACATCAAGAGGGAAAGCTTGCTTTTTCAGAAGAGAGTGGTGTCGACATTCCTCTTGAAGGAGCACTGCCAGTGGTTCCCTTTTCCTTGTGTCAAGGGGCATGCTATTATCAGATACTTTCACCTGGTAACTGCATATCAGTGCTTTTGACATGAAACAGTTCTGTGCAGGTTCCTCTGTACTGCCCCAATTTAATCTAATTCATGAAAAATTGGGGGTGTGTAGTCAGATGTAACCACAAAGATACCATTTGGTTATTTGTTTTCATCAAATATTAGGATTTTAGTTAGAAATTCATGACAGAAAAGAGGTGCAACTGCAAAAATAGTAAGGGGCATCTTGTGCACCCAGAGATTTAGCAACTAAGCCAATATGAGAAGAAAGAACTCCAAGCAGCTTTGTGCTCTTAAACATCTAGATCTAGCAGAGCTGCAGTAACTCCAAAGGGAAGGAGCCAGATCCACAGACAAATGGATTTCATCCTAGGTACCACGTAAGACATTGATAATGTGTGATCATAAGCCATGTCTTCTTTCTGGTGGAGTTTCTCCTAATCTTTAGCCAAAAGCAACTTTAAAACAATCTTTTGCTGAAAGTCATAGCAGTTTGGAGAATATAAGCAGACATTTCTATACAGAGTTTAGTTTATGCATGGTTTGGTTTATGTATACTAAAAAGTTTTGTTTTATCTATCCTTAAGTGATAAAAATTATGGAAGGTATGAAAAAATCAATCAATCTACACTTTAAATCAAATATATGTTGAGCTTTCTCATAAACAGCAAGTCACCAGCATTTCTACATATTTATATATACGTTTGAAATGATGAAGCTCATTTCCTGTGATTCTGTTTATGCTGTAGTTCAGGTCCTACATTATTTACAAAAGTAACTTCGGGTTTGTTTTTTTTTTTTATTCATATTAGCCACTTTATAAATCTTGACTCAGGTTTCTTAGACCTATGATGTATCTTATTGAGAATTAGTAAGCCTTTCTTAAATAAGAACAAAACCCAGTGGCTGTGAGTTGCTGTTATGTGGTGAAAGTCAGACTAAATTATCTTTCACTTCAACAATAAACAATCTACTACAACACTCTTTTGAATCTCTACCAGACATCCTTCTTCATCTAGCTTCTAACATCTGAAATGCAATATATCAAAGAAAAGCAAAGACCTAGTCTGTCCCTAAGAAAGTCTGATTCTTTTTGGTGGACAAAAAAACCCCCCTTTGTCAACCACATATAGTATTTCCTTGGGACTGAGACTTTTTATAGTAGTCTCAACTGGAATTAGTAAATTGATCAATAAACGGTCACAGCGTCCAGTATTCAGCATTCTTAATTGTGTTTCCTGCTATATTATTGCTGCTAACTTAAGTTTACTTCCTTGTCTTTCAGAAATCAACTATTTTCACTCTCTTTATTAAAAAGAAAAGAGAAAAACACTAACAAAAAGCCAAACAAAACCCCAACCAACTAACCAATCAAAACAAAAACAAACATAAAACCCACCAAAACACAACGGCTTGTTAAAGAAGTGCAAGTGCATCCAAACTGATAAAAGACATTAAAGTTCTGCATCTTGTGGTGTCATTGCTTCTTTATAGCATGTTCCCATAATACCTACCAGCAGATATGCACATTAGGAAGTCGAAAGCACTTACAAGTGAAGGTCTTATTTGGTTTTGTGCCTGAAATTGCTGGCCCAAACTCTTTGTTAGTGCAAGGAAAATAATCATATCTCAATTAAAAGAGAAATGTCCACAAGTAGGCAAACAGGTAGATGATTGCTATTGCAAAACCTTGAATACGGATTCCATTTCTATTTAACCAGTAGCATGCCTATAAGAATCTGTTTTATTATCTAGATTGTCAACTTTTATCCTTTGTTTGTGGAATGTGTTATTTGATGTTTAAATAGCACATTTTCTTTCAGATTTTCAGATGGTGATAACTAGGGTATAATTTATCTTATTAATCCTTTCAGGTTGCCTTGTTTACATGACTAATGTTCCTGCATCATGCATGTCTGATGTCAACCCCTGGCTCTGTTGTCTCTTTATCTTCTCAACTAAGCTTAAAATCAGCAAAGAGCTTTTATATCTTTTCAGTCTTGCATTCACCTTACATGCCATTCGGCTTTTAGAGGGTGTGTGAAACTCCTTTGGAAACAAAGTAGTAATTCATGTTTACCACTGAGAGAAACAACTACCTGTCTCTCATTTCCAGTAATCCACTTCTGTGAGTAAACAGTTTTTAAAAAAACCTGCTTTCATGAAGAAAAAATTAATTTCCTTGCTGCACAAAGCTTTTTATTAGTAGTAATATTATCCCTCTGTTTATNCATTAGACTACATTATGTTATACTACAGTAGAGTTTTGATTGATACTTACAATAAGTTCAATCTACTTAAAGAAAAAGGACATCTTTGAGACTGGAAGATCATTCAATTTATAATAAAATTTTAATAAATCAAAGTTTCTTTATGGACCTTGTATTTACCTTAGATATTTTTCCTAATAGTATCTTTAAAAATCATTTTCTTTTAAATATTGCAAATCATGTTTTGATTCTTTTTGGAAATAATTACTAAAGCATCTTGTCTGCCTATTTCAATTGCATGGAACCCATTTTTATAGGTTTGAGATTGCCTATATTAATTTATACTTTCATATTTTAATTTATAAGATTGTGAAAATTTTGCCAGCACTACAAAATTCCTCACCATTGGTTTCTCTTGTTGTTTTCTAAAAAGAGAAATTGTTTAATGCTGTAAAAATAATACATTCTTACAGGAGTGAGTGGCATTTTGTGCTTCAAAATCTATACTCATATGGCTGTGCTTCTGTGTTTCTTTCACAGAAAGTCATTAATGTCTCCTTTTTGTACTGAACTGAGGTGAGGCTTGGGATCCCTTTGTGTTGAACACAACACCACAAAGAAAAACCAAGACACTTTCTGCCTCAGAGGCTCACAGTCTGAAATTAGACTTTACATTCATCCTTCCTGAAATACTTTTTCTCTTCTTACAAATAAATAAAATCTGATCAGTGTGAAAGATGCAATGTGGGGGAAGAAAAGGGAGAGGTAGTCTTGCCCTAAGTGTCTTTCCATGAACTGCACAAACCAAATGCATGCCAAAATTACATATCCTGGTGTCACAGACAATTCAGCAATGCACATAATGAAGAAATGCTCTACTTGAATTGAAAACGCTGTTGAAATCCAGATCAACCATTATTATAAAATCCAGTATCAAAACATAGAGTGTGTAGTTGTAATTAGGACCTTAACTTCAATAGACTTTATGGAGGAGTGCAATTATTTTAAAATGGGAAAGAAGTAGGAGAGGAAAAGAAATTCTGAGTTATTCTTACATCTGTTCTGACTTTGTCTTTTGATGATTTTACATTAGTTGGTCAGCTACTGCATGGAGCCTGAAGCTCTGCCCATCTAAAAATCACTGCTTTTTAACACCAGCTTTTACTGCAGCAGATGCTGTGTTGGAAATTAAAGGCCTATGCAGTCAAACATCTGATGAATAGTATACTATCTGATGAATAATATATTATTCTTTCTATAATTATTTTTATCTCGTATGTATGTTTTTGCTTTGTTTGGCCTACAATAACTAGTTTAAGAATGTTAAGGAGATTTTTCTCTTTCGTAGTTTTGATTTGGCTCACTGCATGAAAGGAAAGTAGTTTTCCTAATTTTCATCCTTTATAAAACAACTTTTGAAAGTCACTTTATGTTAGAGAAGATGTGAGGGTAGTCTCTTGGAAGACATACAGAGCAAACTCCTTTGTCTCTTTTCCATAGTAAACACTCAGTCTGAGTAGTGTCATTATAAGGGCATTCTGGCAATGAGCGGGAGACTGAACATCATAATTTTCATTTCTGTTTGTTTGTCAGCCTATCAGGGTCATGTCAGCAACAGTGCTTTTCTTACTGTATGACATGTTCAGAACAGGAGTGGCAAATGGAAATACTGCTCTGAATCAGAAAGCTGACACCTGGGAATGAATTTCTGGCAGATACCATAAAAAATATAGATTTTTTTATAATTTTCTGCAGGCAAGGAGACTTTTGAATAGAGGGACAAAATTTAAATGTCGCTGCACACACCCCTTCAATTTTGTCACCACCCACTTTCTCATGGAAAAATGTCATTGACCCTCCCAGGGAAAGTGATGATAATTAAAGTTACTTTTAAACACAGTAACGGTATTAGATGTGAGACTAGCTGTCCATAGTTAAAATGCACTGTTTCTTTTCTGAGTAGAACACTGTTACACTGTACCAGGACTGCCAGATGGTTATTTTTCACTATGACAAGGCTAATCTTGGCTCTGGGAAATGTAGTGCTCGGTGCTAAGATGAAGGCCACAGTTACAGGGATTTTGAAGAATGTAGGAAGGAGGATGATTTAAAGGGCCTTCTAAGTTTAAAAATTGTTCCAATATTTTTCAGTTACACTTTCCACCATTTCAAGTGAAATTGAAGCCTTACTCATACTGCAGTGTGATAACTTGGTGAATTGTGTTGGGATGTGCCAGGCCCTGAGCTGAGGCCATGGTTCATGTGTGGGGGTTTGGGACTTTTGACAACCCTTGGGCTTAAGCACTTGGTGAATACGCAGTTTTGTGTTATGCATTCCAGCTACTGGCACAACACAAGTGAAGGGTGAGGCCCGTGGAGAACCCTAGAGAGAAAACAGAGCTGCCTGAGTCTGGATATAGGGAAAATTCAGGACAGTTTGATGTCTTCATTTCTATCTCAGTCCACTGCTTAGGTTTTGGATTAAGGGACTATATTTCTTGCAAGGAGCACCTACATCCACAGCTAAGGACATTAGCCTTTTCCTTACACAGCTGGGAAAGCCAGAGTCTCTTAAGTGCATGGGAGGAATAGAGGGGAGAGAGAAAGGGTAGAATTTCATACCCTGTTTTCAAGCATAGCACTGTTTCAGTTGAGCACCAGTCCTCAGAATTTCAAATCTATTCTCATGTGAGGATACTTTACTTTTATCTTCTTTGCTTCAGCGTATGCAAAAGGTCTGTGTGACAAAATGTTCACAGGTTATAAGCTAGGAAGGAACACCTTTTTTTCCTTGTCAATCATTAAGTTATGAGACTTCACTCAGTGTGTATATTAGGCAATTATGAATAATTAAAACAGTCACGTACTTCAGAAGTAATGAGGGACACCATCATGCTTTCAGTAAGAAGCTTGACTTGGAGCTTCTTTACTTTTTTGGACAAACAGAATTTCCACTCTAATGTTGCTATAATGTTGCTTTCAAGTATAATTCTTATACATATTTCATTCTACCTTGCCATTCTTGGAGAGGATTAAAAAAGATCCTAGCTACATTTCAACCTCTATAAGTATTTCTGCATCTTCTGATGAAATACTATTTCATAACCATGGCAGCATTTCTCAGAAGATGCATCTTACCCTTCCACAAAAAAGAGTATATTTCACAAGACTTTTCTTGTTCACATAGGCTCTGGCCAACAAATGAATTGTTGTATCAGAGCTGGTGAGCTGTTTCTGTCTACCATATTATTAGCAAACTTTTATTTTGAGAATGCATTTTGTTATAAGCCTACTCATAAAACTTTGATGAGGAATCCTGTCTAATGTCCACATTTTCTGGGTACAAACTGGTGCCTCAGATCTTCCAGGATTTCACTAACAATAAACGTGAAGGCCCAATAATAAAGGTAATGACAGAAACACTCTCCTCTAAAAAACAGTGTTCAACTTTCTTAGTGTGCTTGTTTATGTTTTTCATTAATGCAGTGTGAACCAAGCAGTAGATTTACTTGTTTTAACTGAAATACTGAAATCAAATTTAGTGTAAGAGATATAATATCATTGATTTCTGTGGGGTTGTACTAGGGTTGCATTTGCCCTGAGTATTGCAAATTTCACGTGAATCATTCAGGCATTGAAGGACTGTGGATAGTTTTAAATCAACTTTGCCCTACAAGCTGCATTTAAGTCATATAATTTCAATCAGTCAAAAATAATTCCCCCTTTTTCCTCTTGAAAGCATATGGCCAGCATTATAAAACTTAATTGTGTGAGCTTTTACACATTCTAAGTATTTTATAATATTTTCTTAGAACAAGAAGCTGAAATGCCATGTGGTTCCACCAGTCTTGGTTAAATATCAATGATTTAGAGGTTTTGTGGCATTTCTTTATTAATTATATACTGATAAAACATTTCCACAGAAGTGATCACACAGAAGTTCTGATCCCATGTCTGTCCTTTTCCACACTTCAACTTTAGACTGGCTGAGTATTTATCCTATTACAGCAGCCCTGAACCATGCAGTCCCTTACAACTGATATATTTTATTTGTCTCTGTAGTGATTAACGAATGCTGTTCCTACTGAAATCATGTGTCGCTCGATCTCTCTCCCCCTCTCCTTTTCCCCTTCCCCCTGTGGCATGCTGAAGAGGAGAACTGGAGACACAAAAACTAAAGATCATGGGTTGAGATAGGACCAACTTACTGGAAACAACAATGAGATAAGAAAGAGCAGTAACAACAAGACAACCAATAATGAAATCTACAGGATAAGTGAACAATTCCCACGTGATTGCTTGGAAGCGGGGTCCCCCTGTGCTCCCTTTGCCACATTTACTCAGCCAGAGGGACCCTGCTTCCTGGAAGAGATTCCCTTTCCCCCATCCCTGGCAATAATATGTGGTGGTATAAGAATAACCTCCTGGTCCTGCCTTCTCAAGGGAAAAAGGAGCTAATAAAGCTGCCTACCAACAGGAGATGTATCATTCTTTATCTGAGGGGTGAGGACAGGAATAGTGTAGAGTTTCCTCAGTAATATTAGAGTTGGGAGTGATGCTGAGAACACTAATTCAGAATGAAAATTTTGTCCTGGAAATTTCCATTTGTAAGGCAACCTCTCAGAAGCCTGTAAATTCAGTTTGCATGGCACTTTATGCCAAAGGGGTGCCAGGACTGGTGTGGCTCTTTTTTCCATTGTTAGTTTGCAAGTACAGGCCTGAAAGCAAGAATTCAAAGAAGTAATAAAAGGAAAGAGCTTTGTTTCCAGCAAAATTCAAGATAATTCCATGGAAGATTAAAGATTTTTATTCAGAGGGGGTTAAACTGCCAATGAGCTCCTAGCTAAAATCCAGACAGAAATACTGTTAGCATCGACCCTGGATCAGAAGATTAACTTTAATGGCAAACTATTATTCTGAATTTGTGCTTTTACTGGCCAATCCTATTAAACAGCATTATATTATAAAGTCCATGTTTGCTTAGACCAGCATCTTTTATTATTTGAGATTTGCTTAGTTTTTCTCTTAGATGCATTTTTGTGGCAAACCTTTTTAACTATTGTTAGTATCTGTGCTTGTATAGAGTCCGTGAGTATACATTTCTAATTGTATCCTGTTTTGCAAGTTACTTAAAGTTAATGCTTAATTTCTGTGTCTTTTGAAATGAAGATCCTATTTCTTTGGTTATCACTGTAAATTCTAGGGTATACATAACTGCGTTAGGTTACACAGAAGGAATTTTAGTAAGTTTTAAAAGTGATGTTATTTTACAATAATACTATTACACTTTCAGGTACATACATTGTTTTACATGCAAGATTTTGCTTAAATCATGTAATAATATGACAGTTTCTTCCCACCTCCCATCTCCCTAGGTCACAACATGCTGAAAGAAGCACCAGGCCTGTTTTCAAAGAAATAAGAACTCTGCAGACATCTGAAAAACATTTTTGGAGTTCCAAGTCTAAACTGAACAAGTTTTTTAAATGCTTCATTATAGTTGTTCTGAAAATCATTCACCAAAATACCATATGTTGCCAATAAATAAGCCTTCACTAGATAGCCATTGTCCCCTAAAACAGATACAAGCACTTGTTAATTAAACCTAATTAAGCCAATAGCATACATAGTAGAAACACATGCTGACTAGTTTGCTAGCCAAAGTCGGCTTGGGCAAGTCTTCAGCTTTTGGCAGATAGCTGACATCTCCAAGCCATGTGCATTAAGGAGAAAAAAAATCAAGCTTTTTGGGAAGAAGGACATGAAAAAGATTTGTGTACACAGACACAACCCTTATGTCTGTACAGATATAAGTCTAATTTTTTCTGTGGCCTGAGAGCCAGCAACAGTTCCAATTGAAAGAATTCGGTCGTAGAAATGTTTCAGAGGAAAGAGAAATCAATCTTCACCACTTTTTTGATGGCTATGGGGAAGAAACACCAGTGAGTATATGACCAAGAGTATTGTGCCGTTGCAAACTCACAGACAGCCGTGTTGCACCTCCCAGTAAGATGTCAAAGGCTTGCTCATTAAAAGTACCTACTCACCAAATACTGTAACCATTCAGAGAAACAGGGAGTTTTTTTAAAACCATATGCTCATAGTTCACAGGTGAGCTTTCAAGACCACTAGCAGGTCTCTTTAGTTTTTTCATAATTATATTAATATGGTAGGATCTGTATCACCCTTCAACACATTAGCAGGCTACTTTGACATGAGAAACAACAGGGAAACATGCATAAAGCTATGTCACAGCTGTCATTTTGCTCTGGAGTTAACACTATTGACACAAATGTGACTCCACTTTATATCCATTTTAGTTCCTCCTCCACCCCATTCACCATTTCAGCTGTCTGGTTAATGTCTTATTCACACAGGTATTTCAGCTAGTACTTTTGCAGAAACTCTGCCTGGGCTCCGTCACCTGGGGCTGTCAATGTGCAGAAGACACCTGCAGTTACCAACTGCCTGTGGGCACTGGTGGAAAGGCTCTCTTAAGCAATAGGGCACATTTGTGTTTAGAGCGTTGGTGGCTTATTGATAAAGCTGCCTGATGGTTGCCATGAAACAGTGTTTCTTCCTAAGCATACAGTATAAAAAAGAGTGTGCAGTGGACTTACGGTTTCATGAGGTTATGTTCCTATTTTTAAATAATTCTTATTTTGACTAGCAAAGTTACTGGTACCATGCCATACCCTCTCTCTGTCTTTCAGAAGCTGTGAGCAGAAATACAGCATGAGGAAGCTGAGAACATAACTTTTAATGAAAGAGATGATCATGAAACAGAGACAGAAGCAGAAACATTGACATGAAAAATATGCTTCTGTTTTGCCACCACTAATCATTGCAGTTTCTTATCCAGAGGTAAATTTTTATATATAAATTGCTAATAAGACTGAAGAAGAGCAATATGATTATGTATCTTCTGATATTATAGATGTCTTCATCTATGTGAATTCATTTACTTTTCCAATGTCTAGTACAACATTTTAAGCCTAATTCAATAAAATGAAGGCTTTTTTCTTTTTCCTTTTTTCTTTTTTTTTTTTTTCAAATTCAAAGCAGAATTTAATTCAGATGTCTCATATACGGCCAAATATTTGTATGAAATATCCTGGCTTTATGAATATTATATTAGGAACATTTATTAGTTGGAAATTTCAATTAGCCTATATTTACATTGGCAATATTAAGCCACAAAATTGCATAAGTTTCCAATTACTGAAAAAGAACTAAAATTATTTACAATGTTTAAAGTAACAGTAGGGAAGTTACTGCATTGGAATAAGGGGACAAAAAAACTTCTGCAATAGGTATGGATTTCTTAGAGGGCTGATGTACACATAATTCCCTTCACTTAGGAATCAAAAAAAATATTGCAGTCATTTAAAGTTTAGAATATGGTGCCAAGAGATGGTGAAGTTATGACCAGATGATGAATTTGATCACAATACCACTTCATACAGAGTGATGGAAGTTTGCAGAAAAATGTGCAAACAATTCTTCCTACTGAAAGTAATTTGAATTATTTTCCCTCCACATACAAAAGGGAGATTACAACAGATCCAGGAGTTTCTGCTGCAGTTCTTGTCTGGAAGTTTATGAGCATGAATATGTTGCAAAAGAAGTTAATTAAAGCTGCAAATGAAATAGCCTCTCCAAACCACGTTTTCCCCCTCTAGTACAATTTGAAAAGAGGTAAGGACAATCTTAAGATGATAGAATATGTATCTAGGGTTAAAGGAAAAATATTAGTACTCGTTTTCTGGTTTTTTTTTTCTCAGAAGGGTAACTGCAAGGTAAATCTTCAGCTCTGCTTTCTACAGATGATAGCAAATCAGCATTCGACATGGATGATCTAAATCTAATTCTATAAACAAGATCTAAAATAGACTCTTGTTTATAGAATTAGTAGCTAGTTACAGAAGGTTGTGGTTTGTAATGGTTTGGAAACAGGGATTCAAGAAATTTGTGCTCCTCAGTTTTTCTAATAAACTTTCCTTGAAGAGTTCTCTCATTTACTTCAGCACTTAACTGTACATTATATGCTTACCCAAACTATTTAAAAACAAACTTTATTTGAACTTATTTTTAAAATAGGCCACCTTAGCTTGCATAAGGCTCTGTGTATCTTGTGCAAACGATGTGTTTGATTAAGTTCATGAAACTCTGCTTGCAAAAGAACAGATTTTGTTTTGGGGGGGTTGCAGGTACAAGATATGCTTGAAACTATATGAATTTTACTAACCTCTGAGGAACTTTTATTATACATGTTCCCACAAAATAATTTCTTGCAAGCAGGTGCAGGTGAAATATAGTGTCATTTATCGTGCCGTTAATGTAATGTCCATTGCAAATCTCTGATGGATAAAATTAGATTGGCATTAAAATAGAGGAATCTTCCTCCTCATTGTATGATTTTCATTTTCAATCTGAAGATTTTTCTTAGAAACTTGACCAAAGATTTCCTATGAAATACCCTTATTTTCAAGTCAAAATGGCCATTCAATAGAAACCATTGTAAAGACAACACACATAACATATGAATGGATAACTAGAGGAATAGAACCTAATTTGAATATTTTGGCAGATCAGATCCTAATTTTTTTTCTTCAGATTTTCAGTTCATAAATGTTTATATAATTTCTATTTTTCATTCCAAGATGAAGGCAAAAAGAAGAATAAACTTTAAAATTCTTTTGGGAATTGTTTTCCCAGCACCATGCAGAAATTATATGATTCTTCAGAAGCATTTTCATCACTTTTCTTGATAAATACAATAGATATTCTAAGATTGGCTATTGCATTTTTAAGGTTATCATACTCAAGAATGATATACCAGCCTTTTTTCTTAATAATCTACCTGAGAATGGTAAAAGGATCACTGCTGTATGAATAAATTTAGCTTGAGTAAAACAGCTTGATCTCCCTGCTGGTCAGTGGTATCATTCTTAAAACAGGATGAAACATTTATTTCATAGATGCTTGTAAAAGTCTGTTTTGGTCACTAACTCTTTGAAGATTTTTAAGAAATGCTAATAGATCTTTGTACCATGCATGTGGAAACTCTTCACCTAGGAAAGCCCAGTCCTCCAGGTTCCTGCCTATGAAAGCTTATTTGGTTCTGTAAGAATGCTCCTTTGAGAAGAAGTTTAAAAGGGCTGGTTATAGAATCAAGAACAATAATTTTAAAAGTACAGTCAGTCTTTAATTATTTCTTTCCCAAGATGAAAACATAATCACCCACAAAGTCTATGATTTCTAAATGATTAAGTCAGTATAGAAAAAGGCAGCGTCTGTGTGTTAGGGTTGTGGAGGGAGGTGGGCCTGGAGGCATGAATTATCCAATAAAATTAATTTTGCTTAACTAAACTGTTTTATCATCAGTTTGTTTTTGGACGTGTGATGATGCATAAAATTATACAAGGATAGTCAAGAACTTGATTTGACATGACAACCTTGATCACTGGGGGTAGAATAGCAAATAGCTTTCTGAAGGAGATCATCTAAATTGTAGACTTTCTGTTACCAGTCACTTTCAGCAAATCTATTAACCATTTTAACATCTTGCTTGGGTGGGAAGGTCAACTTGCTGACTGCCAGGAGTAGGAATTTTACAAGGAGGTGAATACTGAGATCGGTTTCCTTTCCAAATGAGGAAAACGTTGCTGTCTGATTGTGCTCCTGAAGCTGACCAAGGAAAGACAGTTACAGTGTTTAATGTAATAGAGTCCTTTAGTCATAACAGTTTGGGTAACTGGCAGCAATCCTTGAACCAGACTGATAAAAGGCTTATCTATTGCAAAGTAGTATTTTGTAGAAGTTTTTTCTAGTATCACTGCACTGAAGAAAACCAGAGTCCTTTCTTTTGAGTGTGACATATTGTCTGCCACATAGTTAAAATTGCTGATAAAAGTAATGCAACTGGATACGGTTATTATAGAGAGAAATTATTTGAATGCATTTGAATGTAACTGCTGCAATTTGTATGGGTCTATCTGGGATGGAGCTAGCTTTCTTACTAGCAAGCTTTAGGTGCTGTATGTTGGACTTAGGACTAAAACACTGTTGAAAACACACCGATCTTTTGTCTATTACAAAGTAGTCCTTGCACAATGTAAAGGATTTCTCTTTTTTTTCTTTCTCTAACTCCACAGAGAGTAGGCTGAGGTCAAGCAAGAAGTTAGAAATGGTCACAGTTAGACCAGCTGACTCAAACTGGCTAGAGGGGTGTTCCATAACATGCATTGTCATGCCCAGCAATAAAGCTGGTGTAGCAGAAGAAAGCATTGTTTGGGGGTTTTACGTTTTCTGAGATACCTACTACTCAGAGAGTGGCTGTGCATCAGTCTGTTTGTGGGAGGTGGTGACCTTTGCATCACTTGTTTTTTATCTTTCATTTATTAAACTGTTTTTTCCTCAACCCATGAGTTTTCTTGATTTTGGTCTTTGTGCTGTCTCTCTTGGCCTCCTGGGCAGGGAGCAGTGAGCAAGTGTGGGTGCTTTGCTGCTTGCCAGGGTCAGCCCAACACAGAGTTATACCTGAAAAATAGTTTCCTTGCACTCCCAGTGGCATGTGTTTTTATTGGAGAAATAGCAAATGCCTGTCTTTTGAAAACATTCTATGTACTTCTGTTTTAAGTCATGGCACATGATTCCTTTCTCAACTGTAAGCCTGTGTGCCTTCTCCTCAAATCTCACACACATAAATATATGTGTGTATCTTCAAACAAACTATTTAGTCAAACTGCTCATAATTCCTACATCCCTGCCTCTGAGTTTCATCAGAAAAGAAGGAGATTCTGGACCTACAACAGTAACCCTTAATCCCGTGACTACCTTGACTGATGCAAATTTACCCACTAAAAATCTGCAAAGTTGGATAAAGGGTTACCTGGCCCTTCTGTTTCTCGATCTTGAATTACGACTTTTTTTTTTTTTTTTTAACTAATGAATTGACACCAGAACACTTCCCCATATCTGTGAAAACTCATATGTATTTTCCTTGACATCAGGAAGTGTTCTAAGCATGAAGAGCATTTATTTGATTTAAATATTTTATTGACCATAACTAGTTTGCTGTGTTTTGTTTGGCACAACAGCCTTGGTGTGGTGGCTTTGTGGTTGAATTCTCCAGACTTTGTGCAACCAGATCCACATTTAATGATTTATTCTGGCGATAGTTCAAAAACAGACAAAATGCATGCACTTTTATTTTAAAGTCTTCTTTTCCAATTTGTGGCTTTCATTTGGGAAGCATTTTTTTAATAACACAGTATGCCCTTTTACATAAGAATAGCAGCAGCCTGCTAGGAAGGAAGGTTTTTTTGCAATATTTGATGTCAAGAATGCGTTTGCATGCTGTTGTAATAATTTTTGAACTTTGAGAATTCTGGGGGACACTGCAGAGTAGTAGCAATTTTTACCTGGTGTGTGAAGACTCAGAATTTGAGAGTGTGTAAGTACAGTGGGTACATACACAGTTATTTGTAGATTTTCTTTTACATCAAGAGATGCAAGCAAGCACCAAGGGCAAGATGCAGTTCACCCTAGATGGCTTACGGTGTAAGTGTCTGAGTCTTAGCTGGGAACCTCTGAGGGACACTGGAGTGAAGTTGAAACTTTTAAAATACAAGTCATCTAAATTATTGCCAAAAAAATGCCTTAGAGTGAAAGGAATGACAGCCTAGAGTAGCCTCTCTGTGCTGCCGATATGGAAAGCACAGGAAACTAACCTATCTGTAGACATGTTGGACAGAGTAATTCCATCAATGCAAGATCCACGTAGGATATGGTTATTTCTACCATATTTTTAGCCATCTAGACACCTTTAAAAAGATCTGGCTTACAATTACCACAGAACTTGCTTAGATAACTAAACAGGCACTAGACTAACACCCAAGTACCATGACTTCTGTCCTTTTAAAGACTAAAGAAATACGGACTTACTGACCAGGTAAATGCCTCAGGTGAGAACATCAGAGCTCACTGATGTCAGCAGTGGAATAAAGTTAATTAAAAAAAAAATATAAATCAACATAACATAGTACTCTGGGTATCTAAGCCCAGCCTGGAGAAAAACATTTGAAAAGTAGGGGCATAGTTCATGGTTTTCTCAAATACTCAGTGCTAAGTCCTAAGTATTAGAACTAGTCCACTACTGTTTCTGATATGAACAGACCTGCTTCTTTGAATTTAGGTTTTAGTGACTCATTACATAATTACTATGTGTGTTCTTTGAAACTGCCTATTTGGTGACCTTGAAAGGAGGAAATACCTTGCAACGCTGGTGCTGGATTTTTAAAACTAAAGCAATTTACAGAGTCTGGTGTCCTGTTTTGAAGAAACTCTGATTTCATGATACTTTACTTTCTAAAAAATGTATTTTTGTTGATACAGAATATAAAATATTATTGGGGTTTATACCCTATTACTTTCATGTGGAGAGGTAGTAATCTCTGCCAGGAGAGCCTGTGCCATCAAAGATGCCTTGTGTCAACATAGCACAATGTGGTATCTTGCAAGATGACCTGCTTATTGACAGGTTGTGCTGCAAGGAAGTGATGGCACTGCAACAATTCAGTTCCAGCTATAATATTGCTGCATGTCACTGCTTCATACTTTGCAGTTCATGATTTGCCCTATCCATTGCAATACACTGGTGTGCAGCCGTAGGTGAAGGTCAGAAAGCTTCTGGATAAAGTCAGTACAGCTGGATAAATACCTAACACTTTTGCACTTATTTCTCATACCTTTTTCTTCCTTAGATATCCTAATTGTATTCAGCTAGTCGTTAAACAACCATGACTGGTACCTGCTATCTGTGGTTTTCTCTTAGCCTTAATCTTATATAGAAAACACAGTCTGGTTTTGTTAGGGTTCTATTTAATTTTAGTGTACCCATATAAAAGTTTGTTTTGTTAGTGCAATCAAGGCACTTGGTCTTGGAAGTAGGAACAGAAAATGGTAAAATTTGTGAAGATCTTTAGTTTCCTTTCCTACTCTTACACTACTATACAAAGAGGATTTCTATAATAGGCTTTAAAGTTGCTTTGTTTCAGAGTACTGGCTGTCAGTCGTGGTATTTATCCTGGCATATTTCTCTTAGATACAGAGAGACTGTGCAATGAACATGATAAAGGTCTAAACATTTATCCTTTCCCACATTCTCTGATAAATCAGCTTTATGAGTAGAGTGTGTTTGTTATCTTTATGTCAGCCTGTGCAGCTACATATGCAGATTTACCCATAGACTGATGTCTTTAACCTTGGTATAATTTTGGAGTGTAATGCTCCAAGTAATATTTGGCTCTCACACTAAGGCAAAATTCTGGATCTTCTTTCATCCCATTTGTAGTAAGCCAAGAGGGAAACCAGCTAGAGGCATGCATCCATTCCCATTACTGTCCTTCATGGGAATACCAGACAAGATCTGATTACTATGATTCTGAAAGACATAAAAGTGACATAACCATGCAGTCATGCTGCATCAAACAGCTACAAACAGTGTTAAAAATCAGCATTTCTCTCTCCCTGGAATTCTTGAAAAATAAAAGCTAAGGCCCAAAACGACCACACAGAGTTCAGTGTCTGGAATGTAAAATGATGGGTTAATTTTTTAAAAAATAAAAAAATAGAAACCAAAACATGGATGGGAAAATAACCCATAAAGTTATACTATTTCTGAATTAGTCAAAATACTTTGTATAGAAAATGTAAATGCAGAAGAGGTTTGCGGTTCAGTTCTTCAAGGAGGCATGGAAGTCCTGCGAATGATAGCTCAAGCTTTCATTCTTGAGGTCTCCAACATTCCTGCTGAGCTGCTGGCCTTTCTCAGGCTTCCAGGCTCTGGTTTCACAATACTACAAGGTTCACAAATCAAGCTGTTTACAGAATCACAATCCAGCACCTTAGGGGAAAATGGTACAACAGATATGCTACCCAAATTTGTTGGACTTTAGGCTTTAAAGAAACACCGCAGTTGTGATGGCAAGAGAAGAAATAACTTTGCAAAGGCATGCTGACTATTACATCAGAAGTTCATTAAAATTAGATTTTGTGCTTCCTGTGACACAATAAAGCCTCAATCAAACAAATATTCTGAAAAAACTGTTTTGTTGGAAAATGTTAAGCCAGTGTCATGAAAGCCTCAAACTGACAGTCATACAACAGGATTTTCCAGAATTATTTTCCAAGTTTCGTGACCTTTTTGTGGTTATTTGGGTGAAGAGGGATAGTGAAAAGAGATTTTCATATGGTCACGTACACAAGTCAGCCCTGTTAATTGCTGAATTTTGAAAAATCCTGTTGCAAATGAAATAACATTTCTGGAAAATTTTTAGGAGTAAATGGCATAAATCAACAATAAATCCCAGTGAACTCAAAGCACAACAGCAACAGAATTAACCCCCCTATTGGAGCATCTGCATAGTACATCAATTTTATAAATATTGCTTCATTGCTAGGAAAATATTTCCATCTGAATTAATTCAAGAAGGTACACTGGGTTTTGTTTCTTCCTTGGACTGGTTTCCAGAAATCATCCACAAAGAGTCCACAATGGTTTTGAAAACTGTGGTTGATTTTCAAATGATGAACACATCATAACTCTCACCAAAGTTGTCCATGACCTTGCCATCATCACTGCTTAATACAAAAGTTGAGTAAATACAAAGTAAAGAAGTCTCTGGTGGCTGGTGATTACTACTGAGCAAGAAAGAGAAGTTAAAGGCCCCTTACACGGTAGTCCTATGGCATTAGCCAGACAAGAAGTACTGTTCAGAGGAAAAAAGCAATTCCATATGCATAAAAGAAAACTCTGTTTATAGAAGATTTTTCCATTTATTGCCATGATTTTAAAGATTCAGATGAATTCAGCTATACATACGTAGCCTTCAAGTCTTCCTTAATGCTTCGTGACTGAACTATAGATAAAAGATTTTGCAATTGACCTTAAATCCTTTATGGAGATACTTTGAGTAGTCTTTATAAGTAAGGTACTTTATAAAGTAAGAGAGTAATTGAATTGTATTTGAAGATCACAACTATTTTGAATTTAAAAATTGAATTTCAAATATGTTAGCTTCTACATAATGAACTGCAGCTTCAAAAATTTTAGAATTTCTAACTGGTCTAATATCTGAGCAATATGAGATATGTTGGTTAGACATGCATTCTCATTTATAGCCATACTGTAGAGTAACCTGAAGTGTTAAGAAAACCAGCAAGGAACTTTCTGACAGTAGAGAACTGCTTTCCAAAGAAACCATGAAATTAATGGTTACATTTACAGTTGGCACCATTTAGAACCTGTATTACAAAGCCAGGTTCTGACAGAATTTGATAAATATGTTAGAAAAAACAATTATCAAACACCTTCCATGTCTCCTTAAAACTCTTAACAAAACTGTTGAAATCAGTTTTATAAATATTTCAGGAGAATCTAATTTCATACGTATGATTGCATTGTTAAGACTGTTTGTTTCCTGTGTAGGAGTCTTCACAACTGTGTAAAAGGACTTAGTGAACTCAATTTTTATGTGATGGATAAATGCTAAACGTGCTCAATGGAATCCCATAGGGATTGGCCACATGAGCTGGCTGTACAGCAAAACTGCCAGATTTTTGAAGGCCTTCTTCATAGGTCTAAAAGGCCTGGTTCTGAACTCTGACTAGTGAATTTTTTCACTGCTTCATCTGAATCCCTACACATCTATGGGGCATGATGGAATTAATCCAAGAGTCCTCAAAGAGGTAGCTGGTGGCATCATAAAACCTCTCAATAATTTTTGAGCAGTCCTGGGAATCTGGAGAGGTCCCAGCTGACTGGAAGCTGAGGAATGTTGTCCCAGTTTTCGAGGGCAAGAAGAACGACCCCACAAAGTACAGGCCTGTCAGTCTCACTTCAGTGCCTGGTAAGGTTATGGAGAAGATTATTCTTGGAAATATTGAAAACACTGAAAGACAACACAGTCATCAGTCACAGCCAGCACAACAGGACTCGAACAAATGCTGAGCTAGTTCACAGACCATACAAAACTGGGAGCAGCTGTTGACTCCCTCAAGGGCAGGGAGGCCCTGCAGAGAGACCTCCACAAATCAGGGGTCTGGGAAATCACCAACCATGTGAAGTTCAACAGGGGAAAGTGCTGGATTGCTGGATTCTGCACCTGGGATGAGGCAATCCTGGATGTGTGGACAGACTGGGGAAAGAGATGCTGGAAAGCAGTGCNACACGGTGTGACTCTTGTGGATGGTGCTGTGCAGGGCCGAGAGCTGGACTCAATGATTCTTCTGAGTCCCTTCCAACTCAGCTTACATTCTGATTCTGTTTAGAGTTAGACAGCCCAAATATTAATGGTTGTGATTCTCCTTCTGGTACATGGAAAGCAGAAATAAAACTCTATTTGTCTAGAGGACTGTGACATGAAAAGGTGTAAGGGCTAAACAAATCTCACTTTGGATTTGGATATACTACTGCTTTTGAATTTCAAAATAGTAACCTTGATTCTCCTGTCAGCATTAAGGCATCCCATCTGCTCATCCATTTACTGTTAGTAGCCACCTGCAAAAGGAAGTTAAAATACCGTGCCAGTCTGTGCTATGTTGCTACCTGCCTAATTTCATGCCAAAAGCAAACTCAGGGATTTTTACAGGGACAAAATAATGCAACTGCTGCAGCAACCACATGTTTTCCATCATACAGGGGAAAAAAATAAGGTCAGTGTGGGCTTGAAGGGTTGTAAAGCTTTAGTCTGCCTGAATTATTTTATGCTTGTGAAAGTTAAGCAGATGAGAAACACATTGAATAAGATGACAGAATTTAGATTATACCTCCTCCCCTCCTCGTGCCCCTTCCAAGTCCTTAGCTCAGTGGATGAATTCCTCCCCCCATTGCTTTTTTCCTTTTTTTTTTTTTTTTTCAATTTGTTAAGATGCTGAAATCTGCTTTGTGTGATTTATGAAGGAACTTGAAGCGATTAGTTTCACAGTGCATGAAAATTCCTCAGGTTCAGAGGGATGTCCAATCTGTTACACCGCGAGCCGTTGACTGGATGAGAACATGAGCAGCTCGGAGCCATAAGGAGATTGTGTTGAGTTATTAAACACTTGTGGTAAAGCTGCTTATTGTTAATTCCCCAATGTCCTGCTGAAGTGATCGGATAAGATCAGATCGGATTAGATCAAAGAGCCTGGGAACCAGCCTTTCAAGCAGATTCATTTAATCAATAAAGAGGGTCTCCAAAGAGAGAGAGAGGCAGTACCAGGATCACGAGAGATTAGAGTAGGGAAAATAAGAAACAACAGATTATTTTCCTCTTATTTTTAAAATGTAATTCTGTAAGCCAAAGCATGCTTTTGTGTGTGTATGCGTACGTGTGTGTGCAAAAAAACAGGCAAAAAGGATTTAAGTGCTCCCTTAAAACTTCATTACCAAGCAGACAGTTTTAAATGAAGTATTTTGCAATACAGTAATACTTAATAAGTCAAGAGACTGTAAAAGTATTATTAAAGCAATCAGTACCATGAAATACCTACTGTGAAAAAAAGAACCATTAACAGCGTTTCAGCAGAAGCAATTTTTGCTTTAATGATTTCTTAAGAATAGGGGAATCTGGGTGGGTTAATGTGCACAATTTCTGATCTTGCTTTTATCTAAAAGAAAAAAATGGGAGCAAAACCCAGTAACACCACCAACAACAACCCCCACCCACCAGTATCGCACCAAGATCAGAATGTATTAAATTAATAACACTGGCAGATGTTGTGGAATGTGCATTGTTATAATACATGTAATTACAGTACAACTGCTGCCATTAATGCTTGTACAGTGAATAGACTTGTGTATAATTACTTGCAAACCCTTGCTAAATCTGTTCTAAAAGCTAGAAGCTGTTAGTAAATGTTTAGGAAGTTAACCCAAAGAAAAAGGAAAAAAAAAAAGGAAAATATGAAGAACAAGGAATCATTATTTCAAACAAAGAAATTATATCACTCCTTTCCGTTTCTAGAGTAGCAGAATTTGGCCCAAAATTATTTGGAGAGAGGGACACACCGTCTTCAAAGATTATTAGCCCTAATTGCTTAATAAAAAATTACATCTACTTTTACAGGTTGTAATTTATATTCAGAGTCAGATAAGGATACATATCTATAAATCCCTTCTATAAAATGTAATTTTCTATCTAGATGGGCTGATGACTTTAGGCCCTGCACACCTTTAGCAATCGTTAATTACTATGGGATGGTTTAACACTATTTTCCAAATCAGCATGCATGCATAAAATGACTGCAATCTAATTTGACATATTATTAGTGATGATTATTGTCAGAGATAAATTAGATTGAACAGAAAATAACCTTCATCCTTAGCATGTTTTAGCTCTCAGAATTAATGTGATTTGGTGAACACATATAAATAAAAGTCTGATGAGTCCCTGCTGACTGCAGGGCCTGCTGGTACTGAAGTGTATCAATTTCATGCAGATGATGAATTCCTTAAGCATTCAATGATAATCATGCTTGATTTGACAAGACTTTCTCATGCTATTTTAGGGCCTTAATTTTCTGTGAAGTTCTGTCAAGTGTTCATCAAGCACCCACTTATCTCCCTATCTTAACCTGGCAGCCAATCCAAAGGTTGCCTACCAGTGCCGCTTCCAGTCCCAGTCCATTAATATTCCTGCCACGTGACTGTCCACGGAGAGAAGCCAATCAATGGCTGATTAACATTCAGGTCACATGATACCCAAGGAGAGTAAATGAGTTACACAGTAAGACATCAAACAAATTTTCATCTTGAAAGAGTGATTGCTTTTTCTGCTGCTGTGATGTTTGTCAAATTCGCTCCAGCCTTGTCCAATTAAGCTCCATGAACTGAATGAGTAATGAAGAGAAGGGAATGCTGTGCCAGCATGACAGCTATGAGAAGTATCACTGAATAAGAGCTGCTGAAGAAATTTTTTAAAATTAAAAAAAATGCCGAAATGATTGAAAAATCACGTCTGGATAACTGGTGTAATTGCTTTCAAATTTCAGATGCTGTTTAGAAGTCTCTAGTGAAAAATATAAATTGCATTGTGCTGTATAGGACATTCGTTTTCTGTCTAACTTTACAATGGAAAATGAGCTTGCATTTCCTCATAATAAAATTATTTTTGAGATTTTGGACAAATATACATTAACTGGATTATTGCCAGCAAATGTGCTAATGAACTTTCACAGTCTGCTAGAGACATACTGATAACAGAAGATCCCACTTTTAAGCATCAGCCAGCATGGATAAAAAATAACCTTACTTTATGAAACTGAAAGGAAAAAAGGCAAAAAGGAAGATATTTAGCAGATGAAGTGGAGGAGGGAAGCAAGTTTATGCTCCGGATTTTAGAAGGAAGTAGCATTACAGGACATTAATTGAAATATTGTGTGAGATTCTTAAATAATTCTTTTTCATCATTTGAGGAGCTGATCCAGTATGGAGCTATAATTTTATTTTATTTTATTTTATTTTATTTTATTTTAGTCATTGCTATATATTTGTTGTTAAATTAAAACTGTTTAAGGAAACAAAAATGTTTGAATAGAATTATAATCTTGTTTAGCAGAAAGCTTTTAAAGTGGGTATCTGAAGCTACATTCTGGGACACCACTGAAAGTCTATTCAGTCAGAAAGTCAGAAATTGCATTTTAGTGCTGATACTGTACTAAATTCCAGTGATGTGTTTGGAGTAGAGACCCTATGACTAATAAAGCTTTCATCCAGTCACTGAAAGAAGTTACAGTCACCTAATGGATTACTGAAGATATGAAAGAGTGTCAGATCCTACTTATTAGGTTCTAGCATGAAATTAGTTATATTCCCAAGGCATTCTGAAGCAATATTTTCAAGTTGGCTTAATAAGGGTGTTAGAGCATGCCAATTAACTGGCAGCTGAAATAAACAGTAGTTGGAGGCATAAGACAGTATTTATATCTGCAAAGCTAATAACATTTTAAATGGGACTTCTTGGTACGGTGGCTCAAGGTGCTGGAAGGGGGCAAGATGTGGAACATACTGTATTCAAAAGACTGTAAGTCAATTCTCAGCACTGCTAGTCAAGGATGGAGAGTGCAAACAGAGAAGCAATGAGTTTCTGAGAGTCAGTGAGAAGGAAGACATGGAGGCAGGGGCCTAGCTGTTCACTGAAGGTAGGAAAGAGGTGTCAAGTGGATACTGCTGAAGCAACCTGTGGTGAGTGATTTGACCAAGTGTCTGCCTTTAAGGCATCACCACAAAGGCACATGATGGAAGAGACTGTAAAGGGATCAGTATAGAAAAGGGAGAAATACATGGAAATAGCAATATGGCATACTGCTTTTGTGAGGCATTGTTCATAGCAAAGTAGAGCTGTAAACTTCAGAGCTCAGTACTGCCTCAACATGAAATATTAGCTGTTAGATTATTGTTTTACTTATTCCTGCTGCAGCCATACCACAGAGAATTCATAGGCTCTGAACCATTAGCTGCTGAAATGTTAACAAAGCAAAAAATGGTGAATATTGTTATAAGCAACACCACTTGCTGAAACATTTAAATCAACAGTGGAGAAGGTGTCTAACTTTCTGTCAGTCACATTAGGTGGTTATGAATAAAAGAGTATTCTACTTTCTGCATAACTTTGCATAATTAATAGCTTTTCATGCAAACTATTGTTTGCCTTAATTGTTGTTTCAACAGCTGTTTTCATTAAATTGTAAAGCTCTTTGTGTCTAATCCTTTGAGCTGCACTATTGATAACAAGAACGCACTGGAGCTAGCTTTAGAGGAAGAGAGTCCCTGCCAAGCTGGAAAGCAGTCATGAAGTTACTTGAGAAATAGGGCCCTACAGTGGGACTGGTTGTGTAGCTAATCCATTAGTCTTTTCAAAAGGACCTTGCTCTACGCCCTTATGGCTAAATTGACCCAACAACCTATCAATGCCTTTATTTGCTGAGTGGTTGTCCATGAAAGGTCTCCGTGCTGGATCCAAGCTGTAATCAAAGCCTCCATCAGTACCAGGGCCCTGATGACACAAATGGCCAAACTTTCAACGAGGCTGGCTGGTTTCCAGCCACGCCATTTTAAAGATACAAAGAGGCTGTGTTGTGCTGTGGAATTCATTTTCTTGTTTACTTCCTACAGAAACAAGAGCATAATCAGCACTCAGTGCATCGGATCAGACCGCTGAGTTGTTGACAGAAGCTTGGAGAGGCTTGCCAGCTTTCCACATGAAACACTGGCTTTCTTCTAATACACCCCCCACCGTCTGTGGCCCTGCCAATTGTAGCACATCAGAGCAACCATTGAGATAATGACCGTGAAGTCTCATGATACACTTTGATGAAGTGTAACATTTTTTAAAGGATTTTTGTCTGTGCCAAAATGATAGAGACAGCTGACTAAAAATCACCCCATCAAAATCAAGGCTGATGAACAGCAGGCAAAGACATGTGCTTCCACAGAGAAAAGGGAGGAGAATTTACAGCCAAAGACTCTCAATGACTATGTGCACCACAGATTCCTTTATTTTGCTTTTAAATGATCCTTTGTTTCAAATGAATGTATGTAACTTTGCCAAGAGAGCAATTTCCCCAAATATTTTTTTTTATTGTGCATCAAAAAATGATGCAGCATTTAGCATTTATAATGTTAAATAAATACCTTTTCTATACAAGCTGACTTTGTTTCTTAACATTAATTTTTTGCAACCTTGCAAAGTAACATTTTGAAATAGCTGGGACTTAAAACCTTCTCAGCCATTTTAAAATTGTCTAGAGGCAGCTCATTGAACCAACTTAGCTTATGGTAAAACAATTGGAGATGTGTTTTCCAAGCAAACCACAGGGAAAAGAAACAGCAAGATGGTCACTTAGACTTTTACCCTGCTTGCTTCAGCAGTCCAATATTTTTCGTAACAGGAAATTCATTACTAGCAATGGATTCATTGATACACACCAGTGCTAAGTAGCCTGGTTTAGGAGGTTAGAGAAAGTCTGCAGAATTTCTTGAACTGGCCATTTACTATGGATCCAGACCACCCCACTGTGCTGATGGAAGTGCGGTTAGGAGGTCTTTGAGCTGAATCAATTTGAGTTGGAATTTTCCCAGTGTATCACAGTTACATAAACACCTGTGCAAAATATCTTTGAGCTGAATTAATGGCATGGGGGTGCCAGTGGGGGAGGGAAGAAAGGAGAGAAATGGAGCAGGAAAGAGAAAGCTGTTTTCAGTAGTTTTCAAGATTTCTTGCTTGTAAAAAGTGGATCTGGAGGACTGTGTTTTAAACTGTCTTTACTGTAACCAATACAAGAACTTATGTATGCCTATTTTTTTATCTCCTCATTACTGTATGCCTAGAACAATGCTTTTTAAATGCTTCTCTCTCTTCTGTCCTCATATTAAATTATATTTTTTCCAAGCTCAAATTTACACAGCATGCTGGAGATATACAGTGGCAAAGAAGGATGCAGTAATCTTCTGGAATAGATCAAAAGTACTGGCAAGAGAACAAAAGTACAAACTTTACTTTGAACCCAGGTACACAGCATGCTGCAACCAACAGTGTTATAAGTGTGCAGAATTCAGCACTTTCCACAAGACAGAAGTTGAATACATGTAGGTTTTTCTGCTTCAGTTTATATCCCATGTCTAGCTTTGAAGAGAGAGTAAAAATGTGGAAGAGAAAAAAAATGGAGATGGGATCTATTTTGCAGCGGATTTGTGGATGTTTCATGAGTCCTGTCTACTTTTCCTAGTTAAAGGCAGAGGCAGTGCAAAATACTTCAGTGCAAAAGGATACTTCTTCCTATTATGACCCAGCCTCTGTAGTAGAGTAAAAAATACTGGCACTTTGTTTTCTCTGGAGATAGCTCCTTGCTCTGCAGTCTTGATATAAAATAAGATAAACAGTATGTGGTTGCTTTCCATATCTGGGGAAAAAAAGGATCAAACCTGAGCAGACTTCATGTGGTTTGTATATAACAAAAACAGGTAGAAGTCTCACTTTGTTAGCCTCCCTCCAAACCAATACAAAGCAGTTCAAATTTTGCCAAGTAGTGGCACAGACTCGATCGACACACTTGCAGAATTGAGCTTCTCTTCCTTTGAGTTTCAATAAACCAGTTTTTCATACCTCTACTTCACTTACAAGCAGGGCGTAGGCTGTGCCTTGCAGCAGAGATGTGCATTGTCCTTCCATGAGCACACAGAATGATAGATTAGTTTGGGTTGGAAAGAACCTTTAAACATCATCAAGTGTGACCCCTCTGCAATGAACAGGGGCATCTAAAACTTGGTCAGGTTGCTCAGAGCCCCATCAAACCTAGCTGTGAATGTTTCCAGGGATGGAGTATCCACTACCTCTCTGGGAAATCTGTACCAGTGTTTCACCATCCTCATTGTAAAAACTTCTTCCTTATATCTAGCCTGAATTTACCCTCTTTTAGTTTAAACTCATTACCCTTGGTTCTATCAAAGAGGCCCTGCTAAAAATCCTGTTCCCATCTTCCTTTTAAGTTCCTTTAGGTAATGAAAGGCTGCAATGAGGTCTGTCTGGAGCCTTTTCTTCTCTAGGCTGAACAATGCCAGCTCTCTCAGCTTGTCTTCATAGGAGAGGTGCTCCAGCCCCCTAATCCTCTTCATGACTGTTCTCTGGACTCTCTCCAACAGGTCCATGTCTCCCCTGTGCTGGAGACTCCAGAGCTGATGCAGCACTGCAAGTGGGATCTCACCAGAGCAGAGCAGAGCAGAGCAGAGCAGAGCAGAGGGGCAAAATCCCCTCCCTCTCCCTGATGGCCATGCTGCTTTGGATGCAACCTGGGACACAACTGTCCTTCTGGGTTGCAAATGCATATTGCTGGGTCATGTCCAGCTGTTCGCCCACCGGTATATCCAAGTCCTTGGCAGGACTGCTCTCAGTACCTTTCCCCCACAGCCTCTATTGATAGGCAGGGTGTTGCCCCAACCCTGGTGAAGGATTTTGCACTTGTTCTTGTTAAAGGGCCCACTTCTTGAACTCTTTCAGGTCCCCCTCTGGAATAGCATCCTCTCGTTCATGAGCTTGATGTCATTTGTAAACTGCTGAGCATACACTCAATCCCACCCTTTTTATCATTGATGAAGATATTGAGCAGATATTAAGTTATTCCCAGTACAGACCCATGTGGGACACCACTTGATGCTGATCTCCATGTGGATCTGGAGATCAATGGGATATTGAGCCACTAAACTCTGCTCTCGGGATGTGACAATCCAACCAATTAACATCCAGGAAACAGCTCATCAATCAAATTCATCTGTCTCCAATTTAGAGAGCAGGATGTTGTAGGGGACCATGTCAAAAGTCATATATCAGTGGATGCTGGGAAGACTGCCTGAAACTTTTTCCAGTTTTTGGGTGTTTTAGCATGAATCACTGTTAAAGATGTCCATCTCATCATGTTTGCTGATACCTTGGTGAACGTTCTGTACACCCAGTGCAGGCATCCAAGCACAATCCACAGTCATAAACAAGGAGAGTGCAAAGGTACATCCACCCTCTTGATTTCTCAGAGGCAGAAGTCATGTGCAAGCTTTCACCAGCACATCCCAAATGCCTTGCCATCTGCTAATAGCAACAGGTCTTATGACATAAGATCACACTTGAAACACTGCATCTGTGGTGTGATGGCCAAATTTTCAATAATGTGGTTTAGGGATGCTAACAGTAGAAGCACTTTCCTATCTTACAGAAAAAGCTAGAGGAGGCAAAGAAGTGACTCCATCGCTGGAGAAAGTGCTGGGTTTGCACCAGGGTGTGTGGGAGTGTATGTGTGTGTGGGTGTGGGTGTGTGTGTATGTGTGTGAACAGAAGTGAACCAAGAACTATTCATAAAGTTTGAGAGTGTTATTTCCCATCTCCTTCCTGTTTTTTTGAAAGAATGTCCTGAGAGTATTAATTTTGGAAAGCAGTTCAAACAATGAGGTTATTCAAGCTGGCCTTATTTTTGCAGGCTGATGAATGCCAGCACACATAAAATAGGTAAACTTCCAGCAGTCTGGATGGGAATCAAAATAATTAGAACACTTAAGAGATTTGTACCTTAGAGGCAAAGGTTGTCATCCTTCCACATCCCTTTTCATTCACATATCACAAAACTGGGTAGGAAAGGGAGGACTGAGTTAGACAGTTTTGCATCTCTGAGTGGGCATCTGTCAGTGATAAGCAATTTTGATGGAACTTTGCTGCAGGGAATATTCAACAGTAATATATTCCTAGCTGTACCAGTGAATTTATTCATTATGAATGCCAGCATGAGAAAGCTGAATGAAGTCAAGGGAAATGAAGAAAAGGTTGTGGGGAGAAGATAATGAAAGGAAGAGGCGGGGGGGGGGGGGGGAA
>VZTZ01038433.1:161865-173260 GCA_013400955.1 Drymodes brunneopygia | reverse complement strand
TAGCCACATATGTTTCAAAGCTTCTCAGATTCCCTGAAACTGAGCCTAACTGAAATGAGTAATAGTTAGATTTCAAACACAGTATCATGACAATCCAGGCATTTTGGAAACCACTTCCCCACAGAGTCTTTAAGGACTACTTGATGTTGAGGATTATGGTTGGAGGAACTAACATCTGCTGTATTCACCCAAAACCGTGTATATGATTTCATTTTTCCTCCTGTCTTTTAATGGTGAAGATTTTACTCTTGTTGTTTTGTTTCATTTTNTAAAAATACAGTAGAGAACAGTATGGTTTCAGTGATAAATTCTTTGTATTTACCTTGCAGTGTACTCAAAACCTATGATGTAAAATACAGCTAAGATAGAGTAATGAAGGAAACTTTAATGCTTTTTTTTCTGCCTTAGAGGCAGAAGCTGGTAGATTAAAGTTGTAATAACTTGACCTTATCTCATGCTCTAACTTCTTATAAAGTATGTAGAACATTTTAAAGCTAAGTAATGGGTGACATTATGTCATTAATATTATAAAAAATATATGGGGACCTGCAATATCAAATTATTTTATTCATGGTTGATGTAGTGATATTTGTAGAAAAATAAGGAGGAAGAATTTGGTCCTCTTTTGTATGAATTCCATTTACACATAAAAATTTGCATCAAAGGATGTCACTAAAGTCCCAGCTGGCCAATCCTTTCTGCATCATCTAAACATAAAAACTTCTGCTGAGATATAGGTTCATACCTCTTTCTCCACACTATCAGCATTATAACCAGTCTAAACAGTCATTATGGGACTTACTAAAGACTATCATTGTCTTGGATCTTGTGTTTCGTGACAGTGGGAGTGATGTATTTTTTAATTTGTTCACTTAGTCTTACCTCACTATTGATAATCCTAATATTTTTCATTGTAAAATTGGAGGTATTAGCAAAGGCAAAGGCACTTTCACAAAGAGAGAAGCAGAAGCTTCATCTCCCTGATTAAAGGAAGTTTTCCTGATGGGAAGTGGAGCTATCAGCAGCATCAGACTCCAAGACAGTCTTTATAACAAGTCATCCAATTGCATATGTAGGAATAGTGGCTCTTGGCTGAATGCAATGAACAGGTTGTTGTGATCCAAAGAGAGATTACATTTCATATACACTAAAAACTCCCTTAAGATACAGTGAGAAAGATTATTTGCTTTTGTACTCATTGCACTGAAAGATTTTTAGCTGCTAGGAAAGAAATGGGTTTTTCCTTCTTGTTCTATATTTTTTCAAGAATTATTTTTCTCTGAAGGACTGCTGGCCTCTGGCAAATTCTAAGTTTTAAAATACAGTGTCAGTAAATTAAATTCTGAGCCCACTGAAGTCAGCTGAGTTTTGCCATTGAAATCTGCAGAGGCAGGATTTCGCCTACTGTTTGGAAAACATTGCTTGCAGCAATCAGATAGCAACCGGTGCTGACATCTAGCAGAGAAAACACTAACTACTCAACTGTCACAGGCACTCAACTGTTGCTTCTTCTGCCTGTGCAGACACCAGGGTTTTGTCATCAAACCCAGGCAAGCGCTCAGAAATAATCTGTGCTCAAATTAGCAGAAATCATATGGCCAAGCCCTTTCCCAGCTTTAAGTTAAGGGCCATTACCTCCTCTTATTTTCTCCTTCAGTCAGATGCCTTAAACTGGACAATGGCAGAATCTGTTCAGCACAGGAGAGCAGGGCTCAAAAGTCTCAGGACAGACTTCAGATATATACCGGTGTGGTAAATAACATAAGCATTCTTGTGCAAAGTTATGTAGACACGGTCCTGACTTTGGGACACATAACTAGATAGATTAGCTTTGACAGGATAGCTCAAACACTTACAAGAAAACTATCTTAGTGAGATTCCTTTATTGCTAAAGGAAAAGCACAAAATCAGATAATTTCACTTTCCTTTATAATACCAGAACTGGAAAATAAAAGAAGTTGTTCATCAGGGATTCAGACTCAGGAAGGTGTGAAATCTAAGGCTTTTTTACCTTCTTGCTTTGTACTATGTCTACCCTTCTTAAGCAAAACATCTAGTCTCTGTTTCTACTGCACTGTGGCCTCTAGGGGCTCATAGCATTTTTTTAGAGCATGTTCTGTGTATGGAAAGCATTCTGTGAGAGAATGACTGAAAAAGTTTAGTGTGAGGTCTTCTAAACTTAGTGAATATAGGGATCCTTATCCATAACCCTCAGATTAACAATGCTGCTGCTCTTTACATCATTTGTCCTTGAGGAATCCTATAAAAATTTTGGTTGCTGTGAGAGCTAACAATGCACAGAAACTGCAAAGACAGAGGCCCATTTTTATGAGGCAGGTCTCTGTTTTAGAGAGTACTGTGTGTTGTGTGAAGTGAATATTTAGAGATTCTACAACCCCTGAAGTAACACAATGAAAACTTGATTTTCCTTCAGGAAACAATTTTAAATTTCAGTGGTTACATCTGGATTTGGAACCTTCACAAAAAAACTGGATATGGTTTCAATGAAAGAAAATAATATTCTAAACTTTAAATATTCAAACTTGATTTATATATGTTTTTCTTCACAGCTCTGGGATCTTGATCCTATTATGAAGTGTTCCTTTATCTTAGGGGGGTTTTTTCTATTTAATTTCTAATTAAAAGCCTTACAGAATTAAGAAAAGTTATATTAGTCCATGTATGCAAATGTGTATCTGTGTGAGTATGGGGACAGGTAAATCACACTGACAACAGGCATGGCTTTAAAACAAACAGAGTTTGTTTGAAGTAATCAGACTTTGGAAGTTCTGAATCTTTGGCTCATAGTTAATTTGACAATAGAAATGTAATTCTTTAATATGTACTGCCCTGTCTGCATGAACTGTGCAAGAGACATCTGTGTCTGTGAAACAATTCACCCCTTGGTTAGATTTTCACTGGATTTGATTTATCGAGCAGAATTAGACTGATCTTTTCAGGTGTGGATTAACTTCACAGCTGGGCAGCATACTAAAATTTAGTAAAGGCACCTGTCTCACTGCCATTCAGTTAATGGCAAAATTATGACATTTTTTCACAGGAACTGGACAATCCTTTTACTCTTTATATTGTGATCAGTCTGATGTTAGGTACTGTACTCAGAGAGAAATCCACTATTTATTTACCCAGAATTAATATTTCAGTGTTTCATAACCTTTCATTAAACCCCTTCCATTTCCCTCTCTTTTGCCTTGTTCTAATCACACATAAATTGGTACAGTGCAGTGTTTATCTTGCTAACTGCTACTCACTCAACAGAAGTTAAGTGATTGCTTTCCTTTGTGATTTGGAAGCTCTTCCAGGCATAATTTTGCTTTCTGCCAGCCACCCATATTCATTTGTTAACATAGCTCCTTTTGTAGAATGACTATTGATTTAGAAATTCCCAATTAGAAAATGTGTATCCCCACTTTATTTTATCTTGCATGTGAATGTAGAGTGACCAATATGCTGAAGTCATAGCAACAGGTCCTATAATTTATGAATCTATAATGGCACTATTCAACTAGATCAGGAGAGAAGTAGAGAATATTTCTGTTGACTCAGACCTTCAACCGCTGGCAAACAGTATTCCATAGATTGTCCTCTGTCACAGCATCACATTCAGCAATGTGGCTCAGCATCTAGTGTCTGCATATCTAATTTTTTGCCAGAGTATCAACAAATCCTATTCTTTCTTTGAATATGTGCTCTACTGATATATCACAGTTTAGCAGGAATATCTTGGGGGGCATTTATCAACAATCAATGAATACATACCAGGAGGGATGGAATGGTAGCCAATTGGCTTAAACCATCTAAAAGGTCATTAATCCTCATCTCCATTAAAAAACTTGGCCCATGATACCAACTGTGTAAAGGGCTCAGGACAAGGTGAAAAAATGAAAGAACTAAAAGAACTATACCTGTCATTCTCTCAGTTGCAGGCTTTTACATATTGGCACAAGGACTTTCCTTTTGTAATGTTCATTATTCCATGTCTGCAAAAAACCTTATATTCTCTGGAACTGATTCTTTTAATTTCCCATCATCTATTCTTTGTGCAAATCAGATATTATTTTGCTCATGTAGCTTGAGGCTAGTTTCAAAATGAGGAATGGCTATTAACAAAATGCAAGCCTCCAATAGCTGCTTTCCTTGAAGTTTCATTCTAAAGGGAAAGAGAATTATGCTAATGTGAACAGCTTTACCTCAAGCATCAACTCTGGTTTGGGAGTTCAGGTATGAAAGGCCATTTCTTTTGTGTCTAATTTTCTGGGAGGGAAGTTTAATTAGGAAGGGGAACTTAAGTGAAATCTACTCTTTTTTGCCTTCTTTGCATGGAGAGCAGAGGCAATCTGACCAAAGGAGATCAGTCTTATTTCTTGCTTTTGAGTTTGTTTTTGTTTTGGTTTTGGGTTGGGTTGGATTTTTTGTTATTTTGTGTGTGTGTTTGGTTTTTATTGCTGTTGTTGTTCTGTTTTTATGTTNAAAATACAGCTAAGATAGAGTAATGAAGGAAACTTTAATGCTTTTTTTTCTGCCTTAGAGGCAGAAGCTGGTAGATTAAAGTTGTAATAACTTGACCTTATCTCATGCTCTAACTTCTTATAAAGTATGTAGAACATTTTAAAGCTAAGTAATGGGTGACATTATGTCATTAATATTATAAAAAATATATGGGGACCTGCAATATCAAATTATTTTATTCATGGTTGATGTAGTGATATTTGTAGAAAAATAAGGAGGAAGAATTTGGTCCTCTTTTGTATGAATTCCATTTACACATAAAAATTTGCATCAAAGGATGTCACTAAAGTCCCAGCTGGCCAATCCTTTCTGCATCATCTAAACATAAAAACTTCTGCTGAGATATAGGTTCATACCTCTTTCTCCACACTATCAGCATTATAACCAGTCTAAACAGTCATTATGGGACTTACTAAAGACTATCATTGTCTTGGATCTTGTGTTTCGTGACAGTGGGAGTGATGTATTTTTTAATTTGTTCACTTAGTCTTACCTCACTATTGATAATCCTAATATTTTTCATTGTAAAATTGGAGGTATTAGCAAAGGCAAAGGCACTTTCACAAAGAGAGAAGCAGAAGCTTCATCTCCCTGATTAAAGGAAGTTTTCCTGATGGGAAGTGGAGCTATCAGCAGCATCAGACTCCAAGACAGTCTTTATAACAAGTCATCCAATTGCATATGTAGGAATAGTGGCTCTTGGCTGAATGCAATGAACAGGTTGTTGTGATCCAAAGAGAGATTACATTTCATATACACTAAAAACTCCCTTAAGATACAGTGAGAAAGATTATTTGCTTTTGTACTCATTGCACTGAAAGATTTTTAGCTGCTAGGAAAGAAATGGGTTTTTCCTTCTTGTTCTATATTTTTTCAAGAATTATTTTTCTCTGAAGGACTGCTGGCCTCTGGCAAATTCTAAGTTTTAAAATACAGTGTCAGTAAATTAAATTCTGAGCCCACTGAAGTCAGCTGAGTTTTGCCATTGAAATCTGCAGAGGCAGGATTTCGCCTACTGTTTGGAAAACATTGCTTGCAGCAATCAGATAGCAACCGGTGCTGACATCTAGCAGAGAAAACACTAACTACTCAACTGTCACAGGCACTCAACTGTTGCTTCTTCTGCCTGTGCAGACACCAGGGTTTTGTCATCAAACCCAGGCAAGCGCTCAGAAATAATCTGTGCTCAAATTAGCAGAAATCATATGGCCAAGCCCTTTCCCAGCTTTAAGTTAAGGGCCATTACCTCCTCTTATTTTCTCCTTCAGTCAGATGCCTTAAACTGGACAATGGCAGAATCTGTTCAGCACAGGAGAGCAGGGCTCAAAAGTCTCAGGACAGACTTCAGATATATACCGGTGTGGTAAATAACATAAGCATTCTTGTGCAAAGTTATGTAGACACGGTCCTGACTTTGGGACACATAACTAGATAGATTAGCTTTGACAGGATAGCTCAAACACTTACAAGAAAACTATCTTAGTGAGATTCCTTTATTGCTAAAGGAAAAGCACAAAATCAGATAATTTCACTTTCCTTTATAATACCAGAACTGGAAAATAAAAGAAGTTGTTCATCAGGGATTCAGACTCAGGAAGGTGTGAAATCTAAGGCTTTTTTACCTTCTTGCTTTGTACTATGTCTACCCTTCTTAAGCAAAACATCTAGTCTCTGTTTCTACTGCACTGTGGCCTCTAGGGGCTCATAGCATTTTTTTAGAGCATGTTCTGTGTATGGAAAGCATTCTGTGAGAGAATGACTGAAAAAGTTTAGTGTGAGGTCTTCTAAACTTAGTGAATATAGGGATCCTTATCCATAACCCTCAGATTAACAATGCTGCTGCTCTTTACATCATTTGTCCTTGAGGAATCCTATAAAAATTTTGGTTGCTGTGAGAGCTAACAATGCACAGAAACTGCAAAGACAGAGGCCCATTTTTATGAGGCAGGTCTCTGTTTTAGAGAGTACTGTGTGTTGTGTGAAGTGAATATTTAGAGATTCTACAACCCCTGAAGTAACACAATGAAAACTTGATTTTCCTTCAGGAAACAATTTTAAATTTCAGTGGTTACATCTGGATTTGGAACCTTCACAAAAAAACTGGATATGGTTTCAATGAAAGAAAATAATATTCTAAACTTTAAATATTCAAACTTGATTTATATATGTTTTTCTTCACAGCTCTGGGATCTTGATCCTATTATGAAGTGTTCCTTTATCTTAGGGGGGTTTTTTCTATTTAATTTCTAATTAAAAGCCTTACAGAATTAAGAAAAGTTATATTAGTCCATGTATGCAAATGTGTATCTGTGTGAGTATGGGGACAGGTAAATCACACTGACAACAGGCATGGCTTTAAAACAAACAGAGTTTGTTTGAAGTAATCAGACTTTGGAAGTTCTGAATCTTTGGCTCATAGTTAATTTGACAATAGAAATGTAATTCTTTAATATGTACTGCCCTGTCTGCATGAACTGTGCAAGAGACATCTGTGTCTGTGAAACAATTCACCCCTTGGTTAGATTTTCACTGGATTTGATTTATCGAGCAGAATTAGACTGATCTTTTCAGGTGTGGATTAACTTCACAGCTGGGCAGCATACTAAAATTTAGTAAAGGCACCTGTCTCACTGCCATTCAGTTAATGGCAAAATTATGACATTTTTTCACAGGAACTGGACAATCCTTTTACTCTTTATATTGTGATCAGTCTGATGTTAGGTACTGTACTCAGAGAGAAATCCACTATTTATTTACCCAGAATTAATATTTCAGTGTTTCATAACCTTTCATTAAACCCCTTCCATTTCCCTCTCTTTTGCCTTGTTCTAATCACACATAAATTGGTACAGTGCAGTGTTTATCTTGCTAACTGCTACTCACTCAACAGAAGTTAAGTGATTGCTTTCCTTTGTGATTTGGAAGCTCTTCCAGGCATAATTTTGCTTTCTGCCAGCCACCCATATTCATTTGTTAACATAGCTCCTTTTGTAGAATGACTATTGATTTAGAAATTCCCAATTAGAAAATGTGTATCCCCACTTTATTTTATCTTGCATGTGAATGTAGAGTGACCAATATGCTGAAGTCATAGCAACAGGTCCTATAATTTATGAATCTATAATGGCACTATTCAACTAGATCAGGAGAGAAGTAGAGAATATTTCTGTTGACTCAGACCTTCAACCGCTGGCAAACAGTATTCCATAGATTGTCCTCTGTCACAGCATCACATTCAGCAATGTGGCTCAGCATCTAGTGTCTGCATATCTAATTTTTTGCCAGAGTATCAACAAATCCTATTCTTTCTTTGAATATGTGCTCTACTGATATATCACAGTTTAGCAGGAATATCTTGGGGGGCATTTATCAACAATCAATGAATACATACCAGGAGGGATGGAATGGTAGCCAATTGGCTTAAACCATCTAAAAGGTCATTAATCCTCATCTCCATTAAAAAACTTGGCCCATGATACCAACTGTGTAAAGGGCTCAGGACAAGGTGAAAAAATGAAAGAACTAAAAGAACTATACCTGTCATTCTCTCAGTTGCAGGCTTTTACATATTGGCACAAGGACTTTCCTTTTGTAATGTTCATTATTCCATGTCTGCAAAAAACCTTATATTCTCTGGAACTGATTCTTTTAATTTCCCATCATCTATTCTTTGTGCAAATCAGATATTATTTTGCTCATGTAGCTTGAGGCTAGTTTCAAAATGAGGAATGGCTATTAACAAAATGCAAGCCTCCAATAGCTGCTTTCCTTGAAGTTTCATTCTAAAGGGAAAGAGAATTATGCTAATGTGAACAGCTTTACCTCAAGCATCAACTCTGGTTTGGGAGTTCAGGTATGAAAGGCCATTTCTTTTGTGTCTAATTTTCTGGGAGGGAAGTTTAATTAGGAAGGGGAACTTAAGTGAAATCTACTCTTTTTTGCCTTCTTTGCATGGAGAGCAGAGGCAATCTGACCAAAGGAGATCAGTCTTATTTCTTGCTTTTGAGTTTGTTTTTGTTTTGGTTTTGGGTTGGGTTGGATTTTTTGTTATTTTGTGTGTGTGTTTGGTTTTTATTGCTGTTGTTGTTCTGTTTTTATGTTTGGGTTTATTTTTTTTGTAGCTTATATCTTAATTCAGCAGTGACTGTACTGTTACAGATATTGAGTGGGGACAAACACACCAAAGGAATGGGACTATTTCTCTGGAAGCATGCTGGGGATGTGTACTGTCTGGGAAAATTCTAGAGAAGCACAGGTGAGGGTACACTGGCAGCATTCACGGAGCTAAGGAACCAGGCATGCTCTTTGTGGTAGCTCCAGAAGACCAAGCAGAGTACTCTGAAATAACCGGCTATATTTTCCTGGCTGTCTTGATTGTGAACCAGGACTTAGAAGGGAAAGCCTGGCCACTGGCAACCCTCCATCTTTCTCCCATGAGATAGGATGGAAAATTGTCTACCTGAAGCTTTTCTCTAAACAGCACAATGTGCAGAGATTTGAGGCACTTGAAATGAATCTGGTAACACTGGCACATGGCACAACACTTTAGTTCCCATAAATCCCACATTTTGGTAGACCATTTTCTAATTTGGTAGACCTTTTCTATCTTTCTCCTTTTTAGATGTTAGTTTACCATTAGAGCCAATCATGTATTCAAGAAGACTGATATGAAGTATTTAATTATTTTTTGCTGCACTATGCAATTCTGTTATTTCATAAAATAACTTTTGGTGTTATTTCAAATACGAAATTTAGGAAGGGGAATTCAGTTCAGGTTTTTCTCCTATACCAATTAACGTACAAGCTTCTTATTTAGGAGATCCTTTCTGAGTCTGAATGTTTCAACAGCACTGTGTTATCATATTTAGTCCAGTTATTTTTCTAATAGTTATTAACTTAGTGAAATCATTATCATGCCAGCAAACAAAGCTCAAACAAAGGGAACTGCTCCATCTAGAGTTCCATCTTGCACATAAGCTTATTAAATATTTTAATCAATGATTTTACTGGCTGTCATAGCCTGTAGCATTAGCATTCCCTGACTTTATTATTTCAATAATTTAGAAATAATGAGTCTGCTAACAACCTTAAAAAACAGTGTTTCATGTGATTTGGTGATCTCAAAATAATTATAAATATCTGAGGGAAAGGTATGCACACAACAAAAGATAACTAATTATGCAGTAGTTTACCACATGAAAAAGTGTTTTCCAGAGGTGAAGTGCTCAGATTCTGATTTAAAACATTAAGATGATATTCCTGTGATTATTATTACTGTGATGATTGTTCCAGTAATTTTATCAAAGGCAGCCTAAATCCAGTGCAAATTTCTGCAAGTACTTATTTCATAAGTAAATTCCAGTGGGAATTAGTTCCTCAGCATATAAAGGTACTACCAAAAACTATACTGAAACATATATATGTATAACTTGTTTTTAATTTATCTAAAGTTCTTTAGGCTTTGTATTCAAATATCATCCCTGTCTTGACCTTCTTGTGATTTGTTTTATTCTGCTCAGCCTATCTCAGTATCTTCCTCACTAATTCGTTTCATTTTTCCAAATTGAGACAACAGCAAACAATTCTTTTTAAGTTCTGCTCTCACTTGCCTCTCCTCTATATGTTTTACTCTTCTCTTTCCTTTTCTTCCAGTAAATTTTTTTCAAATTAGATAGTCAAATCTGAATGCATTCACTAAAGCGAGAAAATTGGAAATTGCATTGGAATTACTTAAATCTTGTGCAATGCTGCATCAGGGCAATAATTTTAGATGTCTTTGTACAACTCAAAAAAATTAGTAGGTAAAAAGATCTCACCAGAGAAAAATCACATAAAAATATATCAGTGTTCAGTACATATTGAGAAGTGAGGGGTGGGAAAATGTGAGGCTTACACCAGCCAAACCATGACAGCCACCTTTCTGCCTGCTGTCAGCCCATGCAAACAAGACGTGGTCTAAGCTGATTTAGCCCAGTCAAGCTGAACTGAATTACTCTGCAGCTGCAAAGAGCTATCTGTGTGTGAGCAGTAACCACAGAGCAGCTACAAATGAGAGCTTGTTTGCATTTGTCAATCCCAGTGCTAAGTACAGCAAAGGCAACTCCTTTGCTGAGTCAGCTCGCCCGTTGTGTGCGCTGCTCTGCTCTCTCCACACTGCTGCTGCTGTCCCTGGCTTAGAGCTCTCTTCTATCACAATGCTACACAGCAGCTCCCCAAATCCTGTGTCTTCTCATCTGACAACCTGACTTTAGTTGGCTTTATCACAGTGTTACTGGGGCTAAAGACAGAGCTCAGAGTCCATTCTGGAAGTGGAAATAGCTTTAGTAATGTCCAGAAACAAAGCAGAAGAGAATTATGTGTACTGTCCTCAGTGGAACAGTAGAAGATGAATCATAAATACACCTAATGGAATAAATCTCCTAAAGTTTAGGGCCTGGATGTTCAAGCAAAGAGATATCCAAGTATCTGTTAATTTTTCTAAATGCCCAAGACCTAAAGCAAGTCAAAGTGATTATTCTAAAACATTGTACACAATGTTATGCGTAGCAAAGACATCTTGTCTTGGATCTGTAGACTCTTGAAAAGATATACATGAGACATACAATTAAAAGTAGCAGAGCATTTCTTATATCTTTTTCCTAATTGAACTCAATGAATTGGATATGGACGCCCATGCTGGTTTTAACACAGCAGGAAACCAAACTCCAAATAAGCCACTCCCCTTCCCCCGCCCCTTCTGGTAAGGGAGGGATAAAAAAACAGAGACTAGATGGAGATAACAATTTACTAAAAACACAAAGCAATGGAATAAGATACAAACAATTACAGCAGCAATATTAATAGGAAAAATTATATGTGTGTATAT
>VZTZ01038433.1:111126-155893 GCA_013400955.1 Drymodes brunneopygia | reverse complement strand
AACTGCAAAAGATATTTGTTGAGCAATGTAGAATTTGATTTCATAAAAATGACATACCAGTGCTCCCAGGAGACCAGATGACATGAATTCAAATGTATCAAGCCTGTGATACCAAATTTTTTGAACATTTGTAAAATTCCAGGCAGAATACCTGCATAATCAAATATCTCACTCTAGGTATCCTATTCACTAAGCTGAAAATTAATGGTAAGTTTGAGTCTCTGTATTGGGTTTGCATGGCCCAGCTTTGGTAATGTTTGGACTACAGGGGTGGTTTCTGTGAGAAGATGCCAGAAGCTTCCTTCAGGTCTGGCAGAGCCAATCTCTGACAGCTCTGAACTTGGACATTCCTCTGGCAAAGGCTGGGCCCAATCAGAAATGGTGATGACGCGTCTGTGATAACATATTTAAGAAAGACAATAACCGCCCCCTCCCTGTTATTGCTCAGATATAATTTTGGCCAGAGAGGAGTGGGATAGGAATATGTGTGAAGAACAACCCTGCAGACACTGAGGGCAGTGAAGAAGGAGCTGGGGTTCCACTTCACCACGGTGAAGCAGCTGTGCCCCTGCAGCCCATGGAGGACCACCAGAATGCAGAAATCCGCCCGCAGCCCATGGAGGAGCCCCAGGCTGGAGCAGGTGGATCCAGAGTGGAGGCTCTGACCCCGTGGGAAACCCGGGCTGGAGCAGGGTCCTGGCTGGGACTTGCAGACCTGTGGAGAGAGGAGTCCATGCTGGAGCAGATTTCCTTGTAGGATCTGTGACCCTGTGGGGGACCCACACTGGAGTAGCCTGTTCTTGGTCCTTGAAGGGCTGCACCCTGTGGAAGAGTGACCCATATGGAAGTAAAGAAGTTCATGGAGAACTGCTGTCCATTGCGGGGACTCACACTGGATGAGTTCCTGTAAAAGTGTCCCCTGTGCGAGGGACCCCATACTGAAGCAGGGGAAGGATTCCTCTTCCAAAACAGTGGGAGAAACAATGTATAATGAACTGACCATAACCCCCATTTCCCACCGCCCTGCACCACTGGGGGTAGGAGGTAGAGTTGGGAAGGAGGCAGGGTTGGGGAAGGTATTTTTAAAGTTTGTTTTTACTTCCTTTCACTAATTACTTCTCATTATTCTGCTCTGAAATTGTTAGTAATAAATTCAATTAATATCTCTATTTCCAGCCTCTTTTGCCTGTGATGGTATTTGGTGAGTGATCTCTCCCAGTCCTTAACTCAGCTCATAGACTCTACATTTTCTCTCCCCTGTCCAGCTGCAGAGGGGAGGGATAGAGAAGCTTTGGTGGATGCTTGGAGTCCAGACATTGTCAAAACACTACTGGCTCTTTAACCCATCTATTGCTAATGTTTTACTTTGACAACGTTCTGAACCAAACCCTTCAGAAGTTTGTCTGGATAACAGAATTATTAACCCAAATTCAGCTCAAAGTGATGATTGCTTTTGCCTAATATTGTCTGCCTAGTCTATCATGTCTTTAAAGGATATGAGAAAAGGTAAGTGCACAGCTATGAAGGAAAGAGAACATGGCTTCCCAGCTCCATGTGGGGACAGTGATTGTGAAAGGTATGGTCTCCACAGAGGTCAGCAGTTTAAAATACTAGTGGTATCCACCTGGAACAAGATTTGATTTTAATTTTTAGTTATGGGATCCAAAATAGAAAGAGAGAAAAACCTGAGATAGTTGTACTCTTTTCTACTCAGTCTTGATATTGCTCCTAGCCTCTTTTCAAAGAACATTTATTATCATTTCACTGGAGCTGGACATGAACTAGTGTACCAGAGAGGTCTCACCTCCAAAAAATAAAGGCCTGTCCCAGTCCTCTTTATTCCTTTAAGGAGTTTTGATTTGTACAGGGAACTTGTCTGGGGTAGGAAAAATTACACATCTTCCAGTGCACTGTAAAATATACAATATCTTCTCTTTTTCTGGAGAGAGAATTGAGATAGTTACAACTCAAAATAATCAAGTGATGATTCGTCAAGAAAATGCTTTCTAAATATTGAATTTATGGTAGAAAATATTGAAAAGAAATATGAATCAATCCATATGAACTCTGTCAAACACACACAGAGTTATAAGCACATGTAAGACAAAACCAGCCAGAGGCCTAAAAAGTTGCTTCCCACTAAAGTGAGTATCCATCATCTCAAGTTTGATGACTCACAACCTGATAAACTTTTTCTGTTTTCTGGATAATCTGCAGTATTAGTCTTGCCCCAGCTTCCCTCCATTCACTGCTGAGTAATAAAGCATACATATCCTTTTTTTCTGTATAGTTTTGTAAATCAAGCCAGAATTCAAATTTGCTCAGATGTGCAGATTTTGACTTTTGCACTATAATTCCAGGAGATTTCAGTATCTATTTCTGTGGGGGAAAAAAAAAGGAAAAAAATTATGTGAGAAAAACTGTGTCCTCTTATTTTTGCTCTAGCTGGCAAAGTTCATTCTCTTTTTTCCTTCTTCTTTTTCTCCTTTACCTGTTACAAGTAGACAAAGCTCTCTTTCAACAATTCTTATAACTTTATGACAGATAAGGACTGTGATCAGAAAGGGTGAATGATTCTTCTGATTTTTGATCTGATCTCATCTTTTCTTATGTATGAAATGAGCTGTGATCAGCTGTAATCTTAAAAAGATTTTCTTCCTTGAAAAGTGCTTCTTCACATGAAGTCCATAAATATAAAATAACAAGACGTAAACTTTCAGTCACAAGATTCTTTTTCTCTCTTATTTATTATAACTTGAAGCTAATATTATTGACAGCATATACAAAGTGTATGGTGATTTCTTCCTTGTAGAAATTGTAACAATTTTATACGCTGATTATTAGTGACAGACAGAATCACAGAATCAGTCAGGTTTGAAGTGACAACAGTGGGACATCTGGTCCAAACTCCCTGCTCAAGCAGGATCATCCCAGAGCACATGGCATAGGATTGTGCCCAGACAGTTCTTGAGTATCTCCAGTGAGGCAGACTCCACAACCTCTCAGCAATCTGTGCCAGTGCTCAGTCATCTGCAAAGTGAAGTTCTTCCCTATGTAGATGGAACACATCAGTTTCTATCCATTGCTTTTTGTGCTGCTCCTCAGCACCACCAAGAAGAGCATCCCTTCAGGTTTTGCTTGCATTGTCAAGATCCTCTCCCAGACATATCTTCTCCAGGTTGTACAAGTCCAGCTGCCTCAGACTCTCCTCATACCTGAGGAACTCCAGTCCTCCAATCATCCTTGAAGTCCCCTGCTGGACTCTCTCCAGGCACTCCATGTCTCCCTTGTCCTGAGGAGCCCAGAACTGGACACAGCACTCCAGATGTGCCTCACTGGGGCTGAGGGGCAGGATCATCTCCCCTGACCTGCTGGCAATGCTCTTCCTGATGCACCCCAGGACACCATTGGCTTTCTTGGCCACCAGGACACACTGCTGGCTCATGGACAGTTTGTTGTCCACCAGGACTCCCACTCCATAGAGCTGCTTTCCACCAGATCAGCCCCCAGCCTGTGCTGGTGCCTGGGGTTATTTCTCCCCAGTGCAGGGCCCTGCATTTGCCTTTGCTGACTTTCAGAAGGTTCCTCTCTGCCCATCTCCATCCCACCGAGGCCTTTCTGAAGGGCTGCTGCTCCCAGCTTTGCGTCACCAGTGACTTGCTGAGGGAGCATCTGTCTCTTTGTCCAAATCACTGATGAACAAGTTAAACAGCACTGGGCCCAGTATAGAACTCTTGGGCAACACCACTCATGTCAGGAAATCACAGGCTTCCAACTAGACCCTGTGGCACTGATTATGACCCTTTGAGATCTGCCATTCCACCAGTTCTCAAGCCATCTTATTGTCCACTCATCCAGGCCACACTTCCTGAATTTGCATATGAGGATGTTATGAGATACATTGTCAAAATCCGTGCTGAAGTGCAGGTGCACAACCATCCAAGGAGTTGTGTCATTGTAGAATTCAGTCAGTCTGGTGACACAGGCAGTGGAATAAAGTTAGATGGAATGTATCTCATAGCCAAGAGCAATTTTATAGTCAATGAAACCGAATTACATTAAACAAAATTTTTTTGTACTTCAATTTTGTATTTGGCTTATTTTCATTTTTTCTCCCCATTTGCTTTTTAAATCAAAATTTTCATGTTTGAAGTAGGTCTGTGATGCAGGTACATAAAAATAGATTAAAAGCAGTATTCAAAACTATATTTTAAGTCGACTCTAAGGATCTTGATAATTTTAGTAATTTTTTTTAACAGTTTTCTGTGGGTTTCTTTTCTCACTGTTAGCTGCTTTTGCAGCAATGCTCATTACATTTAACAATAATGCTTCATCTCTCTGATCTTAAATATAAATTGAAAAAAATAGTCTCAGTGAAACCTGTGCACATTTCTGTCTTTGGTACCCCAAAAAAGATTTTATAAAATGGTGATATAGCAGCAGAACAATTAATAAAGTAGTATCCAATAATGTCATAGCCACAGAGGGGGAAATGAAAGTGCAAAACTTACTACACGTTGGTCAAACGTTCCTGCTGTTGGAAATTCATGCATATGACCCAGTTAACAAATACTTTGCTGCTTTATTTCAATCTCTGAATTATAAGGCTGCATATAAATGGTATCCCTGCAAAAAAACCAGCAATTAACTTCATGTTATCCAGTGTAGCTTAAGTATATTTCCCTTAACTCTGTTTTTATGGTTATTCTGAGCTTCTATACTAAGCCTTCAGTGTGCCATGTCAAATGAGATCTAGAAAAATATAGAAATATATGCTGCACAATTTTAAGCATAACTACTCCTTAAACCTATGACAAATATAAAGTTGTTATTGAGGTATATAATGATAAGCATATGAATATATTTTATACATTTAAACAGCCCATACACCAAGCACAATAGCATATATGTATAAGTAACAATATAATACTACTCTAATTGTACATAGTTAAGTATTATATTTGTATAATGCATCAAAATGCATATGTTGTAATAATTGTAGAGGACAAGAAAGATTGCGTAATACTTTTTATACCTTCTCTCTGACATCCTTTGGTTATTTAAAACTAAGGAGCAACTGAAGACTTTATTCCAAAGAGTAGCATCATCTCTATGAATGTCCAAAGGCATAGTTATTTAGTTTGGAACTACTAGAAGACATGAAAGTATTAAACTCAGAGAATGGTAGCCAGAAAAAATCAGAATGAAAGAAAAATTAAAGAAACAGTATTAACAGTCTACAGAGCATGAACATGAATGGAAAAAAAATATGAATCCCAACATCAGAAGTGGAAGGGAAGCCAGGGAGAAGGAAAATCAATGAGAGCTATGATGTCCTTGATTATTTCCTTTCCAGTTATTCCTTAAGTAACCAAAATTCAGACAAACATATAAAACCATTTAAAGTAGAACTTGGAAACTAGATTTAGTGACTTCAGTTCTCATACAAATCCCTTACCCACTGCACTGAGAATCGTGTCAGAAAAATACAAGGATAATAAAAGCATACTTCTGCCCACTACCTGGAGCTTTTAGCTCTTGACCCACTACCTTGACATAACTGGAGAAAGAGTTAGATTTTTCCAGTCACTTTGAAGAAAACAAATACTTCTATGGAGTTCAGTGACCTAACAGTGTTTGTCTTTGAAAACTGGCAATCCTAAACCACAATCAGATGTAAAACACACTCATTGCATACAGAAATTGACCCCTCTGTTCTCAAACTTTTAAAGCTTTTCTTTTTCAATTACCTGTTCAGTATGGAACATTTATTCGTCCTTCACTATAGTGGCAGGACATAAACGTGACTTAAAAGGATTTTCACCCTGTATCTAAAAGCTAAGCAAAAGCTATGGCTTTTTAAAAATTACTAATGTCTGGGACAGCTGCTGTTACTCCTTGAAGCTAGAGGATGTATCCAGGTTATTTAAGTGTTCAGGCTCAGTGTTCATATGGGAAGTTGAAAATTTTAATCTGGTCTGTGGGACAAAAGAGTGCTTCTGAAATATTCAAAACAATATTACATAATCAGTAGAGGAAGATTTGGAAAAGATTTGGTTCAGAGTGTGTGCATAAGACGAATGTTGAAATTTTCATATGGATAATAATTTTTAAAAACACATTGCAGGAGAAATAAGTGATATCCACGTTTACCTCAACAGAAATTTTAGACAAAGAAATTCCTAGAGAATCTTTTATCTGAATGCTTTAAAGGAGTGGATTGCTGTGGGTTGTCACAGATACTGTGTCAGAATTCTATTTCAAGATAACACATAAGAGCAAATAACTTATTTTCCTGGGAAATGTCTTGGTTTAACACTCTGAATTTGTAATTTCCATTTTAATTTTGCAATGACCTATTTTTTAAATGTAAAATACATGAACTCCAAGAAATCAACATCAAAACACAGTTCAAAAACTTGAAACAAGGTGAAGCTATTTTTTTTTAATTTCAGGAATAGAAGGGTATATCTTTTCTTAACTAGGAAATGTTAGATGTCTTATTGTCATAAGAACACTTGGTTTTTGAATCTAAAGTTGTTTACCAGACAAATTTTCCAAGCTCTCAGCAATCCTATTACCAGTTAAAGAAATATGAGGGATGTTAAATTGTTGCAGCTGTTTGTTTGTTATTTACTGTTTTGATTTGGATATATATTTTTTAATGGATGACAATGACAGAGATGGAGGGAATCTGGGAAGAACTGTACACAAAATTCACTACTGAAGCTTACCACCAGACCCCATCTATGTGGAACATAATGTGAAACATGGGGAAAGGCAAAAAAAAGTGGAAACATTTTGTTATCCCATTGTTTTCAAAAATGACAATGTAGATTTCAGCTCACAGATGATACACATTTCATTTACCTTGGACAAAGGTAAAGTACCTGTAAAGAGCCCTCCCTTATGCACACCTAATTTTCACCTCCAGTAGGCAGGAACTGGTGTGAAAATTTTGAATGTTCACGTTCAATGACAGACTCTGTTAGACATTTGGTAGCATTCTTTTCTGTATGCTTTCTAAACACCAACACTGTATGCGAATACAAAACGGCAGCACATGCATTTCCTCCCATCCAATAAAAACCCATTTTCAGTTCTTTTGGTGCATGGGGAGGATCTGTAGTCAAATTCTCTCAGATCCAACTGTATAAACCCATTGGCCTCAGTAGAGTTTTCATGACTTTATATCTAAAAGCAAAATACAATCTGCTAAATTTCTACCTTCATATATTTATTTAAGAAACTAAAGGTATTTATTTAAGAAACTAAGTGATTTGAGTGAGCCTCAATTCTATTATCTGCAATTACATTCTGTATATCTGACAGTAGGCTTATTTTGAACTCAGTTAGCATTATTTCACAGAATAGCAAGGCTCCACCAAACTGAACTTGTTATCAAAAACCATTTTAGTGTCAGTGTTCTGAAAAGTATGCTCTAAAAAATAAGGCTTATTCAAAATTTCCATTTGTTCTGTGGTGTCCTCTAGTCTTATTTCATTTAGCAAGTAAAAACAGTGAGAAGGAGTATATTTTTAGTTTTCAGTCTTGGTCCTGTATTGCTGGAGAATGTCTGGATAGGGCAACAAAGTTGGTGTGGGGTATAGAGAGTAAACCCAAGGAGGAGAGGCTGAGGGAGCTGGGGGATATTTACCATGGAGATGAGAAGGCTCAAGGGAAACCTTATTGCTCTCTACAGCTACCTGAAAGGAGGGTGTAGAAAGATGGGTATTTGCCTCTTCTCTGGGGTAACAAGTAGCAGAACAAGTAGAAATGGTCTCAACCTACACCACAGGAGATTCAGACTGAACATCAAGAAAATTTTTTCACTGAAAGGGTGGTTAAGCATGGGATGGACTTTACAGGGTGTTGGTGGGGCCACCATCCCTGGAAGCGTTCAAGAAATTACTTGACATGGCATTTGGTGCTTGGGTTTAATTGCAGTGGTAGTGTTTGGTTAAAGGTTGGACTTGGAGATCTTGGAGGCCTTTGCCAACCTTCATAATGCTGTGATTTTGACATTTTTCTGTATAAGGCTCTAATTGACATTATTAAAGACGATTGGGGATCTGATGCTTCAGAAATTGAAGTGCATGTATAATTCTAAGCAGTTGTTTAGTTCCCTTGGATTAGTAACATTCTAATATGAAAATAACATTAATACATATAAAGAACATAATTACAGATTTTTAGGCAGATGCACACCTCCATATGCTATAAAATCATACAGAAAGTGACTGAAAAATCTCCAGTTTTTCTTCTGGGACAAAAGAGAACCAAGACAACACCATTCTCAAAGCCAGACCTGGTCTGTCAGTACTGTGCTGCTCCCAACATTTCTACAGTTCAGATGGTGTTTTGGCAGGAATTGGACAATGTACCTTAAAACAGAATGGTCTGTGACCTGAGATCAAATCTTCTTCTGCTGTTGTGATATCACTTCTCTGTGTTTCACTAAATAAAAGCCACTTGTGACCAGTGACTCCCTTGAAATCAATTGATATAAACACGTATTTTAGACTGGTACTATGTAAAGGTAGCACTATTCCACTGTGTAGCATAGCAAGCTGAAATCAGTGCAAAAGGAATAACCATAATAGTTATGAATAGTTATTGAAAGTGCTATAGAAGCTACCCATGAACATAAGATCTGACAGAAAAATAGAATTTAAAAAAATCAGTTAAAATAAAGTTTTGACAGAATTCTTGACTTTATTTAAAGTAGGAAATTATATTTATTATTAAATAAATAAATCCTTTACTTAAGAAGAATTAAACTCTTAAATTATATCTTCATAATTTTCAAATGAGAGTTTTAGTACCCTTCCCACTTATCAGGCATCAATAATGCTATCTGTATAAAGGACATACAGAAGTTGGGGAAAATAAAGAAAGACTTTAAAGAAAAAAAGAGTAAGAAATGCAAAGATAAAAGCAGGAAGAGTCTCTTTGCAAGTAGCATCCTTTTTTGAGAAGAGTAACTGCAAAAGTAAATAATATTGCCCATGCACAGATATTCACAAACTAATATGCATCATGTGTACATATGAAGTTTGAAAAATCTTATAAAATGTGCGTTTATAATATGCCAAATACAGCACACTATTCAGAAGTTCACTAGGCCCTCTGAAACAGCAGGAATAAAAATTTTCAACACAGGTTTGCAAGTAAAAGTTGTTTTGATTTAATACTGACACGATATATTGTGAGAACTTCATAATAGGAGAATGTTTTGTACCATTCTAAATATGCAATTTACCTAATTGAATCTATATGAATATATTGTTTTCTTCATTTTTTTAAGGAATGTATACACTATTTTTTTAATGTAGTGTTTTTGAAAGTGGGTAACATGCAAAAATGGTACATAGAAAATCTGCCACCTTTACTTGAAACCTCTTTGAAATTCAAGAGGTTCAATTCAAGTGTTCTCTATAATGGTATTTTTCTATTAATGTCAAATGTGTTAATAAAAAAATTAATTATACATGTAAATGTGTTTAAAGTTGCCCAAAGTTTAAAGTAGCAAGTATTCTCACTTGCTAACTGATCTTGATGCATATTCACAGGGGTTTAAAAATGCATTAAGTCTCAATCAATAAAGATAGGACTGTTAAATTCTTATTTCTTATTTTATGAACTACTTATTGTTGCGTAATAATTTGTATTTATCTTTGAAGTTTGTGTTTTTACTGAAGTAAGGGGGTAATTTTTCATAAGGTCCTAAATGACTGTGAAATTAACAGATGATTTTTTTACATTACTGAAAGATGTCTGATTGGGAGAAAAATCATGTTTCTTATATCTGTAAGCAGATACTCACTCAAAATTTCCCAAGTCTAGCTTTTCCTGAAGACCCAGCTGTATATTCTAGGAACTGCTAATGGAAGTGTTGAAGACAACCCCATTTTCTATGCATTTAATAAACCCCAGCAGTATTAGTGGTTAAAAAAATCATTAAGACTGTAAAATCAAACACACAGTGATGCTGTCCCAGAATTAGAACTGAATATGCAATCCTTACCCATCCTGCTTAAAACTCCTGATATGTTTGCTTTTTTCCTGGTGTAGCAAATTTTCTTGAATCCCGGATTCAAATTACTGTCCCAAAAAGTGGACAGTGGAGGTTCTCAAAGGGTAGGTTAACCATTCCTTTAAGGCAAAAAGATAACATCTCTTCTCTGAAATAATGCAAATGTCTGAACTTCTTTCAGGCAAATGATAAGGAGCAAATTATTGAGGGCAGTCTGCAATGGACATTCAGTTTGTAAAATTTCAGCCCACATGATTGTGTTTTAACAAATGTATTAGCAAATGAGAAAGGCTCAGTAATGAGAATTTATGGACAATTTCATCTATAAAGCATAGTATTTTCAATCCCATGAGTAAAGTTAAGCTTCTGAAATAAATGCCCACGGGATCAAGATTTTAAGTCATTGTAAACAAAAAATTCTGCTTCAACTCTTTCTTTGGGGCAACAGGACTTTTATGAAATTCATTTATAAGAAGATACGCATTATACAAATCTAAGAGTGTAAATATAACAAAAATTTTCTGTAAGCTTAAAATCCAATTAATCAGTGAGAGATCTGACTTCTGTAATATTTTTTCCTTCTATAAAGTGTCAGATCACCAGGATCAGCTAAATTCTTATTATTTTCTCAAGTTTCATGTGTTTCCCATCTACTAAACAAAAAAAAAGCTGTGTTTGTTTCACTTTGAGTTGGATCTCTTGCTGAAGATACAATTTAATTACTATTTAGCTCTGAGCGCAAAATTGCAGAACAAGAGATCAATTAATTTGAGCAAAGAAAAATAAATAATATATAAAAAGCAAAGCTTACATTGAATCAATGGAAGAATAGCTGAGCTCTTCCTGTTCTGAGCATTGAATGTCACTTCATTTAGTCCCTACCTGAGGACAGTAAAGGTTTTATCCATGGTCTCATGGTACAGGCCACTTGGCTTTTGCTTGCTGACTCTTTCTGTTTTGCCGTCCCCTACCGTTTTTTGCTGACTACATTTGAAGTAGAGTATGAAGTGCATTCTTAATATCTAAAGAAAGAAAACTGGTCTATCCACAAACTTTCCACATCCACAAATTCAATGCTAAACCACTTAAGTATTTTCTGGGGTCTTGAGAGGAAAACTCAAGTGGAAATTTTTTTCCTCATTTTATGTACTATACGTAAATGTCTTCTTACCCCACTTCCAAAAGACCAATACCGCTGAACAGTACTGCAGTAGTTCTAATTATCTCAGCAGTGAATGTCTGTTTTGGGCTACTTGTGTTCTTGTTATCTTATTAATTTCTCTTTTTATATTTAAAGAATAAAATGTAAACTACAGAGGGAATTCATGCATCTGGGATAACAATCCAAGAGACAGGATGAATCTCTTTATGGAGAGGTCTATTTCTTTCCCTTGAGCACAGAAGAGTCTAAAAGACTTTAAAATACAGAACTTAAGGTACTGGTTTAAGCTATAGAAGATAACCAGTCTTCTGGGAGAACCTCTTACTGGTGTAATTTCAAAAGATCCAAAGTTGCACTTAAGTATATTTTAGGCCTTCTCAATTAGATTTCTGTATTCCATACAATTTATGTATCAAAGCTTACTTACAGTGGTTTGGGGTTTTTTGGTTTGTTTGCTGGGTTTGGTGTCTGTGTGATTGTTTGTTTGTTTTAACTGTCCAATGCTAAAATCTTATTTTCATTGTATAGTGCATGATCCATAAATTACCATCCCACAGTACCTGATTGCAAGATAATTCTTTCTAAAGATTTCCAAGACAAGTAGCTACATACCAGTTACCATCTTTCAACAGAATTTTTGCAGAAATTGCTTTATGTTAGAAGTCACAGCATTACCTGGGCTTGTTTCCCCTTGGCATCCAGATAAATCATCAAAGAACCTGACAATCTTTCTGTCAGTTCTTTCTTTTGTAATTTCTGCCTTTGTTCAGCAGAAGATCTGTAGTGGTGTATTCTTCAGCATTTTTGGAAATTATGTGTCTGTCTGCGACAGCAGGATATCAACTACTATAAGCAGAAATAAACGTGGAATTGCCCACCTATTCATAACTGCACTCTAAGGAGATCATTGCTTAGTTTAGGTGAGACGTGAACAATTGTTTTGCAGAATGCAATAGTTTTCTGCTGAAAAACGTAGTCTTAGTGGGCAGAGAAAAACTTTGGTTTATAAAAAAAGTATTTGTTTTCACTCTTAATTTTTATAGTGTCAGACAGTATGGTTTCCTCATGTAAATGAGTTAATTTAGACTTTATAATTTTGTTTTCTTATGTTTTTAGACTTATACTAAAATTTTTTATTTATTTAGGTAGTTTAATACCAGATATGTGTTTTGTGATGCTTGGCACTATCAATACTTACTACCAAAATTTTTCAGGATGCCCAGCCACGGAAGATTTTAACACATTTTTTTGTTCCAATTCAGATCTTTAAGAAACACATATGCTTAAATCACACAGAAAATGAATTCTAAGTAAAGAAGTAGAGAATAAATTCTAAGTAAAGAATTACAAAATGTAGGATAAAATGCTCCCATAATCTGAGTTTGTAATGCATCCAACTAATGAAACAGAATCAAGATTATATTCTTGTCTTCAGATATTCAGTCTCTCATTATAATACTGTCTTGTGCTGCATTATTGTATTCCTTTGGGGGAGTTTTACACTTCAGTTTCCAGCCATACTTATTTTTATTTAAAGATATACCTCTTAAAATTAAGTCCATCATTATCAAAATTCCTATGTGTATAAAATGATATTAAGCCCTGCTGCTATAATCACCTCAACAAATAAGTGCAGTAGTAGTTTAAGAATTAAACATACATGCCTATTCCCACATATAAATAGCTTTCTATATATAAAATATCTGTAAATATTTTAGTACAAAAGGTTTAAAAAACAAAAATTACTGTGAACAGACTGTGAAATTGAAAAAGTTTTGGCTTAAATTCATAAAGAGGCCAATATTGAGGAGAGATTATTTTTAACTGAAATAAATATTTCATTGAGTGTTTTTGAGAAGATACCACTTCTGTAAACAGTATAATAAACAAGTGAAGTGAAACTGTTTTGAACTGACAGTAATCTATAAGATTTTTGAAAAAATCATAACAGCCTCCTTTCTAGGGTCAATTTCACTAACAGTTGTTTCAGTAAAGTGTAAATGTGTAACATAAACACCATCACATTTCAATTACCCTAATTTCATCTATGGTGTTTAAGGACAAGAAGGGTTCTATAAAACACTGAACTCTGATTTTTAAACTTTATGGGATAAATTAAAATGCATCAGATGTCTAAATTAAAGGTGTTTTCATTTCATACTGAAATTTTCTTACAGACTGTTTGTCTTTCCTTCATTATTCCTGCCCATGTGCACATGGAAAAACTGGAAAAGATTTTAAAAAATACACATTGTGGTTTGTAAAGGCATCTTGCCAGCTTTGAGCTTGTCTGTTTGTCCCAAACCTCTCTATGCCAGTTCAACAATCATCTCCTGCCAGATTTGGCTTTCAAAATTAACATATTTTGTATATGACATATGTTTGAAATTAGCACAAAATGCAGCCAAGAACTGGAAATTAACAAGGAAAAAAGTTATTTTAGCAAACATTTGGGAGCCAGGAAATACTTTGTTGGCTTAAAACATTAGGACAGGCTATTGTCTATTAAATTAAATAAATTCAATATGTAGCCTACAAATTGTCATCACCACACCGTCTGTTTTGTTATACATGCATCATTTCTCCCCTCTTTCACATGTACGTTTGATATCTGTGTGTACTTTTGTAGCTATAGATGAAGAAAAACATCACATATGTCTCTCATGTTAAAAGTGGCTGTAAAGACTTGAAAATCTTGCAGTACTGTCAGAGCCAAAAATTCCTGCTTCTCATTAAGAACTGGCATATTGTTCTTGTCACACATATGCACTAAGCACGCCACTATGGTCACTGGGCTCTAATCTTTGCTGCTGCTGCTCATTTGGAAACAAAGCAGCATTTTCTTTTGTTTGTGCAAGACCCCTGGGCATAAAACCTTGGATTCTTCTCCTCCATCTTGGCAGAAAATATTATTATATGTCAAGGACGCTGTCATCTCCTGTATGGCCACAGCCATTGGGACCTCCTTGGGACCACAGCTAGAGGAGAAATGGGGTGTGTAGCAGGATGTTGCCTCTGCATCCTGAGTGCCATGAATGGGGCAGAGGAGGATCGAGGCACACCCAGAGCACCCAAGCCCACACTGAAGGCTGTAAATGCTGAACAGCTCAGCCAAAGGTTCTGATCTACTTTGCAAAGGTGGGCTTATAGCTATTTGGGGAATATGAGTAAAAGGGTAGCCTACTGCCGTAAAGAAGTGGCTAGGCTGCTTAAAGAATCACCATCAAAGGTAATGGCAAAAAGCAGAGTTTAATATAAATTTGTGAAAGTGAAACTTTAACACAGTTTGATGGAAAAGTTCACTCTATTGCTTATGACCTAGACGAAGCCCACATCTTCAAAAATAGGAAAATCTGATTAGACTCAACTAAGAATGATTTACATAGAGGCAGAAATTGCAAAAGGTTGAAGGTGCAAAGGATATGGATGCAAAAATATAAGGTTACAAAAGGGTTTAGCAACACTTAGACATTGACAAAATGAATAGTTACAAAGTGATTCAATAGGACTTAATACAGTTATGATGACAACTTAATTAGAGATCCACAATGACAATATTCATACCATAATCAATTCACACACAGAGAGGCACAGAAATGTGTTCATCTACCTGTGTGTGTGTGTACAGGTACCCCTCAAAAATTTCCCTGAGGTTCAATGAAATACTTAGGTCAAATCTTTTGATGCTTCTCCACAGGTATGGGTTGTGCCTGGAAGAGTCAGCCTACCTCTCACTGTCAGCAGGTCTTTCAAGTATCACAAACAGGAATGATGGTGAGTTCCAAGAATCATCCCACTTGGAATTACTGTGCAGCCGTGGCAGCCTAGGAAAACTCAAAGGACCTCACTTAAGACTGGTCTTCAGAGTCACAAAGTGATTTGCTTTAGTCACCCATAAGTTTTTACCCTATCTCAAGTTAGTAACTACTGGAGGGTTGGGTTTTTTACAAAAAGTCCAGTAACAATGTTGCCATTTCACCTAGACTATGATTCAGGCAAATGATTTACCCAGGATAAGAAAGTCAACTGCTTATCCTTTGTTCCCCACCTTGCTCAGACAGCTGCTGCAGTCAGAATTGTTCCCACCTTTATCATGCAAAAACTCCTGGAACAGGAAAGGAGTGCTCAACTTGTTCACTCAGGGCTTTTCAGGAGCTATTGAGGCCATAGAGCAGGCCTGAGGAGGAGGGGAGGAGGATGCACCACCACAATCCACCCCATGAATAACTTGATCCATTGCATTTCATGGAGTGATGGTGTGGTCGCCTCTTCCCTCTGTGATAATAAGCACATTAATGCCATATTGCAACTGTAATTCTAGGGAATTATTTGGTTAAGATATCTAATTTTGTTAAACAGGACTGAGTAGTGTTACATGTGTGAGTAGGTCCTTGGAACCATCCATCTGCCTACCAACTCTCCACATTCTAATACAGAGAATAATATTAAATAGCAAGCATGCTCCACGGGTCCCCTCCAAACTTAAATATTCTGTGGTTCTGTGAAAACTCTAAGACTATAGTACTAGGCACTTCAAATTTGGTGACTCAACTAAATTAAATTGAGCTGCACTGCTTTACCTCACAGCAAGTTACACCCTGCATATTCTGAATTAAATAAAATTCAAATATTTATTAGTGTATTCTAACAAATTCTCTGCTTCAGTATCATCCCTTGTTAGTAATGGTTTGGAGAATAAAATTTACAAGTTTGCAAAAAAGTGGCCACAAAAGATCCCAAAACCCTATAGAAGAGCACAAAATATTCTTAATTTATATTTGCTTGTTTCCCCCAATGCCAAGTTTATGGTTTAAGGCACAACATAAATGCATAAACAGAATATGGTCCTACTGGCTTTGTTGGGGATGAAGAACAATGTAAATTTTGAACTTATGTGTCTCAACAATGAAGTGCCTCCAGTACTATTAAAAACAAACTCTTTTTATAACAATTAAATCATCTGATGGTGAGAGAGTAATCACTCCTTCATAAAAAATGGAAAAAGTCCCAGAGTCCATGAATTACATCAACACAAAAAGAATTAAATCTTTGGAAGAAATGTCAAGACCTGGAGGCAGTGACAAGTTAAATCCCGCTCTGTTTGCCTACACTAGCCTCAGCTCTTCTATTACATACATAATTATCAGCTACTAAGTGTTGATGCAGTTATTAGATACAACTGTAACAGGTAATAGGAAAAATAACTGTATCAGTTGGGTATGTTATGGGTATTAAAAATTTGGTCTAAAATCTTTTCCAAATATTTTTGTCCAGAGATTTGCCTTGGGTATGAAGCTGTGCCAGCTTTGGTGTTGCTTTTCAATCTATGTATATTGTGGGGTTTCTCTTTGTTGGCTGTTTTTTTAATTAAGGGCTTGCACTTACCTACTTCATATGAAAATACTTTTTTGTTAAATCCTTTATTCACACAGGATTAACCCATCTATGTCCTACAGTCAGTAATAGCAGGGTTTCATTCTTTGGTCAGAAAGAGCAAGACAGTTCATACTAAAACCAGTTGGGAAACTTCATTCTCTACCATGACCCCACAGTACTGTGTGTTCTAGATATGGATGATACAAATTATATCAGAAACACAACCCAGGCCTTACAGAACAACAAAAAGGTCTTAATTCATTTTAGGGAAGCTAAGACCACAGTCTGAATTAATACGATCTAGATTTTTTAAAATTTAAACAGCAAGTTTAGCAACTGTTCTATCTTATTGTCAGACAGTATATAGACATTGTGAATTTTCCTAATGCAATACGGTGGTTTCTAATATATTATGCAAACTCATGTTTACTTCACTTCCTGAACTCAAATGGCATGCTGAATTTTTGGCTTCAATTCATTGAACTCTTATTTCTACTTAGAAAGATTTATCTTTTCATACGGAGCCCTAATCAAGACAAATTCTACCACAGCAGTTGCCACACAATTTTCACCATGTGCTATGTATTTATTTCACCCAGAGCCTACTTCAAAGAAGTATAATTTGAGCATTACATCATTTCTGTCATTCTGGAATTATCTGAGGCCTGTTTTATTTTCCATTTCTTTTCCACTCACCCCCACTAACTTATTAATACATAGGAGAGTGCATGTGTCTGTTTTATGCTCTGATTACCATCTTGCCTGCACTGCTGGTTTTGCGTATACAGTAAATTCTAAGAAGATGGGCTTAGCGAAATGTGAAAAAGCAGAATGACAGTGCAGGAGATGATTGGATAGATTCATAAGAAATAGTCAGATTTATTGGCTCCCCAATATTTCTTATATTGAATTTATTTAAATTTGTGACTCATATATCACTTATGAAATAGTGACAAGCAGCTTATGAATCAGCCAGTCTGCTATCAACAAACTGTTATGAGCTCATTATCAAGCTGATTTGGGGACACACCAAACAGAATCCAGCTGGATTGCACAGAGTGGATTAAATGTCGTCCAAAGGCTCTGTTGAAATGTTATTCAAGGGGCTGTCTGCCCTCTTTGATTCACAGCTGAACATTGGCCAGAGCTTTTGTGTTGTTGATTGTTTGTATGGTTTTTTCCTGAAACAGAAATCTCAAAAACCGAAGGAAAAAATATGTGAGAATTCCATTTCTGGCTCAAGCCTTCACTATATTGTGGGTATTTGCACCCTGTGGAGTAGCTGTGCTACCCTGCCCACACAGATGCAAGCGTCTGGGACAGAATTACTGCAGTCGGTGTGTTAAGAACTGCAATGCAGCACTAAGGTGCTCCTGATGGCCCATCATATCCCAGTATTCACAGTCTATCTGCATGCCTGTTTCTCTCAAACAGCCATGACTCTCTCTGATGGGATTCAAGAGCAGAAAAGATCAAACACTTACAATTACACAAAACACATTTTAGCATAACAGGATCTCAGACAGAGGGTTCAATGGGTTTGAGTACATGACAATGCCAGTCCTTTGCAAGGGCTGCAGGGCATGGTTGATAAGGTACAGGGCATCTGAAAACAGGGTTTGTGGGCAGCTGTTTTCTTCATGGTCTGTAACAAACGAAGTCTCAATGTATTCATGCAAAGAAACAGGGCAAACCCAAGGCAACGCTATTGTACGAGTGGCAATTTCACTCCAGTGAACATTCTAGAAAGGTAGATTTTGAGATTTTTTTTTTTTTAATATCAGGTGGCTCAAGAATTTATTGGAATTAAAATGTGGTGGAACTTATCATGTAGAGGTAGCCCAAGGGTAGCTGTACTGAGCCTAATTGAGCTACTACTCTCTGTGGCGCAAATCAGAGCTGTCTCAGGCTTGGAAAAGGTACAGCTTATCTCTGGGCATGCCAGGGAACATTATCAGCGCAGGTGCTCTGAGACACACATACCCCGGTCTGACTAACTCTGATGTGGCACATCACTAGGCAAGACTCAAGAAGCCAGATTTTCAAGAATATCTGAGTACCTGTGGTACCAAATGGGATTCTCCAAAGTTTCCTTAGACCATCAGTGCATTAAAAGTATTTAGGCACGTGTCAAACTCCCAGTAAGAGATAACCTGTGTCTTAGGTCTTAGGCTGCTTTGTACCTTTGAAAGTCAAGCCCTTCTTTCTGTCTCAGCTAATCCTTTCACATGGGAACACAATATTTAAATATCACAAACACATATAGTCAGAATTAATTAATGTTTATAACAAGATTATTAAAGATTAACTAGTCTCTGGTAACAGACAGAATGTTGCTGTTCCTAGTCCTCAACTAATTTGACTGACTTCTGACCTCAGGCAGTGCTGATTATCTACAATGTTTCTTTTAGTTATATGCACCAACAACACATTAATTTTATCACATTCCCACCGAATTTTGAAAAATTATGATCAAATATTATGATCAAAGGGTTTAAATGTCTTGAGCTGTACCATTTGCTGTGAAAGTTCCATCATAGAAGGTGTCTGAAATACAAACACTTCCATTATAAGAGACTTCTTACTGTCATGCTCTAATTTTTTTCTACTCCATTGTGTCCCTTCAAATGCATTCTCTTTCCTGCCCCCATGAACATTAGAGATCTTTGGGAGCTTTCTGTAGTTCTGACAGAAGGGAGCAAGAGCTCAACCCATAATAAAGAAGCGGAGCTAACTCCTTCACTTTACCCAAGTGTGTTTTGAACTGAATGCTTAACTTTTAATTGGTTCAATTTCAAACATAAATCCATATTCAAGTCCTCCCTGTCCACTGCTCTGTTTCCTCAGTTATGGCAGGATGAAAGATACATCTGTAATCTCTCTTCTTACAGACGTCTTTCAAGTGACAGACCAGAACACTTCCCTGGAATCCCACTACTCATTTGGCTTTTTTTGGATAACTAGGAAAAAAGGCACTTTGAATTTTGGGGACAGTCTGTGTAATAGTTGGAAGAAGGGAATAAAGAACATATCTGGGAGACAGCTGAAATTATTTTATATAAAGTAAAGAAACAGGAGTAAAAGCATTGACCCATTAAAGACATCTCAATTTTGAGGGTGCAAATTTAATTCCTTCAGACTTCATCTGCCTCATAAATAATAAAATGCTAGTCCTTGAAGCAACCAAATAATGGGTTGAACTGTCCTTTGACTTTCTTCCTCAGCGTATCTCTGTCCTGGTCCTTACACTGACTTGTCACACAGCAGACATTTTGATCATCTAGCCCTGAATACCTCTGTGATGGAGCACTAAGTGATAATCAGCTGCCTGAAGGTTTCAGCATCAGCTTAAAAGGGCGAACCACCACATATCTTTGCTGCTTTGTTGTTCTGGCTTTTGGTTTTACTATCTGCTCCCCATCCAAATACACTCCTTGAATTTATGTCCCTTCATCTAACTGAAAATCCTCAGATCCTGGATTCCTCAGGTCCTGCTCCTATTATTCTCAAGAGATACTGCACACTTTGTAGGCTTAGGCAATGGCTATCATATCAGCTAAATGTGCTCCATCAAAAGATAATGGTCTGTGATGGGGAAGAGAAAAGAACAACAACTGAAAAACTGCCTCAGGGTAATTTCCAGGAAGTGCATTTAAAACAAACAAACAAACAAACAAACAACAAAGAATGTCTTCTTAAAAAGTTGAAACTATTGAAATAGTGGGATGAAGGAATTCAGGGCTAGGATCTTACTCCCTAATAAACTACGTGTGAGGAGAAAGCATTTCATTAGCCAAAATTTCTACATCTCAAAAAGGAAAATCCTAATAGAAGTGAGATAAATAGTGCTCATGTGAAGGTATAGGCTCTTTCTTTTATATACTAGCTAAATTAACACCAGCTAGACTGGCAGTTTTCCCAGATCAAAGGCTGCTAATAGCATACTCTATTCCTTTAACCGACGTGTTTTTTTATTTTTAAATTATCCACTGTGCACTGATGTGCAAAAGAAACACATCAATTCCTAATAAAAAATGCCTTATATTATCTAATGAGTGGAAGCAAGAGGTCATCTTGAGAATGCAATATTTAATAGAAGTCTTATAGTACTGAACTAAATAAATATCCTTCATTGTGGTAACCTCATGACCATATATATTTTTAATTGCTGGAATAAATGATTTCTGCTTAGATGGTTTAAAAAGATATGTTAAGACTTTTCTAGGTTTATTACTTAGTGCAAGTGCTGATGTGCAAACTGCAAGACTCTGAAGCACATGCATAATCAATAATGCATCTAGCTGCTCTCTGACTGAGTTCAATTGTAGTATCTATTAGACCTAGTCTTCCAATACCTTGCCTTGAAATAATTGTTCAGGCATACCAGGACAAGCTGTGCTACATTAACTTCTTTCTGGTAATAACTGGAAGGAAATACTGCTTGCAGTGTAGATACTGTGCAGTACTTTGTCCCCTTCAACAAAGTGACCCATCAAATTATTGTTATTCACTGGTAACAATATTTCTATAATCTTTGAGTTTATACAACATCTACATTAGTCAAATTATTTAAAAGATTCATTGTGCCTTCTATCATTTTTTTTTTAAAGAGGCATTTGCAAAATAGAGTATATTCTGTACCCAGAAACTCACTACATGCTTTGTGTGGCTTGGACATGTCTTCTTTGTTTTTAGGACTTTATTCAATTTGTATTTACATTTAAGAGGATGATCAAACTAATATTTGTTGGCATTCCAGACACATATTGAAGAGACAGGATAGCTTTTTGAAATCAATAGGAAAATTCCTACCCTTTGGGTCTACCAGTAAGAACAAAGAAGATTCACAAAGCAATTGCTGACTTTCAGCAACTGTATGACAAATGTGGACCTTTGGGCTGCTATACACCTGTTATGGGTGGAAAAATATTCTGAAAATGATGAAGGGAAGTAAATGGGAATGAATGACAAATTAAGACAATAAGCACTAGAGTAACTGAGGAATGATGAGACTGTCTACATACTCCCAGAGTCATACATATATAGCTAAGGGCAGAATAGGGGTGATGACTTTTTTAAATGTTGCAGTACTGTATCTCCTTCTCAGTCAAGGAGCAGTCGATTGACAATCACTCTGGACTGGTTTCTTTTAGTTAAGGACTTTCAATGACCTCGTGTTCACACCAATCACTCACTAGTTATCCACTCTGAAAAGTCAATATAGTTTTCAAAAGATGACAGATCCACGCTCTGCTCTTTCTCTATTACAGGAAAGTCATTTAGGTGTACCAGGAGTATCGTGCACTATCACATCTGCAATAGTTAAAATAAAAGCTGAAGGTCAATTTGCTAAGTACCTTACATCTAGGTCAGCCTGACTTCTGACAGGTCACAGTGCTCATTGTCATAGAGATCTGTGCAATAAAAGAAACCTGTATGTTGATTCTTTTTTTCTGTTCCTATCTTTAGGATGGAGTCTGCAAGATCTAATTTCAGGCTGGGTTAATTCTTAATCTGCCAATGAGTAGAGGCATAAAACAGTACTGAAACATGCATAAATTATCCTACAATAAATTGTAATGGTCTGTCTGGGCATAGCTATTAAGATAATGATGCATAAAACAACTACTGTAAATTATACAGTGATATATAAGACTTTTAGGTGGTAAGTCTCTGACTGTAATACACTGAATTTAAGCATAATGTCACTGTTCTACAGCAGTGTGTTTCAAACCTATTTAAAATCTGATTTTTTAAATTTTTCCCCAGTGTATTTTTATAACAACTTCTTTCTAATCAAGCCAAATTTAAAACCATAATTCATATCTGCCCTATGAAATTGTTTGTATCTGTCTCTAGCTTCTGTATTTTTTAAATTGTTTCTTCGGCACTTCTTTCAAGGAATGGTTCTCATCCTTTCTAGAGTGGACTGTGAATGGTATGCAAGGCTTTGTCTTTTCTTACTTCTGCACTTGGGGTACACACAAGCATAAATTCACCTGAATTCTCTATCCCAGTAGCTCAGATATCTGTTTCTCCTCCAGTATGTGTACTGGTAACTTTTCATGATCAGCTCTTGCCTTAAGACTGCATGTGTTTCAATGACCTCCCATTCCTGATCATGCTTTCCATGATTTCTCATCATCCACAACCACCTTTCAGCTTGCTGGGGACTTTTGAAATCACAATGATTCTCACAACCAAACCATGTTTCAGTTTCTTTACCTTCTTCTGGGAAACATCAAAACCCCTTGTATCTTTATTCCGCTGTTTTATTTTCATCATTCAAACTCTTCTAGATCTCAGAAACAACAGCTCTGTGGCGTTGACGAATGCAGTATTGTCATTCCTGTGGATATTTGAAAAGTTGTTTTGCAGTTCATTTTCTCATCACAGCAAACACTTGTTCCCTCTTTACATGTTCTTCTAGTTATTCGTACTGTAGTTTCACGTTTAAGACCTGTAAGGCTTGGTTCCCACTTGTGTATTTTCTTCCATTTAATATGAAGCAATATTTAATTGAGTTGCTTGTTTCATCTGCCTGTAATATTAGCCTTGCTGTCATTCTTTTTAGATTTTCATAATAAAAAGGAAAAGATTACCATTTCTTCAGTACTGGGTCAAATAAAAAACATTACACTCATGCCCTCCGGAAATGTAATAAATATATTAATATATATAGATATACTTTAATGGATACTATCCGACATTTTTTCACTTCTTCATGGAAAAAAAGCACAATATTTCATTTACATGCTGAAGAGCTCCAAGAATTTTGCAAGTTAAATATTTACTGCCTTTATTGGCTAATGGAAATTATTGTTGCAATGTCTGCCAGATAATATTAGTGATAATTCTTAAGAGAAACTGCTAAAAGAGTAAGCAATAATCTCCTAACTGCGCTCTAAGAAGATTTGAAAAATCTATTCTACATCTAGCTAAAATAAGTGGGTACCTTCCCTTCAATTTCACTCTAAAAAAAGAACCAGGTAGAAAAATATATTTTTAAAATTAAACCATTTTGCTCACTTCTTTATAGCTAAAATTTAACAGAAGGTTTCTACTGAAATAAAAACAGCAACAAAAAAAACTCAATAGGAAAGCAAGACTACTGTCTCCTACATGATGTCAACATTTTCTTTGTTTTGCTTTTTTAGGTTAAACCAACCAGAGGAAGTTCTGTTGGTGCAAGTAGACATAAATATCTTGATATAAATATACATATACACATTTTCAGATTTTTTTTTCAGACTAGTAAAAATGACAAAAATCTCTGAAGTACCACAAATTGTGAATAGCATGAAAAATTACTTCCCATAATCTGGATTAGGCAGCTCCATTTCTTGAGCCCAAATACTCAGAGACTTTCTTTCAGCTATAAGTTGTAATGAGTCTAATCATTGTGTAGCTTTTTCTAGTGGCTTGGTGTTGCAATAACTACTTCAGAATGCTTTATGGAGTCATTCTATTTCTATGAAAAAGAATTATAATCTTGTGATAACTGAAGTTAATAACCAATTTTGGTGAATATTACTAAATAAGTTCTCAAATAAGTACTAGTTGAATACCAGTGTCGATAAAGTGAAACAGTCCCATGTAGTATAGCGCACTGCAGAACAGAAACTGCAGGTACCTGCTCCTATGAGTCATGTAATGGTGCTCTTTCTTTCTCCTATTTTTGAGATAGTGTACTGACTTGTAATTTGACTTGAAAATGATGCAGGTTTAGTACTTAAACAGAAAGAAGGCTACTTTGTTGTTGTTGTTGGGTTTTGGGGTTCTTTACCACAGGGAGACCTAAAAATTGCATCTAATACCAGCTGCTGTCTCAGATAATTGGTATATCTTCTTGCATAGCAGCATTCTGGGATGCATAGGTTTGCATGTCATTTTGATTCTAGGCCCTCAGTAATACAGTGGCTTTCAACAATTTCTATAACTGCAAAAACATAAGTCAAACTTAAGTACTTTTTTTGGGGAGGCAACAAAAATATAATTTCTTTGAATTGGGGCTATATGATATTCTGCTAACAGCATCTCACTAGCTGTACTTGTGTGCAGATCTGAGCTTTTATTGTGCAAGTTGGGCTAAGCAAGCGCAGTAAAAATCAAATATAAAAAGAAGTTAACACTTGTAGTCAAGCCTGTTAAAATTAGTTAACCAAATTATATTAAATCATCCATCTGTTTGTTATATTATCCTGACAATAATAGTGGTAAACCAAATTTATTGGCTGTGTTTTATAAAGGTTGCTGTCTATAATTTTAGTTTTTAATTTCCAGGCTCTAACTTATAGTTATTTGTACTGTGCTGTTTTATTTACACAAATATTTTTCTACACCATTATTTGTACTGTGTTGTTTTATTTACACAAATATTTTTCTACACCATTATATATTTAATAATCAAGTTATTAGTTTTTAGATGACTTCTAAACTGTCAGAATGATGTATTAATTATACTTTTATCAGGATTTTCATTTCTGTATTTGTTTTATGGTAAAACAACTTTCAACTGCAAGGCCTCTTCAGTTTCTTTTGGCCCTGTCAAAAACAGTTAGAAATATGACCTTCTTGTCTGGGCTGCATACATTGCCTTGAAACATGAAGGTCCACATTCACAAAAGACTTGTCAATTAAATGTATGTCCTTCCATTTTTCCCCTTTAATTCCTCAGTTCAAGAAGTCATAAAATCAAGCCATCTACACACCCCATACACCTTATGGGAAAAGTCAGATCCCCAGAGTGCAGTCTGCTAACATGGTTTTTAATACATGGAAATACATGAAGTACAGCTCACGGGGAAGTTATCAAGGTTTATCTTATTCCCCTATTCCAGAGAGGCTGCACAACACCTGTATTCACAGGCCAAAGCTTCTCATGCTGTTCTTTCTGGAAGTTGGATGGGAACAGGAACGGCTGGAAATGGAAGTGTTCTACTTTCTCACTGAAAAGATGGCAGGAGCAGTCGTAGTGGTTGAGGTACTAGGAAGCGAAAAGTGTGGCTTCTAGAATTCCTTCATCCTGAAGCCTTTCAAAACACGTTTCTTGCCTCCTAGAAAGGTGTCTGACATTATTCTGTAGCCTACATGAATTGGAGGCACCTTCCATCTCTTCTGCAGAAGTTAAAAAACAGTGGCAATCCAGTTTTCAGGGAATCATAAAGGCTGAGAATACAGAGAGATCTGTTTGTCTGAGGAGACTTTTCTGTAAGGTATGAGCACCCGAGGTTTCTGGCTCTAGGGATCGCTTACTCATCCCGCATCAAAGAATCATACAGCACAATAAGAAAAAATGTTTCAGAAAAAGAGATAAAAGCCAACCAGACTCAAAGAAGCCTCTACCCTCATAGGCACCTAAGTGCTTGGGTGAAGCTTTATAGGTAACTCACGAGGACTTGGAAATTTCCTCTCGCTGCACTTAAGGCACATACATATTTTAGTTTCGTATTCAGGACCTAATGGACATAATTGAGCAATTTATGAAAACACTTACATAAATAGCCAGTAGAACAGGGTTTATATAACACAGACTAATGCCAAATCCCAAATGATTCTCCTAGAAATGGAGGGAAAAATATTCTTTCAAAAGAGAAAAGAAGTAAGGTAGGGTCTTGTTTTAAGCTTCTACTATCAAACCTCAGATCTTTTTAATATAGTTGACAGCAGATTCCACTGAAAAAAATGTCCTGGAGTTCAGCAAAGTATTGTTCCCATGTGCTGAAAGACAAGATGGTAGGGAAGACAACCAGCCTGATTGAACAGAGAGTTTTGGCTTGAACTCAGAGAAAAACACAGGCAGGGAATCACCTTTGGAAGAAGGAGCAGGCAACTTGGGAGTACCACAAAGAACAAAAGGAACAAAAGGAGAATCTCCATCCTTTATTCATTGCAGAGGGAATCATAGGGGCAAAGGATGAGGAAAAGGATGATATGCTTAATGCCTTCTTTCCCTCAGTCTTTAAGGGAAAGATGCATTGTCCTCATGGTACTAAGCCCCCTGAGCTGGAAAAAAAGGATGGGGAGCAGAAGGAAATCCCCACAAGAGGCAATGGTCAGTTACCTGCTACACCCCTTAGACATACACAAATCTAAAAGGCTGATCATTATCCACCAAACAGTACTGAGGGAGCTGGTGAAAAGTGTTCAACAAACCATTTTTTGTCTATTATCAGCAGTCCTGGATAACTGGGATATTCCAGTTCACTGGAATTTGCCAAATGTGACCCCCATCTATAAGAGAGATTGTTGTTCCAGAGAACTACATGCCTGTCAATCTGACCTTGGTACCAGGAAAAGTCACAGAGCAGATCACAATTAAACCCTTACAGAGAACATGCAGGACAGCCCAAGGAACAGACCCAGGCAGCAGGAGTTTGTGAAAGCCAGGTCCTGCTTGATCAACCTGATCTCCTGTGACAGACAAGGTGACCTGCCTAATGGATGAAGAGAAGGCTGTGGATATCTACCTGGACTTCACTGAAGCCTTTGACTCTGTCCCCCAGACATTTTCCTGGAGACACTGTCTTCCCATGGCTTGGACAGGTGTGCTCTTAGCTGGGTAGAAAGCTGTCTGTAGTGCAGAGCCTGGAGAGTGTTGGTGAATGGAGCTACATCCTACTGGTGGCCAGTCAACAGTGGGGTTTCTCAGGGCTCAGTGTTGGGGTCGGTCCTATGTAGATCTTTATCAACAACTTGGATGAAGGGTTGACTGAGTTTCCTCTCAGCCAATTTGTAGACAACTCCAAGTCAGGTGGAAGAGTTGATCTGCTGGAGGGCAGGAAGGCTCTGCAGAGGGACCTGGACAGGCTGGATCAATGAGCTGAGGCCAACAGTATGAGATTCTTAGGGTGAAGTGCTGGGTCCTGCCTTTGGGTCACAACACCCCCATTCGCTGCTACAGACTTGGGGCAGAGAGGCTGGAAAGCTGTCTGATAGGAAAGAACCTTGGGGTGCTGGTCAACAGTAGCTGAACATGAGCAGCACATGCCCAGGTGGCCAAGAAGGCCAATGGCATCCTGGCCTGGATCAGCAATAGTGTGACCAGCAGGACTATGGAAAGGATTGTCCCTCTGTACTGGTGAGGCCACACCTCAAATATGTTTGCAGTTCTGAGCCCCTCAGGGCAATGGGTCTGCTGAAGGGTCTGGAGAACAAGTCTGATAAGGATTGCCTGAGGGAGCTGGGGTTGTTGAGCCTGGAGATAAGGATGCTCAGATCTCAAGTTGCACCAAGGGAGATTTAGATTAAGTATTAGGAAGAATTTCTTTGCTGAAAGGATGGCCAGGCTTTGGAACAGGCTGCCCAATAACTGGTGGAATCCCCATCTTTGGAAATGTTCAAAAACCATGTGGATTTGGGAGGCATGGTTTAATAGTGAACATGATGGTGTTAGGTAAACAGTTGATCTTAGAGTGTGTTCCAGCCTTTGCCTATTCCAGACTTATATGATTTAGGGCCCCATTTTGTTAAGTCAAGCAGAAGTAGAAGAAAAGTAGCTTGGCTGAATGGGTGCTCCTCTTGGGGCTCAACAGGAAAAGGAAATTTTATGATCTATGGAAGAATTTAGGCAATGCAGAAAGATTACAGAGATGTGATTCACAAATCCAGGGAGAAGACAAAAATGGCCAAAGCTCAGATGGAGTTGAAACAGGCCAGTGTTTCAACTTCAACTTCAAGAAAGGTTTTTTTAGATGTGTTAATAGCAAGAGGAAGTCCAAGAAAGTCATTCGACCATTTAACCACTATGTGCTGAATGTCATTGAGAGCATGAAAGAGTAGAAAAATCCAATGAAGCTTTTGGCCTTATACTAATAGACCGTGGGCTGTACAGTCCTTAGAGTTCAGTGTTGGTGAGACTTCACCCTGAGTCCTGTGTGCTGTGCAGGGCTCCACCACGTGAGAAAGATGTGAAGGTCTTCGAACTGTCCACAGAGACAACAGAGCTGGTGGCAGGGCTGGAAGGCACATCCTGTGAGGAGCGGCTGAGGGCTCTGGGTTTGTCTGGTTTGGAGAGAAGGAGGCTGAGGGGTGACCTCATTGCTCTGTACAGCTTCCTGAGGAGGGCACCTGGAGAGGGAGGTACTGATCTGTTGTCCCTGGGATTCAGCAACAGGATGGCTGAGAATTGTGCAAAGTTGTGACATGGACATCAGGAAGTGTTTCTTTACCAAGAGGGTGATCAAACAATTGAACAGACTTCCTGGAGAGGTGCTTGATGCTTAAAGCCTGTCAGTGTTTAAGAGATATTTGTACAATATCCTTAATATTGTGCTTTAACTTTTGTTCAGCCCTGAAGAGGACAGGGAGTTGGACTAGATGGTCCTTTCCAAATGAACTCTTCTGTTCCATTCAGAGTAAACATCTCATTTAGCATGTGATAGACGTAAAATATGAACATCAGAGAAGTAACCAAATGAGTATTTTAAAAATAGTTACATCTGAAAAGCATCAATATTTTTAAAGCTTAATTGACTGTGTATGCAAATACAGTACAGTTAAAAGGAATGGATGAGTGTCAGCCCTCCTGAAATGGAGCATGCCTTCCATTTCTCTCCACCTATCGGCTATTTCGTAATGCCTGTATCCTATGTTTGGCATCACATTGGGAAGCCACAACATCACAGGGTTGTTGCATCAATACATGAGACTGGCTCCAAAATGGAAAGAAAACCTGCACGAAATTCCAACTAGTTAAAAATATTTAAAGGCCTGAGGAGAGAATTGCAGTAATATGATTTTCTAACAAAATTTTCTGTTCAATAAGTTGTTTAACATCCCTGTAACTTGTGTTTAATCACAAAATATTTCAGAAAGGTGGTAATTTGGTATCAGAATTTCAAGTGATAAAAATTTACTATGTCTGAACAAGTAGCTCAAATGGTGAATTACTAATAAAACAAAAATAACTGCATTTCAAAAATCATAATTGAATTTAAAGATTTACCCACTATTAATTTTCCTGGCTTTTTTCCCAATAATTAGGATTCTGTGGCTTGTCCTGATAAATGCAGGGGCTTTCTCTGTAAGAAAAGTCATATGTACGTAGACACATTGATGATAATGAAGACTCTTCTCAAACTTTTTGGATAAATGCAGCACATGGAGTGTCTTAGCTGTCTTTCAGTGGACAAGTTTTCTATTCTGAAAGTTTTTTATAGCTCTTTCTAAAGTCCTTTCTGATATCTTCATGTCCCCTTTGCAAGAAGAGTTGCCAGTATTATTCTCTATGCCCAGAAAGACCTCATTCCATGGCTGTCTTCTGTATGGTAATTGTCTACACATCGGAGAAGAATCTTTCATAGATGTATGGACTGAAAAGCTCATGTTTATTTGATTATTTGTGGTTAGCCATTCCAATGTAATGCACTATATGGTACAATCTCTCATCTAGTAATCACAATCTACATTTTTTCTTTATATATTGCATGACCTTGCATTTGGCAATGTTCAGCCTCATGTTGACCAAATGAGCCAACTTCACTATATGTATCAGATCAGCCTCGTTTATGAGTGACCTATGACCATTGTAACTTCTCTCTCCACCAGTTTTTGTATTATCTGCACATTTTACAAGCAATGTTTCCATATTTTATTCCAGTTCATTTACAAAGGTATTGAAGATCAATGGGGCGAGGACAGATTCCTGAATATCTGACCTAGAAGCAACCTCAACAGGAAGATGAGTCTTCATTTATGGGTTACATTTTGTGGTCTATTGGTTAGCCAAATTTTAATCCCTTTAATACAGGGATTATTGTATTTTGTGATTGCATTGATTTTGTGCGTGCTTTTTTTCCCCCTCCCCCATGACACTGTGGAGCCAATTCGAACATCACACAGAAGTCTATTCCTCAGCACATTACCAGTATTGACTGAGTGCTAGGTTTTAAACAAGACTATTTTAAAAAAGTGTGATATTTAGAAAGGTAGTAGGAGAACATACACCACGTTTCTCATGCTTACTTAGATGTCTGCTTGTGGATTTTTTAAATTAGTTTTCTTCCAGCTCTTTGGTGGTTGCTCTTTTTGTTTTTGATCCAGTGACCATTGAAACAAAACGCATGGCTGACAGGCCTCTTTCTGAAACACTACAGCCATTCTTATCAATTATGCAGAAGTTCTTATCTTTACTCTTTGCATTCCATAACAATACTACCACACATTTACTTTGAATCAATATCAGTGATAAACAAATAAAACCCTGAATTATTAAGCTGGTGGTACACAAGTCGTAAGAAAGAATATTTTCCATAAGAAACCTATCTTTTTACTTTTGATGTGCAGGTTTTGTAGAACACTAAATAATTCTTGTCAATGCAAGCTTCTAAGAAGGTCATGTTCTTAGGTGGCAAACAACACACCTAACACCTTCAGTAATCTTGTGCAGCTTTTCCTCAATCAGTCTTCCCTAACTACAAATTCTAAATGTTTTCCACGACACTATAATTTCTATAAAAATGAATAACAATGCATATGAGATCCTGTTGAATTCCATCATTCAGACAGATATTGTTAGAGTGCTTAACTTTTTAAATTTTATAACAGTCTAACTTTTTTAACTTCTTAGGATTTTTCAAGTTTTAAAATAAACATTATTAAGAAACTCAAAACTAATATGTATCAAAATAATTTTGGTATGATACATCAATCTGCTTTTTTCTCTGAATGTCAGAAAAAAGTATTTACTGGACACTTGCACCTTCTAAGCCTCATGAGTAATTTTCTCTTGCATTTCTCTTGTATTATGCTTCTTCCACTCTTGAATTTCACTGGGTTTTGATAGATTTTTATGAATGACTTAATATCTTCTATATTACTGGTCATACATTGCCAGTAGATGCATTTGTTTTCTGTGTCAATTGTTTACTTTGCCAGCTTTCTGGCTTGTCCTCAGTATTTTTGAGATCCCACAGAATATCTGTAAAAGGAATTTAAAGAACTCATTCAGAGTATATAAAGTTAAGTAAATATACATACTTCTACAAGAAGAGGGCCTTAATCTTTATTCAGTCTTTTTATGCAACCAGCTAAGAATGTTAGCAAGTCCTGAAAATAAGGTATTTCCATAAAGAACAGCATTATAATTCCACTTTGGTTCTCTTCATTGCTGACTCAATATGCAGAATCTGTATATTTTTACATGAAGTGGAAGATAGACAAGTAAATGTTCTTACTTTTATTATCACCACATAATAGGAACATAGCTACTATTTTCTACCTCTCTCTAGAGCAAACTATTTCAATAAGTATTTCAAGCAGATTACAGACAGATAAAAGCTCTTTCATGTGAATGCAAAAATTGGAGTAGCTTAACATATTTTCTTTATTTCAAAAAATATGAAATATTTTAGTCATAGTAGCCTATATATACATGTTACTTTTTGGATACAAAGAGGAAGAAAGGAAGTTCGGTATATTTTTTATATCTATGTTGAAATACTTTCACTGTACATATTTGTGACTTTTGTTTATCAAAAGTACTGTGGGGTCTTGAAGGGTTTAGAGGAGTGGATTTTTACTTTTTTTCTAGTGCTGGTTCTTATCATGTTCTTTACATGTGAGATTACATGTTGTGCAGAAATTCACTTTTTCATTTTTGTTTATGAACAAAATGTTATGATATGAGTTATGATTTATGAAGGGCAATTTAATTCTTTTGCTAAAAAGTAGATAAATAAGTAATTTGTTAAAACAGAGAATTACTCTTTGTAAGAACTTTGCACATACCGTAATGTCATAATATGAAGTTACAGCATTGAATTTACATTGAATGTAACTCTGCTGAAGTCTGTGCAGCAGCCCTGAATTACATCAGTTCTGACCTATACTTTCTAATGTACCTAAGTGTATTTTATTTGGTGAATGAGTTATTCATCAAAAAGTTGGCTTGGGATTCTTCAGAAATCTGGTGAAAAATTCTGACTAAAAAATGTCAAAATGTTTAATTTAAGGTAAGATTTGGTTCTTTTAAAAGTTAGCCTCATGAGAAAGATTGGCACAAGTTCTCCCTTGGTCCTTGGATGACCTATTCCTCTGTTGGCCTCTAAAGTGAATGGCAAGGACAGTTTTCTGGAAATCAGAGAAGGTTTGAAACCTACCACAGCCTGCACTAGGGAATGGCTTTGAATCAAAGTCTTCTCTATCTCAGGAGGCTGTTGCATACCTGGGTGCTTGATATTTGACACAGGTTTATTGCAACATTTTCATTGCAGGTGATCCAGTTTAGGGGATAAAAAAAGAACTTTAAGCTTAGTCAGCTGAGGACCTGGAACTGAAGAGATACAGTCATACAGCTTCCAGGTCGATGTTGTTACTGTTGAGATTTAACTTATTCTGTGATGGGATTCTCTCAGCATGTCCTTTTGAGGCTTTATCACAACCTACTGATGCCTACAGCTAAGTCACAAAACTATTTCCAATGTTTCTCTCTGTTGTTGTAAAGAAAAGCCTTTCAAATGGAGGTCTGATAAACACAGGGGAAATATATTACTGTAGTGTTCTACAAATATTTTTCAAGTTGGTGCAAAATGGAGTAGCACTGAAAATTCAGTAATGATTTTTCTGTTCTCTCTGGCCTTGGTGGAAAGGGCATGTTGTGAACACACGCAGCTTCTGGAGGCTCCGTCTCTCTTTACAACAAATTTCTCTTCCATGCACATCAAATTTCAAATACAAGCAAACCTGAATTTGAAAAAAGACCAGAAATAATCCCCCAAATTTATATTAGGAAGTACACTTTAATCAGTTTAGGTGTATATACCCAGTGTCAATGATTCAGAAATACAAGGTGAAAACATTTATTTCACATTTTACCTTCAAAATCCCCTTTTTTTTCTCCCTCACATTACTAAAATCAAATGAAATTTCAGTTCTCAGGTTTGTGCATGAGACAAACTTTACTTATTACTTGTATATCTTATTATCCAGCAGGTTTATAACAGGTTAAAATAGTCACTCTTCTCTATGTCGCTGCAACCAGATTACAATTGCTTTAACTTCTAGGCACAACAAATGATCTTCACAAATGAACATAAACAAAGAATTGGACCGCTACTCTACCAGCTACTTTAGAATTTCTCAAAGAAAGGAAAGGTGGAAATAGACAGAAATCCTCCACATTTGAACTAAATAAATAACTGAAGCCTTTGAAATGTGATATATACTGGGAGTACTTACTGGCTGCCCACGGTTTTGCAAGTTATTCTGAACGTAAGTCACCTATTCAGTATTTTTGTCACAGGCTGAGGACAACTAGAGTTGCTAAGTGTCTGTGTGGTGAGCAACTTGCTACTTTGCCTGCTAATTATTTTAATAATATACCAGTGTTTTAAGTATTTTAGATGGTTTCTAATTTAGAAAGTGAGTACAATTAAATAATTAATGAGGCGTTATAGGTGATAAAAGCAAGAGATATTGAAACAAAATTCCACTGCCCAAACGGTAATTTTTCTTACTGAAGAGGGTATTTTCAGGTTTGAATGTTAACACCACCTCATCACTTTTGTTTTTCTTTCAATTACTTTGGAATATTCAAACCAACAGGAAGAAAATAATTGAAGTCATTACAAAGTATTACAGTAGAGGACCCTAGAAAGTACATTGGAAATATGTTGGAAATTTCCAAGAAATCATATCTGTTCATTTTGAAGTTACACTAATTATGAAAACACGATAGTGAATCCAGAATAAAATATTTGTGTTTGGAGAGCGATTAAGGAACAACACATTATCATCTGAAATGCCTATTAGTCCTTCCTTTTGAATTTGGCTGGGAATACTTCTGTCAGAAATGGCAGAATCAGGTCCTGGAAGTCAGAACTGTAATGCATGTGTGTATGATATTATACTATAGTAGTAGAAAGATTAAAAGTATGCCAGTGACACAATAGCCATAGACAACTTCAAATTATTTAGTGGTTGAGATACTGGTTCCAGATTCAAAATTAAATCAGTTTGAAATTGAAATACATGTTTCACTGGAATCAAAGCTAAGTCAGGCTATTGAATACTGGCAAGCTTCCAGAAAACCTTCCATTTCCTTATATTAGCCCTCTGTAGACAATTTTATTAAATGGTAAGTCAGATGATCTCGTTTATCTTAAGTTTCCATTGATTAAAGTAGTGAACACTACTGTGTATCCTGCAGAAGCATTGGCTATGAAGATTTAAGTATGAAATTTACAGAAGTTCTACTTTTAGTTAGATAATGCTGATACAAAGATGAATTTCTGACCTTATTGCTATTAAAATATATATATTAATAATGTATCATTATGAGTACCTCATTGAAAAGAATTAGCCTTTGGGAGAGAAAATTATTCTAGTCCCTGAGTCTTAATACCTCAAAATGCAACAGTAAGTTAAAGAGGTCTGGTTAAAGTAACGTGAAAAACTGTGACATTCCTTCTGCTACTTGTTCAATCAGTTTGGAAAGAAATCATCATTTTTATTTTGACGATCTTATATCGTGACTACACTTGTGCAGAAGAAGGAGTTTCATGGCACTTTGGAATATATTTGTGTTTCTGTATGTAAGAGCATAATTATGGGTATGAAATCACACAATGCTTCAATGACTATCTTAATAATTCTAATTACAGAACATTTTTCTTGAAACTTGGAAGGAAAAAATGTATGCTACTGACTAGGAAACATTCAACATATAAAAAAAATCAAAATATGTCTGACACGGATTTTGATGGAGCCTGTCATAATCTCAAAATTTGGCAGCTGTTGGCATACCAAAGTACTTACTGGCTTCATCCCTGAAAGAGGAAATTCTTTATCTCTGGTAAATTATCTTAGCCATTTTGGACTCAGTGGAGCAATGACAGTTTCAAATAACCAGGAATCTATCCTGAATTTCCCAGCTACTGGCCAGCATTCCAGAAGCTAGTGACAACATGTTGAAAAGTCATCCACAGAACCCAAATATCAGAGAGAAATTATTCTGTTCAGTCCTTGATGGACTACATCAGGTGCACTGTATCCAAATACATGAGAAATGTTGAAAAACTGGAAAGTCCAAAGGAGGGCAACCAGGATGGTTAGGGAGAAGAAGCACACAACATAAAAGAACAGGCTCAGAGAGTTGAGTACATGTAGATGCAAAAGGAGAAAGCTAAGGATATTAATTCACCATCATCAACTAAAATAAGAAGTTATGGTGAAAATGGAGCCAGGTCTCCAGCAGAAGGCTGAAAGACAATGATAACAACTTGCAGCAAGAGAAAGTCCAGGAAATCATACAGGAAAGATGGAAAGATCTCTACAATAAGGGTGGTAACACACTGGGACAGACTGCCAAAAGAACTTGTAAAATCTCCATCTTTGCACATATTCACGATTTCCCCAGACAACATTTCGAGTAAATTCATCTGAATTTGAGGAAACTCTGCTGTGAGAAGGGAATGAAGCAAGGTAATTACTAAAAGTCCTTTCTAGTAAATAAAATGATTCTGTGATGCTACAGTTCTATTCATTTTGATCTTCAATATAAATTTTTGCTGTATCAGTGGTCCATGGGTTATAGAAGCTAATTTCTACAAGCTTAGTTTTATGTTTTGAGAAAACAGAAAGACAGTATACTGAAACATGAAGCAGAATGTCTCTACTGGTAGATAAAATAGAAATTTGCCAAAAGAAGATGAAAAATAAAAGAAAAATAATGCTGGATTTGGTGGGGTTTTTTTGCTTTCTAAATTTTGATTGAGAACACTGTGGGAGGTGTTGGATTATTGTCAGGAATCGGCAGACAAAGATGGAACAGAATGAGGGAAAGAAGAATATAATTCAATTTTTTGGCAAAAGTAATCCCCTTAGTCTCTTTGGTAAACTGCAATGCTGGAAAAGTATTCTTAAAAAATAAAGTGGAAACGGATTTACACTGGGAACACACAAACCAGATAGACTCTTGTTTTTTATGTACTCATTCAAAAATTAATAACTATTTTTTTCTATCATGGTGGGTGCCTGTTAAAGCAGAAGAATTTCTAAAGAATGAGATGAAGGCAGGGTTCTTACATCTGGGAGATATCCAAATTAACTGAACTAGCTTCGGTGAATTTACCCTGGATTTGTAAGGGTATAATTAAGGGCAGAATGTGATTCTTTGTGTTTCATATTAGTCAATGAAACTACATTTCTATTTTTACTCTGGAAGTGAGAAAAACTCCTCAAAAAAATGTCAAAACAGTACATTGCAGATAGCATCAAACCACCTGAACAAACCATTGGAGATGTGGCCTAACGTCAAAGATCTTTCCCAGGTTTGTTAGGAGAAATATTACTTCTCCTTTACTGTTCGTATGTAAGACATGTGGCACTGTAAAACTGGAGCATCAGAGATCAAATCAGGCTTACTCAGAAGTCAGATAAGTTTTTTAAAGGGAAAAGTGCTCATATACGGACATATGCAAAATCATGACAAGGCAGTTCTTTCAAGAATACAGTACCATTTTAGTTAGAGTATAATATCAGAAGTCTGGGGTCTGGTTTCCACAGCAACTCTGTTGAAATAATTTATTAGTGTTATTAAAGATCGAGGGATGTAGGCCATTGCTAAATGAAATATACTCCTGTTTGTCTGAAAACTTTATTCAAAATGGCTAATAATTCATACCAAAATGTCAATTTCCAGAGTGAATGTCTTGTCCATATTTTGTCCCACTCCCTGAAGAAGGAAGAATCTTTCTTCTGTTAAGTCTCTCTGCATCTATTTCTGGATTGGTCTTCAAATATTTTATGGAGAAAGCTTTAAAAAAAGAAAAAAGGTGGATTTTTTTCCCCACTTGAGAATATGACTGTGGTACTTTAGAGCCAGATTCTGGGTCTAGTGCTGGAGGCTTTCTTTACAGAAAGGAGAGACTCTTTTTTCTATGCAGTTCCCAGAACAGAAGACCTAGGAGACGATGTCTCCTAATATTTCCTAACCTTTCTAATCTGACTACCTTCTTCCTGAAGAGACACCAGAGAAGCCTGTGATTTCCAAAGAGTAACAGGATAGCTCACACATGGCCCTCAAAGAGAAGGAATTGCAAAAGATGAAAGACAAGCTCTCAAAGTTGAAAAACCTTATCCCTGCTTTGCAACCCATTTTCTGAAGTTCTTAAGCAGTATTGATGCCAGGCAGGAAGAGAAAAAGGAGGGATGTTTTATCCCTTTCTAACTCAGCTTTTTTGAGTGGAAGTTAGCCAGGGAGACCACTAAGTGATAAAACTATCACTTTTAATCCTTATACAGTCCCCATTTTACCATTATCTCACCTCAGGGAAGAACAGATCTCTGGCTTATTTCCAGGAAGACCTCCACTCTTGAGATAGGAATAAATTTCAGCTGGCAAGGAGTCTGATCCAGACCACAAAACTGCAGCCAAGCTCCTTGTTCACTGAGTTCTAAACCCAGGACTTGGCCAGGGTGTTTAATATTGGAATGAAAACCTGCAGAGCAAAGAGTTTTACAAAGTTACACAGATCCACACTGCTGAAGTCCAGCTGCTGCTCTATGGTCCAGTGTTCAGGACGGGAAGTGAAACTGCAGGCTGAAGCCAAACTCAAATTGGTAGCCAGAAGGATATGGATCTAGGAAAATAATGCCTTTTTCAACTCTAACAGAAAGAAAATATTGAACCTTAAGTTCAGGTTAAGTTTAAATTAAAGGTGTTAAATACCTCCAATACTATGAAGAAGGAAAGTGAAAAAAAAAATAGGAAGTGCTCCAGATTAATTTCCTTCAGGAAGTGTATCAGGAAAAAACACAGACTCTTTAGGGAACAGAAAAAGGAATTTATTGACAACAATTCTTTGAAGAGCCTGAAGAACATCAACATGAAATGAAAATAGTTGAGTGGAATAAGTCTGAAAAGAATATCAAATTGGATATGCAGAAATACGTCCCTTCATTTTGATTTCCCTGACTCTTCATAGTCCAAAACAAAATTAACATTTTAATTCAGTTTTCTATAAAAAAAAATGCAGCACCGAAGGAAACAGAGATTAGGACACCATATGAAAAAGGAAGTTACCCAAACAGAATTGTAACTAAAATTTTAAAGCTCCAGTAGGTTCAGGCTTGATGAGCTGCTCTGCATGACAGAACACTGAAAGAACAGGCAGATGAAGCCTTAGCAATGAGCACTGCATGTTTAACACAAACCTATTGAGTGCAAGAAAAATAAAAAATAGCAAATATTCTCATAGGGAGAAAAGATTATCCAGGCAAGTACAGTCCAATTACCCTAATTTCAGTGCTCCTTTTCTAAGAACAAGTGCTGAAGCAAGGAGTTAAAGCAGAAGTGAAGTGCTAACTGTTACTTATTGAGAGTATTTAAATACTCTTATATTTTATATTAGACAGTGAAGAAAATTAAACAGATAAAATTACATATTTTACACATAAAAAGGTGAAGAATATAGGTTTCACAGAATAGTTAAGCACATGAAAATACATATATATAAAACAGAGAAAGAGAGGTCTGAATATCTGTGTTCCTGATACTACAGGGTGAGATGAATGCATAAATTGTGAAAATCTCATTATTGTAACCATGAAATAGAAAATATCTAGGAAATTTTAGAGTGAGTTTTGATAATAAATGGAAATTAAAAAATAAACATTCCTAAACTAAAGTATAGATAATGTACCTGAGGAATACTGGTGATACCCTTGGGATTAAGTAATTTGCTGCATGTAAAGGAGCTTTGTTAATTAATGCTGGTCACCAAAATATGCCTAAATTTCACACAGAGCCTTACATTAACAGTTCTATGAATAAACCCTGGAGCAAAGTAAATAGTGTTCTCTATGAATCTTTGAATAATCCAGGTTGTATTTCAGTCAGTGAGAATGGTCTTTTTGGATCTTCAAGAATAAATCCACCCACCAAATGACTGAAGGTTTCCTAATTACTCTGAAATCACCTTTAAAACAGGACACATTTAGAAAGGTAAAAACCAAGATAATTAAAAACACCATTTATCAGCTTCAAATACAAATCACAAAGATTAAGGAATAGGTGGTCAGAACTAAGAGAACGTGCATGTGTCTGTTATCTGAAATAAATCCAAGGTTCTTGTTCACTCTGAAGTATCTCCTCCTGCCTCTCCACAGGTGTGAAAGCTGATGATCCAGTTCTCAAGCACACTCTAATAGTCCTTCATTCAGGAAGGAGAATCTAATTATAAGAGGTTTCTTTTATACCTTAAACACTTTGTAGAGTATTCAGATTCAAATTTGCCAATATACACAGGCTTTCTTAATGATACCAAATCAAAAGGCAATTTAGACACTTCTTGATTCCTACTGCCCCACCTTCTCTCAAAATGCTAACAGCAGGCAGCTGTCATCACCTGTATATGTGGTAATCAATGTCTGCTGGCAGCTACTCTTGAGCACAGTTAAAACATGATCAAATCTGAACTCAGCCTAAGAAATAATTTTTTGTCAATATGGCAACAGGCTCAAATTCCTAAAGATTTCCTAATGCTTTTTCAGCACAATGAGGCTTTTACTTCATACAAATAGCCTACTTAATACTTAATATGGTTACAAAACTGAGACTCTTGCAAGTAGTTCATTTTTCAACAGACCAAAACAATGAACCACTTGGTAATATCATTAAAACTGGGCAAAGTTGTTTAGGTCAGCTTCACTTTAATCCTACCTTTAGAGAGATGTAGAAAGGCAAAAAATGTCTTTTAAGCTTGTTGAAAGAGGAATCACTGAAGAAGATGGCATCTTATTTATTATATGATTCACTTCTGAAACAGAAGACTGTACTATTCATAAATATGTTGCAACAGTCTCATCTCTGTTAGCCAGAAGAACATTCTTCAAACCATGTGGCACAGAGGAAAATGGAATAGATTATCCTAAATGGAAAACATTTTGTAGGACAAATTGTTGGGGAAACAGATATGAGAGTGAGGTACCTGATCAGGGTCCCATGGGCCCACTTCAGGCACTGACAATGACTAAAAAAATGAAACTCTGTTACATTTACAATGGGATTTTATTATAATTACATGAAATAACATCCTTTTAGAATAATTTTAAATACTACCATAACCAAAGAGACAATATCTGTCCAAGTCCAAGGAAATGGTGGACCAACAACCCAAGAGAGCCAACATGGAAGGAACAAGGGGATTTCACCTCTCAGGAGTATGACATTCCTTACGTAACAATCAAAATAATTTGAATTGGAAAGAACCTCTAAAGGTCGCCTAGCCCAACACCCTTGCAAGGAACAGGAACATAAATTAGATCAAGTTGCTCAGAGCCCTGCCCAACCTGACCTTAAATGTTTCCAGGGAGAGGGCATTCTGGGAAACCTGTGATTGTTTCAGCAACCTCGTAGTAAAAAATTTATTCCTTATATTTAGTCTGAACCTATCCTCTTTTAGTTTACAACCATTATCCTTTATGTCATCACTGTAGGACCTAAAAAAACTCTGTCCCTATCTTTCTTATAAATCCCTTTTAAGTAATGAAAGGAAGCAGTAAGGTCTCCCCTGAGTTTTCTCTTCTACAATCTGAACAATTCCAACTGTCTGAATCCCTGTCATAGGAGAGATGTTCTACTCCTCTGATAATTTCTGCGACCCTCCCCTGTACCCACTTCAACAAGTCTGTCTCCGTAATGCNTGAGACTCTTGCAAGTAGTTCATTTTTCAACAGACCAAAACAATGAACCACTTGGTAATATCATTAAAACTGGGCAAAGTTGTTTAGGTCAGCTTCACTTTAATCCTACCTTTAGAGAGATGTAGAAAGGCAAAAAATGTCTTTTAAGCTTGTTGAAAGAGGAATCACTGAAGAAGATGGCATCTTATTTATTATATGATTCACTTCTGAAACAGAAGACTGTACTATTCATAAATATGTTGCAACAGTCTCATCTCTGTTAGCCAGAAGAACATTCTTCAAACCATGTGGCACAGAGGAAAATGGAATAGATTATCCTAAATGGAAAACATTTTGTAGGACAAATTGTTGGGGAAACAGATATGAGAGTGAGGTACCTGATCAGGGTCCCATGGGCCCACTTCAGGCACTGACAATGACTAAAAAAATGAAACTCTGTTACATTTACAATGGGATTTTATTATAATTACATGAAATAACATCCTTTTAGAATAATTTTAAATACTACCATAACCAAAGAGACAATATCTGTCCAAGTCCAAGGAAATGGTGGACCAACAACCCAAGAGAGCCAACATGGAAGGAACAAGGGGATTTCACCTCTCAGGAGTATGACATTCCTTACGTAACAATCAAAATAATTTGAATTGGAAAGAACCTCTAAAGGTCGCCTAGCCCAACACCCTTGCAAGGAACAGGAACATAAATTAGATCAAGTTGCTCAGAGCCCTGCCCAACCTGACCTTAAATGTTTCCAGGGAGAGGGCATTCTGGGAAACCTGTGATTGTTTCAGCAACCTCGTAGTAAAAAATTTATTCCTTATATTTAGTCTGAACCTATCCTCTTTTAGTTTACAACCATTATCCTTTATGTCATCACTGTAGGACCTAAAAAAACTCTGTCCCTATCTTTCTTATAAATCCCTTTTAAGTAATGAAAGGAAGCAGTAAGGTCTCCCCTGAGTTTTCTCTTCTACAATCTGAACAATTCCAACTGTCTGAATCCCTGTCATAGGAGAGATGTTCTACTCCTCTGATAATTTCTGCGACCCTCCCCTGTACCCACTTCAACAAGTCTGTCTCCGTAATGCGCAGGGACCCCAGAGCTGGATGCAGGGCTCCAGATGGGGTCTCACCAGAGCAGAGCAGAGGGGCAGAATCCCCTCCCTCCCCTGCTGCCCACGCTGCTTTGGATGCAGCCCAGGACACGTTTGGCTTTCTGGGCTGCCAGTGCTCATTGCTGGGTCATGTCCAACCTCTCATCCCCCAGCACCCCCACATCCTTCTGGGCAGGGCTGCTCTCAATCCCTTAATCCTCCAGCCTGTATTGATACCTTAGGTTTTACCAGTCTAGGTGCACATCTTGTAGGTGTCCTTGTTGAACCTCATCAGGGTCCCATGGGCCCACTTCTCAAGCTTGTTCGGTTCCCTCTGGAATGGCAATCCCATCTCTCAGGCATGTCAGCAGCACCACTCAGCATAATGTCTTCATACCCCTGCTAGCCCTTTTCCATCTCTAGAATAGGCAAAACACATGGATTATGAAACTTTATAGAATAAAAACATGTTCTTGTATACTCTCTCTCTCTTTCTCTCTCTCTATATATACATTCCACATAACAATGGCCGTGTGTTCAATCAAACAATATTTCCAACAAGCCACAAGAGGCATTCCTGGAGCTCCATATGAAGAAAGGAAAAGACCTCCAAGATCGCCAAGTCCAGCCTTTGACAGAACATCACTATGGGACCATGGTACTGTGACAATTTCCATTGTTTCCTGAACACCTCCAGGGGTCACGATTTTACCACCTGCCTGGGCAGTCTATTCCAATATTTAATAACCCTTTCCATAAAGAATTTCTTCCTGTTGTATCACCTGAATCTCCTCTGGCACGGCCTGAGTCTATGTCTTCTCATCCTATCACTTGCTGCTTGGGAGAAAAGGCTGACCCCAGCTGGCTACAACATCCTTACAGGCAGTTGTAGAGAGCAATAAAGTCTCCCCTGATCTGCTTTTTGTCCAGGCTAAACAACCCCATCTCCTTCAGTTGCTTCTCAGAAGACTTGTGCTGCAGCTACTTTACCCTTCTCTGGGCTTACTGCAGCACCTCAGTGTCTTTCCTGTAGTGAGTGAGGGGCCCAGCAGTGACCACAGGGCTCAAAGTGCAGCCTCATCAGCGCAGAGTGCAGAGGGACACTGCTGGACGCACTATTTCTGATACAAGCCAGTATACCATTGGCCTTCTTGGCTACCTGGGCACACACTGGCTCATTTTCAGCTGCTGTTGACCAGCAATCCCAGATTCTTTTCCACTGGGGAGCTTTCCAGCCTTTCTGTTCCAAGTCTGTAGCAAATGGGGTTTTTGTGACCCAAGAACAGGATGTGGCACTTTGCCTTAAAAACTTCAGCCGTCGGTTTTGGCTTATCAATCCAGCTGTTCAGATCCCGTTGCTCGGCCCTCCTACCCACCAGCAGATCAACACTCTTACCCAGCTTACTGAGGGTGCCTTTAATCCCCTCATCAATAAAAATACTGAACAGGACTGGACCCATCACTGATTCCTGATGGTTGATTGACAGCTGGATGCAGCATAATTCATCACCACTATCTGGATGTGCTGTGCTGAGGAATGTCAATGACATCAGAGATACAACATTAAAGGCAATTTCTGGTAGACTACTGGAATTAAAATAATTTCTTCACTCTTTTTGTATTCATGTTAGAAAAGATCTCTGAGACCACGGAGTCCAACCATGTCAATTACACCATAGCTCTAAGTTCCTTGTCCAGTTGTTTTTTGCACACCTCCGGGGATCGTGATTCCACCACCCTCNAAGAGATTTTGTGGCTTTTGGCACTGCTAATAATTTGTGTGGAAAGATAATATTTTCATGTGTGTTTAATCCCATGCCAAGGCAGCTGCTGGTGCAGTAGCTATCTGAAACAAATTAGAGGGCAGTTAAAGTGAGATTTTCCACAATCAAGAACAAAGCGGAACCAGTTAGCATGAGGACAGCTTGTTCTTGTTGCTAATGTGTTTAAAATCTTGCTGCACATAATTTAAAACAGCTCTTGAGTGTGGATGCCAGCTCTGGTTTCCGAGGTCTAGTGCTAAATCAAAACCAAATGGAGAGAGTTGAATTAGAAAATGACAAATTATACATTGACATCTCCTGCTCTGGCTAAAGAGAAGGGCTTTTTTTTCATCTTTGATATTGATTTAAAAGTTAATTTTCCTCAATATTAAAATATTTAATGGATGACAGCTGGTTGAAATCTAAAGCTTGCAGCCAGCTATGCGCTGAAGGAAAGCTCTCAATAACTATGGTGGCAGATACAACACCCTTACAAATTATTTAAAGATGTATCACCTTTACTATTAAAAAAGTTGAAGTTAAGAAGATTCAGTGCCTTTTTACTGACTCAACTGAATTTCAGTGCTATGTTCAATGTAACTTTTCATTTCACCACAAGGTGAAATAGATTGGCTGATCTCCTAGGAATCCAAACAATGGTCAGGTGTCAAACCAAAACTGTCATTTG
>VZTZ01038433.1:67998-109794 GCA_013400955.1 Drymodes brunneopygia | reverse complement strand
AACCAAAACTGTCATTTGAAAATTCAAAATTTTGTTTTGAAAATTATACCTAGAGAAAAGAATACAAACAATCATGTTTTCTTGCATTTTCTTGATATCTCATAGGCACCATGTGGTATGTAATATGTGTTCTTAGAGAGGTGAGAAATCTACATTTTTAAAGATCAAAGGAAAAATACTACTGATTTCAGCGAGACCTGGAGCTCTTTGAATTGCAATTGAAGTAATAGCTAGATAATGTAAAGATAAATGAAAAAGTTAATGGAATTAAAATAATTACAATTCTGTTGTTGAGAACAGATTAAGTTGAAAAACTTCATTAATATATAGCCTCAGTGAAAAAGGAGTATTTGAATGATAATTGTTTTTCAGTGGTACTTATGTGATACCTTTGTGTTTGATAGATTTGGTAGGAAAATATTAGTGTTGAATACTATCTTTCCTTGTGCTTTCTGGAGAGAAAAAAAAGTCCTAATATGAGCCTCATTTTTATTAAAAAATAATTTACCTTTTTCCAAGATTGTCTGTAATTTGTTTAGAATTTTAGAGAAATATATAGAGAAAATGCAAGCATTTTTAAAGTTTATCAAAACCCAAGTCAGATGTGCTTTGTCATCAAGCAATCAACTAAAAATATGAGAGACCAATGCAAATACCATCAGACCTAGCTATTCCCCAAATAAGCATTGGGGTCATTCTGATTTTATAAAAACAAGACAAAATGTGATTCTCGGCCTGTTCTTAGATGCATGAATGAAACACTGATCAATTTTTCTTTACTACTTGGAGTCAAATATGGTCTTCTAACTGCACTGTGCAGCAAACCTAAGATTGCAACAAAACTGGAAGGTAACTGCTTGCCCAATCTGACCTAATTCTGCATTACTTCTGTCTCCTTGAACCAAAAGTGAGCATCTGGGCATGACAGAATGTGGATTCAAAAAAGTGAGCCTTGAAGAAAGAGGAAGCTTGTGAATGAGTAAAAAGAGACAAAGGAATAATGACTAACCAAATGAAAAGTTATAGGTGAGAACTACATGACAAAACAAATGGCACAGACACATTTCAAAGGATTAAAAGAAGAAGATCTGGACATAAAAAAGCATGTGAGGTTAAAACTGCACCACAATATATAAATTGAAGCTGAGAATTGGATTTGTGAGTATAGAGGATAAAATGAAATACTGAATGCAGAATCCAAGAGGGTAATGATGGTTTACCAAATTATTTGCAAGTCAAATTCAAATTTCAAGTCAAAGACAGATTGAAAACTTTGGCAACAGGAAGATATGTAAAGAGGATATAGTAGATCACATACTAGATTACTCTCACAAGCACTGAAGTTATTTATAACAATTGAGGTTGCAACAGTTTTAAAACTGGCAACAGAATTTAAGCCTCTGAACCCATAAGAGAGAATTTTCAATGTAAACCTAACAATTTCTATTTTGTCACCTTCATCCCTATTTGCAAGCTTACCTTTGTGAACACGCTTTTGATATGATATCTCTTTATATTCAAATCCTCATTTCTGGTGCTAATTTTGCACCTCTTTAAAGGACAGACATATTTTTACACATATTTAAAGATATATTTTAAGTCATATTTCTGCACACTTAAAGGTGTGCCCTCTAAGGAATTAATTTGTCAAGCATGTTACATTTATTTCTTTGTAGTACGGTCATGTATCCATTTGTTGCAGACTGTATCATATCTTTTTTAAAGGACAAATGGACACTTCCCCTGCTTCTCACCTAATTCTAAAGCTCTACAGTCAAACCCTCTAATCCAAGATCATGACTCCTACATGATTGTGGTCATGCATATGTAGTATATTGTTCCATTATCTCTAAATATGATTTGTGAAGGCAAAGAAAAGAAAGAGAAGAAAATAAAGGTAACAAATATCCTGCTGCAATACTTGTAAAATAGGTATAAAGAGTTTGATCAGAATTTACAGCCTTTTGGTTAGTATTTTCATTAGGTGAAAGTTATCTATACTTCAAAAGACACTGGACAATGAAAAGAGGAAACACCATATTAAAACTTACTCCATAATATCACAGGACATGGGAAAAGCATTCATTAAGAATGTCATATTTGCATTCAGTTTAGAAAAAAAACAGTACATTCAATATAAAAATTGTTTTTAATATTGACATTCAATTCTATGGCTGTTGATCCAGGACAAAGCTTGCTGGGAGTGTATTCTCAGCAAAATTTGGTATAATGCAGACTTGCATGAAAGCTGAACATATGAACAGGGCTGTTTTAGTCAATGGGCCTAATAAATTAATAAACAATCATGATGCAAGTGATGCTTTAGGGAGTGATATTACAGTGGCAGGCCGTACCTATCTTATAACAATATAAAACTCTTGCACAGTTTTGAAGAAATGGACCAAAGCATCAGTCACTATAAATTGGGAGAATTACAATGAGAATTTGGATCTAGTTTACCCATGAGACTATGGAAACAGCCCTCTCAGTCAGAATTATTTAGAAACTGCCAAAATATTTTAAGCCTGTCCTACTAGAGATAAGATCTAGTTTACTCACTTCTAAGAACCAGGCCTACACTGCTCTAAAAGAAAGAAAAAATTGCAAGGGGTTGGTTATATCATGCTGCAATACTTCCATGAATATTCACCTAGACATTAGGATCACAGGTACATCACATTTTTGGAATTATTAAGAGGACTATTTCAGTTAACAGGAATTTTTGTTATGCTTGCCTTCCCTGTTTTGGTGCTGAAGCTCATAACAGCAAATAAGCTCAAGCTCAAACTCTGAAATAAGATAAATGCCATAAAACACATTAGGAGGTATTTTGCCAAATATATACTTGATCCTTTTCTTTTGAAGTTGATATCATTACACAGTGGATAAAACTGTCCTATTATAGTTTAAATTTTGTTTTTTAGACTATCAGATTAAAACTTGCGACTTAAATAAAATAAAGATAAATTATAGACGTATTTCTTCCATCTCCAGGTAAAGTTTGCTTTCATTTTTAATGTCAATTGCAGAACTAGATGCAGCCGTGAACAGTTTTTATTCTGCATATTATTTGCATAAATGACTCAATAGAAAAGACTAAAGATACGCAAAATCTTTTTCATCTTGTTATTCCTGCTCCAACATCTTCATCAACAACACCAAATTACTGCCAAAATGACATTCAGTCTCTTGAAAATGCGGATAGATAGTCCTTTCCCGGACTAATTTAGAGGGCCTGCACCACCAGGTACACAAAAAATATTTCCACTTTGATTACCAAAGTTTACAACATTTTTGATGATACGCCTCACAAGCTGTTCACAAATCTGTTTCTGTATGGCTTTTGCTACATTGATTAATGGAGTAGGCTGAGTTCCCTCATATATAGCTAAGTATTTCTACCGTAGGAATAATATCATATCACTCTGGACTACCAAGAATCACTAGAAAAAAATCACAGAAGTAAGCTCTATTTCCAAATATTTTGTGGTCAGGCTGAGAAAGGAAGACGTAAAGTCTTGAACCTATCCTTTATAAAGATGAAGACAATGCTTCAGGTGAAGATGCAGTTCCAAAGAAACCCACAGGATTGTTCAAGGGCTGAACCCAAGCCTGGTTATCTTGCTGAATCCAGGCTTGAATACTGATGGGAGATCTGCCCCAGAAGAATATGATTAGATGAAAAATTCTACCACACCTGTGCCTGTTAATGTCTTACTGCTTATTAACTTCCAAGCAGATGAAGGAACAAGTTAGGTGATCTCTAAAGGGATTATTTTTTGAATTAGGACTACAGTTGTTACTGCTAAACTTTTCCTATAAAGGAAGGGCAGAGGCTTATGAGAGTTGCAGAAGATGAATGCCAGACCACTACTACAGCAGACAGTGCTACTCTCAGTATTTTCAGACAAAGAAGTTTAAACAAGTTCCCTTGTCTAAAATTTCTTACTACTCTTTAGGTTAAAAACATCACCAGATCAGTTGAGGATATTCTCTTTATAGGTTTATACCATAAGATTATTCTACATTTCTTGGAAAAACCATAAGTCAAAGGGATACAGCTCCTCAGGTTCCTCTAAAATGTTATGTGCTCTCTTCTAAAAATAATACAAATATACGGAATATAGTGAATTTTTTGTTGCCTGGACATCTCCAGAGAAATGTCCATGTGGCTGAAAAGTGACCCTACTGAAGCACTCACTGCTAAGTATGTCATACTTAAAATACAGACACTAGAAATTGGTTTCACTTTTTATGTACAACGTTTTTCAAGTTTAATAATGAGGAAAATAAATATAGTATTTCTGATAGTAAGAAATTTTTTCTCTCCTACTTCACCTCCACCCCCATGCCCAGCACACCTGGAATCTTTTGAGGGTGGGGAGAAAAAAGGACTCTTAAAATAACAGCTTTTTAAACTTTTGACATGTCAAACAAAAAGGAAATGTAAAGATTCCATTTAATGCTACTGCCTGCTGCTTAACTAGAGTCATAAGGTCACTCTGTAACACATTTCTTTTGTGCACAGCTATATAATGATGAAAAAGGAAAAGCTGCCAATTCTCTAACTAGGTATTACATTTTCTCTTCCCTTTTGCCCCACCCATTTGCTTTCTCCCTCCCAACCCTAAACCCACAGCCCAGATCTTCAGCATCATTGCTTTAAAACCTGAAAAGTCTCTGCTTAGAAACATTCTTGACCCTGTGAATAGATTTTTCTCTATTGTCCCATATCTTCTTTAACCAAACATAATATTACTGTATTCTAAGACAGATTTCATAAAATCCTGAGGCCTAAAATGTCACTGTAAAGCACCTAATAGAATAGCATTTTTTAAATATGATAACACTTTTTGTTCATATTACACTGATTTGCATAGTATGTGCAACCTGCATACACTCTATTTTTGGGATATTATCAAATAATTATACATATCTTCATTTTCTTTTGTCCTCAAATACAGAATATCTTGAACAAGAAATCTGAACTATAAAATTTTGGAAAGATTTAAAATTTATTTGCACTACCCTTTTTATTTTGATTATCTCATTAATTTAAGATGTTTATACAAGCATTTTGATTAAAGTCAATGATTCAGTATGAATGGGCATTGCATAGGCGGAATGTCAGTTGCAAAACTCTACTATAGGATGAACATATTTAACTACTTATTTCTCTTTCCTTGAAAAAAAAACCCAAACCTCCTCTAATATCATTTCTTTTGCATTCTTTCCCCAGATACGCCTATGAAAGTTTAAACTAAAGAGGCAAATGACTTGTTGATAAAATCAGTAAAAATATGCTTTGTTGGGTTTTATGCAAAACCACTCCAAAAAAGGTTATTTTAGAAAATAAAGTATTTCGTGCATATCGTGAACAGTCCAACCTCTTACAGTTTCTGTGAACAGTATTCTGTATTAATGAACAATTGCAAATTGTGATATAATACAATCCTGCCCAAGTGATATCTTTCTTCAAAGAGGCATCATTGGATGTGTTTTGTCTGAACATAAAAAGAAATAGATTTTTTATCAGTCATTTTGCAGGTAGGATTTTGTATATGGCTAATAGGATATCATCCTATGAAAAACACGATAAAAATTCTGTATTAAGAGCAATTCCAATCCACAAAATTAGACTGTTTAACGTCTGCTTTCTGTTATGTACTGCTGTATTATTTAGCTGAGAATTATATAGATCACATTTCCTCAAAAGAAGGGTCTGGCACACAGACTGAGGTCATAGAGTTTGAATGGGGTCTTGGAGGCAAAAAAATCCAACTTAAGTTTTTGCATCAAACCTTGGATAAACAAGATAAATTAGGAGAACCTATACATACCAGTCAGAGCCAAATGCACCTTCTTCATGAAGAAAATATGAATGATGCCTTTCAATCATTAAGATAGCACTGGCATGACCTTTTATGTATTTCCTCTATGTATTGTCCCACTGCTGGTGATACCTGAAGGATTTTTTGCCTTTTCTCTTAAATACCTCTTACACAGTTCACTATATTCACAAGTATTAGCATGCATACTTGTGATGCTTTAGGTATGATACTTTAGCCTGGTTTCTTGGTGTCCAGTAGGCCAGGAGACCAAACACCCCAGAAACTACGTAGATATAGGAGACCAAACATTCTATTGTCGTAAGGACTCAAGGTCCCCTAGCAGGACGGATTCTGTAAACTAGAAGTTAGCCCACCCTAGCCCCTTATTGGGCCCTCTAGTTAGATATACTAATGTGTAAGATCTTTAATTGCATACTCGATTGGGGGGACGGGGCTTTTTGCGACGCGTTCAACCAGGACGGCAGAAGCCATCGAATGGGACCCCCAACCCTCTAACCGTGTCTGAGCTTTTATTTCCTAACACCAAAAAAAGGCATCACTGGAGCTCTTCTTGTGCCTCCTGTTGACAAAAACCATCTGGATGTTTTTCAAAGAACAAAATGAAGACAGAACCTTTTCAGTGTCGAGTGAAGATGTTGTTCAAACATCAGTATGAGAGTCAGTTAGTGCATTCTAGTGCATGTTACTGCACAGTTAATTGTCTGTTTCTATGATGACGTTCTGGCCTTATAGAAAATCACATGCTTTCAATTAAGTCCCTACCAGATGACAGCAACAGTAAACATGAATATGGCTCAACTCAGCCCATGAATAGGAATTCTTTTTTTTTTAATAAGACACCATGCCATCTGCTAAGATGTTTTGCAATAAGATTTTTAGAACACTTAAAAAGACATCACAGGTGCCTGTTCTTTTCTACAACGTAAATTTTCACTGAAGTGTCCTTGTGGTGAAATTCCAAATTGTCTATCTTATTCCCTACATAACTTTAATGTTTAAAATATAATGCCAGTCCTGCTTTCGATGGATGCTTTTTTTACGTCAAGTGCTAGCAAAATAGTGCATACACAGAGACTTTACAAAAGACACAAGAGATACAGTCAGTGTATAAAAATAATTAATTGGTAAACAGTTAACAAATTACTTCTCCAATCAAAAATATTTACACCCACTCTGTCTTCATGTCTCCTTTTATTCTAGCTACTATACTTTGAGAGAAGAAATTAACCTAATTAGAAGAAATCTCCAAATCCTTTTATTAAAAACAGCTTGCCTGTAAAACCAAGATTTGCTTGACAATTTAGCCTAGCTCTTTCATTTAGTATAGTAAAGGTTTTCCTATGCCATTCAAGAGCATCCTGAATTGACTTCTACATTTTTGTTTTAAAGTAACATTACAGTGCTGTTCAGCACCAGCAGGGTTTGAAGTCGCAACACTATCTGTGGCAGTTGCAATGTCTCATGGAAGAAGACAAGGAATCACAATATATTCTCAGAATTCACACTTGTTTCTCAGTCACTTAAAAAGATTGCAGCACTGAGAATTAATTCTTCACAACACACTAGCAGGGCAACTGAACTACTTGTAAAATTAGTCAAAGCGTGGTGAAAACTTCCTGATATTAGTGTGTGTGGGAGCCTGTACATATGGCTAGAGCTTAGTCTGATGTTTAATGAGACCACCTCACAGAGAAAGATCTAGCCCTACTAGTCTAGTACTTACTCTACTAGATTTTAGTGATGAAAACAATTACACAATAAGGTCATCCAAGACAAAATGTAGCTTGGCTGAAAGGAGATGGAACCAGAGCTGTAAGTTCTACCTAATCTCCTGATTACAAATCTAAGAGCTGGATCATGTCGATGTCCTCACTGATTTCTGTGAATTCAGAGGAGGCTTCACTTTTCCAAGATACCAGGTTTGCACACTGGAAGCACTTTACAGGGCATTTTGCCCTCTGGAGGGGTTGTTCAAAAACCAGAAGAGAAGGCTGCAACTGGATGCTGACTGTATACATACAATAAGAATGAGGATTTTTTTTTATAACCACCAGTCCTGGTAGACATCATCACCTCTGAGAGAAGGTTACAAAGTGTGTTCTTGAGAAGAACTGGTTCTGTATCCTTTGCATATACTCTACCAGCCTCTCTTCCCACACTCTCAGAAATAAATGTGTAGTCTCATGGTTTGCGGAGCGCTTGAAAGGGACATTTCTTAAGTATTATTTCAGTGTGAGAAGAGAAATGAATGTCATGGAGTAGATACTGTTTTTCTTAAGGCAGCACAGTCCAGCAAAAATATAATAAATGTTTCTGTTGCTCATCCCTTGTGCAATGGCTTTTCTTCATTTTTTTATCATCCAACCTGGATTACTTTGTCTATACACACACTTTTCAGATTTTCAAAGAGTGAAAACTGGAAGGTCAGGCTGACACATGATAATGGCTGTATTGGTATGTATTTATTGTCCCATTCTAACAGATGTCAAATGGAGATTTTACACAGCATATTGAAAATGTATACATCCACCCAAACCTACAAAAGAAAACATTTCATGATCTTGAAAGAAAATTTATTCCCACCAGGATTATAATGAGTGCAAACNTCCTTCCCCCTGAGAGCTCGGGCTCCGAAGCTCCCACGTCTCCCCACTGGAAGGTTAGGGGTTTCGTGGTCATCAGGGAGGTGTAGGAGGACCTCTCTGAGAGGGCCCCGCGGAAGACCCCCGAGTGCAAACACCCCGGCTTCATCCCGGCCGGCGGCGAGTTTTTATTTTTTTATTTCTATACATACTGATCCTATGAATAGTCCATCTCATGGCTTTTGCAATACTGGCTTCATTGTCATTGTAATTAAGACTACAGAAGAGGATTCAGGGAGATAAGCAACATACTGATTTTTTACTAAAAGTTTTGGCCGCTGTGTGATCTTTCACACTAAGTCAGAGGTGAAAAATTACAGCTTGTATTAAAAAATCACTGCTGGTGGTTGAGACTGAAGCATTTTGGAAAGAGGTCAGCTAACAATGAGTCAGGAGACCTGAGGTATACTAGGTTTTTTCCTATTTATCTGCATGACTGTTGCCTGTGTGACTATGAACATTCATTTGTAAGGGCTCCTTGTTTTAACTCAGTGTAACATTGTTCAGAGAGGCAGGAGCAGACGCTATACAAACTGTAGTGACCATTAGTTGCTTGAACCCCACATTGTGCACCAGAGTGCAGCATGAGCATAACCATAAAACCACACTGTATTTACAGCAACTGCTGTGATAATCTTCTGAGAGGTGGAATGATTGTGTTGCTATTCTGCTATTCACTCCGAGGTCTCCCTCAATGATAATGGTTTGATTTTGCTTGGTTTGGCTGGTGGGACTGTTAGACTCATGCTGGTTAAGGCAATTTGACTCTGTGAGACATCCAGTTCCTAAGTCTCTGATCTCCCATGGTCCTAGTAACACTAACATCATTCGGTATTCATTCACACTACATATTCACAGCTAAAAAACAACAAACATACAGAAACACCTTGATAGTTTTTAACTCATCGTCTAATTAATCTGTTCTCCTAGAGAAACAGTAAAATAATTCAAATAATTTTAGCAAAATTTCCTCCAGAAAAAATCCAAATAATAAAATGTTAACTTGTCTTAAATCTAATGAACAAGGCATTTATATTAAACAAGATATGGTGCAGTAATTAAGTTATTTATTCAAACAGCTTTATGGAGCATTAGCACATATCTACACATACATCATCTCTCAAAAACATACTTCTACTTAAAAAATACACTAAAATTATATCTTCAAGATTTTCTGTTCAACAGTCTTCTCTCCCCTGAAGAAGGTAGAAGCAGACAAAAATATCTTATTTTTGTAGGTCATTTTATTTATTGTGGTCTAACACAGAGAAAACTGTGTCCTCCCCTACTTGGCTTCCGTGGTATACATGCCTTTAAATGTTTTTCACTTGCCTCTTCATTTCCTCATCTGGAAATAGAGGACATAATATTTCTTTGTATAACTCTCTGAGACCTAAAGATAGCAAAATATTAAATAATAATTAAAAAGTATTATTTTTATAATGCGTGCACAAGGAAAAGTATCACAGTGCCAACAATACCAACTGCCATCAGCACTATTGTTTTCAGTCTCCCACACATATATTGAAATACAGACCATATTGTAAATAAAGAGACTAAGGGTGAGAGAAATGAGTAGTATCATTCTTATCTTGCACCTAGGACTACAGACTCTAAACAAAACTATTAATTTCAAGTCTTTTGGTTTTCTCAAAATGGAACAAACTGTAGCAATGGAGTCTCCTAGACCACCAAGTAGACCTGAAAGTAGCATCAACTAATCTCACTTCCAAAAGCTTCCATTTGAAATAAATAAAACCCTTCTTAAGTCCTCTCATTATCCCATCAGAAAAGAGTGCTGCATATTTGGTGGCTTATTTCCTTCATATAGACAGAGGAAAGGCAAATCTGCATTGAAATACATCAAATATTTTGCTGTCATTCTGTCAACTGCTTTCTAGGCTTGACATCGTCTTGAGACTACATCTGTAGGCCCTATACAAATGTAGTTTAAAAAATACATTACTCTCCAGTATCATCTGTTATTTCAGCTGTTTTCATAATGATCAGTTTAGTTTCTTACGTAATATTTCCTGTCAACTTTCCATCTCCAGAGAGAAGTAGGTGGTAAGATTTCTCTTGCCTTTTCTTAGGTTTTAATCTCTTTAGATGAAACAGATTAATATCCATTATGACAAATAAAGTACATGAAATGAACTGGCAGAAACTGTGGGTTCAGTGTACCATGAGAACACTCAAAACCAAAACAAGTTATTTTTTTCAGGGAAATATTAATAAAAGAACCTAGAGAAATAAAGATATTTTGGTTTTATTTTCCCCAAATGCAGTAGAGAAGGCACTGCCAATTCCTCTGAGCTGCCCCATCACCAGAGATTCTGTAAATTTTATGTGGGGAGACAGGAAATAGGACTTAGCAGGGCAGAAGAGAGATGCCTGTTTTCCCTCACAATTCTTGCCCATTCATCATGGAGGAGGCATCTTGCCAACTGGATGTGGGCAAGATAAACTACACCACTATCTTGACAGTTCTGCAAGGGGCACAGCTTCCAGGGAGTTTGAGTCCTGGGGCCTGAATAGGTTGAGAATGTTGTCTTAGGTCTGTGATAAAATAAAATGGGTGAGCAATTGGTTGAACATTCAGGCTCAAAGAATTGTAGTAAATGGAGTAATATCTGGTAACACATGAGTGCTACCCCAGGGCTCAGTTTTAGGACCAGTTCTTTTCTACATTTTTGTTGGTGACTTGGACACAGGTGTTGAGTGCACATGAAGTTTATGGGTGATAATGATTAAGGGGAATCATTGATTCCAAAGAGGGCTTTCAGAGACATCTTAATAAAAACACTGGGAAATCACCAACTATGTGACATTTAACAAGGACAAATGCTGGATTCTGCACCTGGGGAGATGAATGCATAGACTGGAGACAAGAAGTTGGAGAGCAGAAATGTGGTAAAGGATCTGAAGGCTTTGGGCACTAAGAACAGCATAAATAACTCATCAAAAGAAGTGGTTGTCCCACTTACACACAGCATTGGTGTACCCTCCTCTTGTGTGCAGTTTTGTGTTCAACAGTATAAGTGTAATGGAAAAGATTTGGAATGTGTCCAAAGGAGGGCAACAAAGGCAATGAAAGGAGTAGTGGGCAGGACTTATGAGGAGTGGGTGAGGACACTGGGTGTGTGTGAGAGTGTGTTCAACTGAGGGCTGACCTCACTGCTGTCTACAACTTCCTTATGGGGGGAGAGGAGTGGGATGTGGTGTTTTCCTCCCTGCTGTCTGGTGATAGATGCAAAGGAAGGTGGAAATAGGCTGTGCACCTATCTGACAATGGGGAATGGTGAATGAATCCTTGTTTTGCATTGATACCAACAGGTGAAATTGTTGACAGGGTATGAACTTGGGTTCCAGAAGAATCTTGCACTGTTAGTGCAATTAAATTGGAGAAATATTCACGTAAAATATTTAATGCTGATAAACCCACAAATTTGTTAGCACTGCAATCCATTGGAATTTACCCAGCAACGTGACAAGCTATATCTACTTTCAGTCTTTCACTCCAGTGCCTCCAGGTGTAAGTAGTTTTTTGTACAAGCATCCTCACAGGAATATAGATATATGTATAAACATGTGTGTATGTCTTAATCATATTAAACTGGACTTATTACCTCTAGAGCAATATCAGCTTATTCATATCCTTATGTGGGAAAAGGCATTCAGGAATAAAATACCACCGTGTGGTAGTTAGAGATGAAGGGTTAGCATGGCTTTGTGCTTTGCATTTGCTCTGAGAAAAAGAGATCTTGGATGCTAACTTTTTTTTTCCACTTCTGGTATAGCTGCTCTGTTTTTTGTATGATATGGAGGGTTTTTTTAAATTTTTTTTTTTTTTTTTTTGTTTTTTTTTTTNTTTTTTTTTTTTTAGTTTTGTTTGTCTCCCTTATCATTGAATTCCTTTATTGACACAGGTTTCAAGTTTTGTCTCTGAGCTATATGAGTCCCAACTATAAAAAAAGATATAATTCATTTGTTTTCTATGAGGTTCACTGAAATGGATGGGACTCTTTACAGTGAGTTCAATGGGAGCTGGAAAAGCCCTCACTTGTACTGAGTTAGTTTTCCCTGCAGTCCAGTTACTAAGTAATATTTGCGAAAAAACTGCTTCATGGAGAAAATGATGGCATAATAATGCAATTTGCCACACATTTATTATATCCAGTAGAACTACCATGTAGTTGCAACATTATGACTGTGAAATGCTTTTATTTCACAGTAAGTGTAAAGTGACACCATGTCCCCTGTACAACCCCTCTCTCTCTTATACACATGAGATAGCATAACTGAAATCTTATTTTCAGGCTTGTGCTTTCCCTTCTTTATAGACCGGAACTGCAGAATGTCTAATAAAAGATCTCCTTTTGGGTTTTTTTTCCCCTTTTCTTTTTTTTTCTTTTCTTTTTTTTTTTAATGTGAAAGAGCTCATATTTTACAAACACGATCTCTCTGACCAAATTATGTGGACAATTATCAGGACTCCATTCAAAATTTTTCTTTCTGTAGATACATCAGGGGGACCCCTATTTTCTTTTACATGTACCTTTTACAATTGCAAAAAGATGATAATTCTTAAGCAAAATGATGTTGTTTATCTCATAGCTTCCTGTAGAATATAATAGCAATAGAGTAAAAGGGACTGAAAACATAGTATTATTATTGCTCTATACATCTTGAATAGTGTACAATTTCAGAAGGAATATCTTCCCTTTGGAAGTATAGCTTAGGTAGAAGACATTTTACCGCTACTTATATCCAAACATTTTTCTTAGACTGTCCATGGATCACAAGCAATTCCAATTGCATTTAACATTTTATATTGTAAAAATGCTGTTTCCTAGTTTATGTTTTATATATTATAAACATATTTCCTGTGTATGTTAATGTCTACATTGAAATTTACTTCCTTTGTATTATTTCACCTTTTTTCCTTTTTTTTTAAAACTTTAGCTTAAGTAATCAGAATTGTTCTATTCTGTTCTCAGGAGCATGGTTTTTCATTAAATTTTGCTACTATGAAATAGAGACTCACTGCACTAGGTAGTTATTCATACTGCTGACTTTTAAGACCCTGGATTTTTATTTTTAAAACTTTTATATTACTGTTTTATAGCATCAGCAATTTATGAAGAAAATTTAAAAATAAGACACAATTTTAGTGTTTTGTAATAACCCAGTTCTTTGGTTCCTCTAAAAGTGGGGAGCTAGGGGTTAGAATTTACCTCCAGTTTCAACTTGGGCCACAGTCTACTGGTTTGACTACTACTACTACTACTACTACTACTACTACTATATTCCAGGGAGTGCAAATGCTGACCTGTACCCCTGGAAAAACAGACGTGGATAGAGGCTTTGTGTCAGGGTTATAATCACTCATTAATTTAACAAATCTGTACACCAAGTCTCGTAATAACTTATTTTCCTTCAACAGACCCTTTTTAAATTAGCCATAACTACACACAGTGAAAATGGAGGAGGACTGGGTCTCTGCTACTGAGACTTATGTTGGAGTGTGAGACAGAACAGTGAAGTGAAACTTCAGACACAGAGATCAGACAAAGAGGTTGTGCTGTATTTAGGCAGTTCTAAAGTTAGGCCACCACAGCAGCACAATTTTTCACACAGCAACTTTGAGCCTGGGCTGCATAATTTGGATTAAGCAGGCATTCAGATCTACACATCTAGATATCTTCTTCATGAGCTAGGCTCAAATCAGTTACTGAAAGCCTTTTAAAATAATTTCTCAGATCATAAGTAAAATATAAGAAAGGGTACACATTTCCAAATCCTCGCTACAGCTCTAACTTCTTATCATACATGTACAAACTTCTTTAGAAATGCCTTTGCCAAAGCACAATGTATTAAAATTACCAAGACATTCTTCAAACCCTTTCATTTCTGTGCCTTGATCTAAACAGACAACAACTTGTTGCTTTACAAAAGCTGAAGTTTTGATATTTCTTTCTCCTCTATGGTGAATCTTTTCAGGTGCCTTGTGAAGTTGAAGGAGGTATGTCAACACCTATCTGCATTTGCAGAACCCACAGAGGGACAGGAATTGGAAGGGAAGGAGAAAGATATCACCCCATTATTGTTCCAAAGGAGATAATAGGACAGAAATGGACCTAGAGATGCATGAGCATTTTGACAACTTTTTTCATAAAATCATTGACCCAAAGGACCAGCTAAGGCCACAGAACAGCGCTCAAGACAAAAAAAAAAAAGAAAAAAAAAGTAAAACCAAAGCAAAACCCAAAAAACTAAAGAAAAACTTGCAGATAGCAACACCTAATGATTTAGAGAATATTTATCTATTTTAACACTGAAAAATTTGTGCTTGTGGCTTGATGTTGGGAGGTGATAGTCGAGTACAGTGAAGTGTTCCAATATTTACCGAAAATCTGTGTGTATCTGTTGCCATTTACCACTGAGTAAATAATTCTTTATTCATAAAGCTGTAACCTCACTGAAGGCTTGACTTGTAAAAACCGTGCAGGAAACAAAATGCTATGGCATTTTTAAAGATGCAGTGAGAAGGTAATAAAAATTTAAGGTTTTGAAATGACATGCTGAAAGCCAAATTATTTAGTTTGCAGACTGATAGAATAAGCCCTGCAAAAGACACTTGCACAGGTCCCAAAACCAAAGAAGATGCTAAAGGCAGGTGCTAGGGGCAGGGTGGGAGCTAGGACTCAGACAGGTGCTTCACAGGCAGATTATCTGGTTTCTCACATTTACCGTTTGATGGTATAAGTTTTTCTGATTTTGTTTTCCCAAAGACTCTTCAGAAGGATGCATGCTGTAGATAGTGAAATAACACTTTCAGAGGATATTACACCAGTGTAAAATCAAATGAAAGAAAAACAAAATATTGAGTGTAATGAAATATTTCAAATTATGTTTTAATAAATACTTTAACCTAAGATGAAGCATAGATCTTTACTCCAATTTTCATGAGATGCCTTTGTCTTCCTGAAATGAGTGATTGTTAAATCAAAGGACTAAAAGAAATGTATCCTAGTTTTGGTATTTTCTTACAACTGAATAAACTAAATAAGTAACATATTTGTTACATCTGCAAACAAAATTATTTAAATGAAACAAGGCAGGCTGAACGGACATGCTGATGTCTCTGCTTTCAAGAGAGCCTCATTCTGGAAATAGTAACATACTACAATAAATAACAAAAGTTTCTTGTTATATGTAGCTATTTACTTGCTGAGCAATGATTTGTGATCCAAGAGTTTTCATAACAAATGATGCCCAAGCAGCTGTATTCTGATTAACAAACTTTCTGTGTCATACACACATACCATCTCCAACCAATGCCCTGAAGAAGAAAATGAAATTGAATTTATAAGGCAATGAAGAAAAATTTAAACTAACTACGTTATTTGTATATACTCTCTAGGCATTGTTCATTCTTCTTGTCTAAGTAAGCCTTTGTAGTTGCATACCTTTTAAAAGGATGCTTTCAACAAACTATTATCACTACCTGTAATTAAACCAGGACCATATCACTGCCTTTTTCATTCTGAAAAGCTGCTCACAGCAAGGCACTCAGACAGTTAAGTCACCCACAATCACACTACAACTATTTGTTTATTGAGAAGGAAAAGATGGTCAGACTTACAAAACTGGGTATGTATTACTAACATCAGCTTGGAAAGTTGTGGTCAAGCTATGGTAAATATCTCTGGTAGTGTTCAAGGGTCTGGGAAGCCATCAACCAGTGCTTTCAATGTGAAACACATGACATAACCACAAGCTGCACTTCATGAAATTTGAAACTGCAACATGAGGACTGACCTAATTTAATTCATGTGGTTTCATGTGTTTGAAGTTAATAGACCCTTTCTTACTGTGGGGCAACAAAATACCAGCCCTACTATGCCAAGTTGTTTATCTTTGGGGATTCATTTTTTTCATATTATGATTGATAATTCATGGATTCCACAGGGGTTTCCTGTACCTTTTACACATTCTATTTGAAGGCATAATTAACTGCAAGTCTGAACAGTTTTCCTATCTGCAGGTGTAATGGGAGGGTAGACTCAGACTGCTCACATGTGGGGTACCAGGTCTTCAGCCAGCAGCAAAATGAGGATTCTGGAGATGGAGGCATACCATCTCTTTCTGATATTTACAGATAATATTCATCTGACATTAAAGCCTTGAGTTTATAGAAGTATTTTATAAATTCTTTTTAATTTATTTTCTTCTTATGCATTTTTTTCTGTTCTGTATTTCCTGCCCAGAGAACCAAATGCCTCAAAAATGCTACCAGATGATTAGATCACCACCTTCAATTGTTGAAACAATTCTTCAGGCTTCCCAGCCTGCTATTACGCATCCAACAATAAAAATTAATACCAACTGTGCCTCCTACTTCCTCCACAGTTGTTATTTTCTATCCATCAGCCCTTCTCTTATGTTACGTAATTTCTCTTGCTCTCCAGAAAAATATTTGGCTTTGTTTTGATTCATGTCAAAAATTCAAACTACCCACATTTCATTTCAGCATTTGAGATCAAGACAGAATATTTTGACATTCTAAATACAAATCAATTTACTGTAATCTGCTTAAGGACATCACAGGACTTTTATTTTCATTTTCATTTGGATTCAGCTTCCCTGCAGATTAGGCAGATCATGATACATGTTGGGGGAAAAATCACAATGATTTCCCACATAAGAAATTTTTTACTGTTAAAATGGAAATTTTTCTGTAGAGAATTTTGATTTGGGGAAAATTTAATTTCCAGTCAAAAAGCACTTTCATAGGAAATGTTTTATTTGCTGCTGAGCAGTGTTTACATTGCATCAAGGCCTTTTTTGCTTCTCAGACTGTTATCACAGTTAACAGGCTGGGAGTGCACCATCAGTGGGAAGGAGGCACAGCTGGCACAGCTGACTTCAACTGACCAAAGGGATAAATCATAACATATGGCATCATACTTAGCAATAAGAACTGTGTGAACAAAGAGGAAGGGGTGATGCTTGGAATTATGTCATTTTTCCTCTCAAGTCAACACTATATATGAGGGAACCCTGTTTTCCTGGGGATGGCTTAATACCTGCCTGCCCATGGGAAATGATGAATTAATTCCTTGATTTGTGTTGCTTGCAATCCCAACTTTTGTTTTACCTGCCTAAACCATTACTTCAGCCCCCAAATATGCTTCCTTTTACCCTTCCAATGGACTTCCCCATCCCACTAGGGAGGAGACAGGGAGCAGCTATGGTGCTTAGTTTTTGTCCGGGCTTAAACCAAACTCTTGTTTCAAAGTACTTGAATTACTCTTTAGATTTTTTAAAATTTATTTTTCATTAAAAGAATATGAATTTTAATCAACGTTTTAATCAAAGTTTTCCAGATCCCGACAAAATATGGCTTCCTAGAATCACAAAACCAGATATCTGACCAAAGTCTTTATACCTTATGCCCCGTTTAGGTCATTAGAAGGTACTTAAGCAAAAGATAATTTTAATCCTGAAACATCTGGAAGACTTAACAACAAAAACAGAATCAGAATGAGAAAAAGAAAAATTCAAAGAGAAAATGGTAGAAGAGAGGAGGCAAAGCAATCACCTCTGGGTTAAGGTTGTCTTCTAGAACCTAGTTAAGGACGATGTCCAGGTAGAAAAGGAGATTATATTCTCCAGCAGTTCAAACACAGTCTTTGTAGGAGCTGTATCACATTACAGGCTGCACTGGCTCTGGAACTGATGAAAAATCAAATTGTGATTGTATGAGGAAGTGAGTCACACATTCTGGGGATGACATGAAAGGATTGTCCAGGGACATGGAGGCTCCAGCCCCTGCCAACAGGACACTTTGAGAACTCTTATCATCTTGCCTTTCTCTTATCTTTTTTTGACACTTCTATTTTTTTGGTCTATATCTATATAAAGTTGCCAAACTATTTCGCCTCCTTTCTTTCCCCATTATCATCCATTCAATGAAAATATTTTTATTTTACATAATGATGTAATGGCTAACTGAATAAGAAAACAGAACTTTCAAAAGCCAACCTATTAGAGTGAGAAAAAGAACATAACTTACAAGAGGTTTATTCCTGAAAAGGGTTTTTAAGGTAGGAGAAAAGCATATGGAAATTTATCCCACATTGAATTAAAATAACATATCCATTTCTGAGAAAGTTATGACTTTAGAACACCACAAATCTTCACAACATTTCAATACAGGTCAGCCTCAGGAATACCTTGTCACAGAGCTCTCACTAGTGATTTTATTACATTATTTTCTCATTATGTGTAAGGGAAGTTCAGGAGTTTTGCAGGTTACAGTTTCCATATATCACTCTTTGAAATGAAGAGTGAGAGAATAATTTAAGATGGGATCAGTCTTTTGGTAAGGAGATAAACCCTTGATAATCCTTGTTAACTATTTCCAACAAATTACTGATATATTACCTACTGTAAACATAGCTTCTGCCACCTTTCCTTTACTTCTCAGCATAAAAAGATAAATTCAGCTCCTCACTCCAGAATACCCAGGTCTTGGTATTTTTTAATGCCATTTCAATACCTCTATCTAATCTTCTTACCAAAAGAAACCTACAATTTATCAGTGTTTCCTGATAATTTACTGCTTAAACCTCATAATTCAAAGTGCTACAGTGGAATCCTGATTTTCCTGGTGTGTGTGTATATATATGTGCCAATCAGTTGTAGAGTCAGAATCATTGTGGGGCAGAAGAGCCCTTCTCTGAAGTGTTGAGAAGAAAACAGATCCTTTTTCACTATGTTCTGCATCTGGGAACATGTATTTTCTGAAGGCCTAAATCCCCTAACAGAGTGAGTTTTCTTCACACCCAAAGCAGGGGGCACAGAAAAAGCCTTCTATTAAAAGATTAATGCTCCTCACAAGTAATAATATAAAATAATTTCCCTTGAACAACAAATGGGTTCTTTGATTAGTATAATTCTTAAACTATTAAGGCTGTATGTTCAGACCTTTCCAAAATACGCATTTATTCAACAGTTTCTCCCAATCCTGCTTTCTCTAAGCTATGTATATTTTTCCTTTTTTGCACTTTGCACAGATAGCTGATACTAGTAGGAGACTAGAGATCAGCAGCCTCTGAAAGGCAAACACCTCTGTCTGGGCACATAGAGGGTCACATAGTGGTATCTACAGTCTTGAATTCATTTGTATGAAGCTACAGGGGCTGTCACTGGCCCTAGAGACAGACATTATTTTCCAGCCTGTCTTCAGGGGCTATCAGCAAGATTTTTAAAAGCATTTCAAGTCATGGCTTTATGTTTTCTCTTCTGACAGTAACAACTGGTCAAAACAACTTTGATGGAACAGTTTTACATCAGAAGATGAAGTTTCATCAATGTGACTTTCTTTTTCCCCAAGTGGAACATGTCAATTTCAATTAAGCTTTCTATGTGGATATGTCAAAATTAATAATTTCAAGTTTTATATTTAATTTTGATGAAATAAAATGTTTTGGTTTGTCTTTATTATTTTGGGGGTACAATAAAGACAGGAGTAGAAAGATCTAATCTCCCTAACACATTCAGCTGCATCAATGCCTCTTTTTAAAATTGCCACACTCAGAAAACTCCTTCCTTTTAACTGTGAAAAATGGTAAATTCTCTCTGTATAAGAGTTATTTCCCATATTTGCACCATTTAACTGATATGTTATCAGAGCAGTACTTCCCAATTTAGCTAATCAATTGATTGCACATCTCTATATCAAATTATTGTTGCCTTCATTATTGATTACCTTAGTATTTTATTATTATTACCTTTCCCATACCAAAGTCTTGTTACCATCTTGCAAGAAGGCTTTGATTAACTTTGTTCCTGATGAATGTATCAAATATCTTAGTCTTTTAATAATCTCCAAGTCATTTTTCAGATGCTTATGAACAGTTTGATAATCTGCTTCAAGTTGCAATGATCTAACTCTTGTCTAGATCTTCATTTTATGGACAATCTTTGTTTATTCAATATTATTTGGTTGTCTACAGAGAGGAGGGGAAGGGATACTTTTAATAATTTCTATTTTTAAGTGAAGTTTTATTCTTTGTCTTTCAAATTTTTCTCTCTAATACTTTTAACAGTCCAGGGTAGAGAGTCCTTTTGAAAATTAGTAAGAACTAGCCAACCCACCTTGAATTCTTTTATTTTTTATGTTAGATTATGGTCAGTTAATAGCAAAAACAGAAAGAAGAAACAGATAATAGCAAAAAGAATTTCTAATTTTTTTCCATGTTTAAGAAAATATCTGAAAATAGAAATCAGAGCGTCACTTAAAATTTTTTCCTCCTATTTGGCTATTGTCTTGTTTCCATATGAGTAAATACATTTGGTTTTGCTGCACAAATTTTAAGCCTTTTGCTCCAGATCCGGTCGCTGTCACATGAAATGGGGAAAATTTTCTATAACCCTGTACATAAAAGAACAATTTTTGGGTTAAATATATACACAGGCATAGCCATAGAAATAAACTATAGAAGAACTAAATATGTTGAGTTGATGTGAAAGACCCAGATATTGTCCTTGGAAATGTGCCCCAGACATAAAAGGCCATTCTTCTCATCAAAGACTTTGGAAACTATCTCTGATAAAGTTCAAATTACAGAATAATGAGTGCAAGACCAACTCTATGTATTGTATACTAATTTTGGCAGAGCCATTAGAAAATGAAAATAACAAGAGATGCCCATTAACGACAGGCTCAGAGGGTCTCATTTTCAAAGCATTGAAGCAAAAGGCCACTTGGAAAAATATATGCCCAATTGCATGCTTAATCTGCATGCACAATTACTGTGACTTCATGTGATTCTCAGGTATTGAAACTCAACTGACCATTTTCATGCACAACCTGATTTGCATTTGGAATCACAGTAAATGTGCATTCAGATTAAATGTGTAATTATGCAGACAATTTTGCACATGGCCCTGACCTCCTAATATTTGGAAAAATTAAACCCTGGAGGCTGCACTCCTGTCTTGAATACATAGAACTCCCAGTGTCCCATTAAAAGGGTAACCATGAGCAGAATATGTTTTCACAGCACCCATCTTCTATAAATAATTTTTTCTTATACTGAAAATACAGCCCAAGCCCAGAAGCCATTTAACAATTGAATCTTTTGACTACATAATTTATACAGCCTGCATTGAAATAGGCAATGTATTTATCAACTTGTTTAGACTTTGGAAAGCCAAGACGTACACAACTAATGCTGAAAACTGCACCACAATACAGTGAACAATGAAACACACTTGTACTCAAAGGGTCCTTTCTTGGTCTGTGTTTCATACCTATAGTAGGAACAAAAGGACGAGTATAAAAAGAATCTGAGCAAGGAAACTAGGAGGTAAAATCAGACACCTAAATGACAGGAAATGAGAAGAAAAGTCTCCAGAGCAGGTCTGCAGTTTTGTATTCAGGACTCAGCTGAACAGATTTTAAAAAAACTAAACCATAAAACATTGCTAAATTCAGTGGGTCTTAACTATATGTGATAATAGTATTAACACAGGAGAAACTTACAAAACACTTTTCAGANATGGTTCTGTCACATTCTAACAACCAGTCAGGAGCCAAGAAGCCAAATTTAGGTTACTTACCTATTTCTACAGTTTTCCTGGGAATCCTAAAAGAAGGAATTAAGATGAGAGCATAGCCCTTTTTACACAAGCATTAGACTACAGCAAAATAGTGAGTTTCTCTGCAAGGGAAATTTATGTGGCCACAGGACAGACGAAAGTACATTTTAGAGGAATTCAGCGATTACACTACTCTACAACTGTTCAACTTTTCTGTAAAAAAGAAGATTCAAATTGTCATTCCTCGAAATAATTTTTTTTGGTCTGTGTACAAGTATATATTTATTATCAGGATCTGTAAATACAGCCAGTATAGAATTTGTTTGTGCAATTTACATGGTCAGCTTTAACAACAGACTTATAAATAGAGCTACTCCTTCCTTTGAAAAAAAAGTTTCATAAATCCTAATATTCTATAACAAAGAATTTTTCCATTAAGCTACTATTTCTATGAATCGGTTATGAATATCAATAGATATTGGTGCAGAGTATCTATTAATGGAAGTGCATTTTGCTTAGTTCTAGCTATAAAGAATCATTTCCCACCTAGTCTTCTTAATGTGGATTTTGAATGACTATATGGTTGCGCATTTGTTGTTACTCATACTCATGACATCCTGTGCAATGGGAAGGGAGCAAAGTCCAGGTGATTACTTCAAACAGAGAGTCATAATGCCCCCTTTGCATCTGCTCTATCTGCTTTCTAGAAGCAGTCCTTACCTAAAATGTAAAAAGGACCATCTTCTTGCATGAAGAACATGACCATGCCATGTTTAGAGATGTGACATTTGGGCATTTATATTCCTTCATGCTCTATAATCATGGCAAGAGTAACATCATCTCTTCTCCAGCACCTTTTTCTGCAGGAACCCTTGGCAATACAAAAATTCTTAAGATAACAAAAAGAAACCAGTGTTTTTTCTAAGCCTCATTATGACAGAAGATGAGAAACGAGAGAGCATGCCAGAGCAGGACACCTATAGGATATAGCTGTTGCTTCCTTCAGAGTCCAGTGAACAAACAGCTAAATTCATTCCATGTCTCTGTTAACATCTCCAGCTCACACTCTTTGGTTGGTGATGCACAGGGATGTTCTTGAACCCTCTGTCTCCTACTGCAGAATAACTGTCTTAGAACAGATGACTCTTCCTAACCACTACCAACAGCAGAACTTGCAGTCAGGAGTGGTCCTGTACTAGTAGGGGCAGGCAGAAACTTTTTAAACCTCTTGCTTCAGTGTGGAGAGGCCTATGGCTTACTGTATATTTTGCTCTAAGAATCCAGAGCCTAAGTCCAAAACCCTTTGACAAGCCATTACAGGGACAGGGGAGATGTGTACAGTACCAAATTAGTACTTAAAGGCGTTTCTGAAGACAAGGGTCACCGGTTGGTTTCACACATAAGCTGTATTTAATACCAACAGGAGTTCCTACAGTACAGATCCAATGCTGACAGTAACTGTTAGGTTTTCAGTAGTCTTCACAGGTATTTTTTGCAGTCTAAAAATGTGTCTTCTGGGGAGTGAGGGAAATTGCATTCTTTCTGCAGTTTTGACCCCCCAGCAGAACGTGAAAATAGCCATAGCTCTTGGATTAAAATGTTGGTGCAGTCTAAATGTCAAGTTCTTATTCACCACAGTTTTCATGCACTTCTTTTTGTGGCCTCATTTGCAGGTATGACAGCAAACACTTGCAGCTAGTTATGTCCACAGAAAAGTCAGAATCAGGTCTCTTTGTAGCTAATGTACTTTATTTGGATAGAAATTACCTCAGCAGTGCAAGTATGAAGTCATATAACTGATTACACCTTTCCCTGATCCTGCTTCTAGTGGACATGTTCCTTCCAGAAACATTAGAAAAAAGCTATTAGAAAAAAGCACTGGGATCACTCATATTAACAGTCCTGTTGTTCTGCTCTGTGGTAGCTGAATATATTTCAGAATGGCAACTGGTGAATTAACATCAGTAGCAGTACTGAGATGTGATGAGATTTACTTAATGAAAGAGTTCCTTCCCATGTTCTGTTACATTGAACACCACACACAAAAAATTATAAAATAAATATAAAATATACATGAAAATGCAGTATTCACTTCATGTAGACTCATTTGTTTTTTGAGTGATGAACAAGCCTATCCATTTCATGGAAAAAAATGTACCTAGGAACAAGAAGGGTTTTCACAGTGAAATGAGAAAAATCGACATCATTTTTGAGAATCTTTGTTAAAAGGCTCTTTTTGTTCCCAGTGTGAATTTTCTTAACCCTTGCTTTTGTGGGAGCAAGTCAGGCTGTGAACAGCATTTAAGTATAATTTTTCACATAATATCTAGCCTACTTTCAAAACTCAAGTAGCAATTTAGTTACCTGGATTTTATTATATATTTCTACTTCAAATCTCACCTGTGGTTTGAACATATTTTGGCTTTCATTTCAACCCAGTTTCTATGACTGAAAAGCCCATGCTAGACTAGAATATGGTAATAGAGGCAATTATGTCATTGAGTATGCAGCACTACTCTCAGGTTAAGGTTTCACACCTGGGTGTCATTATTCTCTCCCATATCAATTTATTATTTAAGGACTTACTATTTGAAAGCTCTTAGTGTGCTCTGGCAATTAGAGTTACAGAGTTTCTGTCTGCAGTAGCTGTATTTATTTTGCTCTCCTAGCTTTTTGTGATAGAATAATTAAATCTGCTTATAATTCAGTAATGGCAGACTCCTCTGAAACTGCCAATATTGCCCAGCCCCTCTTTAATCATCTGCATGAAAAAAAAAATATGTGGGGTCTGTATGACACATATATACACAAACAGAAATAGGAAATAGAATTGTGGCAAAAATACATCCAAATATTTTATTCATATTGGTAGATCAGATTGATTTCTGCACTGGAACTACAATAGTTGGGAGCACTACATACTAGCTTACCAAGGAAGTAAAGTCCTCCAATTTAAAAACATGAAAAAAACCCATTTTACTATGCAAATATTAAACGTGTTATTTATGTTACGGCATTTAAATTACATTGTTATTCAAGCTAGGCCTGTGCATCACAACTCATTGGAAAGCTTCGGAGACAATCAGCTCTGGAAGTTTATTTATTCAATGCAATGGACACTAATAACATTATCTGCCTTCTTAAAAATCACAAAAAACCAAGTAAATTTCAAATTTTATCAATATTACTTTTATACTTGTTGGAATAAACCACGCGTCTTCTCTTTGATTGAAGGAATGGGCCCTTAATAAAGACAGCAAGAAAAAGAGATAAAACCCACAGAACTGTACAAACTTATATGAAGATATATGCATGTCAATGTATGCACATATGCAGCAGAACACCTTTATGAGTACTTGCATCTTAATATTCAAAAATGTTGCTAGATAGTTTATATTTAGGTGAACACAGGACACCTTCCAAGAAATGTGTCCAAGCTTGCTGTAAAGTCATGCAAATTAGTATCCGAAAAGGAACTTACATTTTCCTAGTCTATATATGGAATTGGACAACACAGTAAATTGTAACAAGTGAAGAATCACAGGTATTTTCTCTATCCTAGCATTCATTGTCACATGTATCACATTTTCCTTCTCTTAGTTGTTTACCTCACCATAACATAAACCCACTTATTCATGTGTGATTTTCATTACCTTACGTATCGACCTTCAGAAACAAAAGCTCAGCAAATTTACTTCTACCCAAGTAAAGTTGTTTGGCTAGGGCCATATCTATTTAATTGCAAACATGCTTGTCTTTTTCCTTTACTACTTTGGATTTTATGTGCTTGTATTAAAAAAGTCAACGTAAATAGTGTATAAATACTAAAAAAAAGAAAATAAGGACAAAGTGAAAGGCAGAGCAGGTGTGCAACACCCTGTCAGATTCTCTTCACCCTGAAAAGTAAAGCCGGAAATTTGAAAATCCTTGATATTTACCCTTGAGGATACTCTCTTACTCATGAATATTCCCAAATCGACCTGTTCACCCAATCTTGAACTTCAAAAGTGGGAGAGATGGAAAGAAAGAAAACAAAGCCAAATGCATAATTTTTACAACCAATAAGTTTTCTTAGATAGCAATGCAAACCACAAATATAAAAATGAGTCCTTGCAGAAAATTCACAAAAGGCAAACACTAGAGTGTATAAATCAAATAAATAGCTCATTTAAATAATGAGCTGAATAAATAATGCTTAGGTTGTAAATTAAAAATCATATTGCTATGTATTTTATGCATCTATAAATTATAAAATATAACCTATTTAATACAACTACACAGCAAAATATCACACAGTTCTAGGAAAGGGTTTTGTAAAGTGTCTAAACTTGGTGCAACGTCTAAACTTGGAAATGTTAAGTGTAGCAAACTCGGCATAACATTAGAAGATCTGAAAACCCGTAAGTTTTAGTACACCACGCCCTTCTGTAACAGGTTACACCCACCACACATTTAATTGTGCCATTCACCTTAACAGTGGCATCACTTCATTGGTGCTGCTGGCCAAGGCCATGATGATTTATTACACGTGTATTCTGTCATGCCAGAGTGACATCTATCTACTTCCATTTCAGGGCACCTGCCACTGTGGTACCTGAGAAAAAGCATGACATGCAGTAATGTGCACAGATCAGTTACGTGATAATTTGCTTTAAGCATTACAGACATTTTGAGTCTTTTTATACACTCTTCAGAAAGGGCAGAGTTGAAACTAATAGTCTTAAATTTTGTTCTGGATATTATGTGGCTAACTGACATTTAGAAACAAAGTCTCAACAGTTTTATTTGAACAACCTACAAGAACACAGCAGCATAAAGTGATTATCAGTGAAAGTGAGGCTGGAATTGAGCAACAAGTGACTCAAATCTTCAAAGGAAATAAGAGGAAAATCTTATTGAAGATCAAGGTTTGGAACTTCCATTACCCAGTTTCTCATGTATTGATTTGTGCCAAAATAAACATTAAATTAAAAATGTCTCCAGTATAAGCAAAGTCTTCTATCTGGGAGACTTTCGATGGTAAACGAATAGCAGCTCTTCATCAAGCTTTCATAGGACAAGAAGAGCTGTACTTTTTATTTCTATCTGACTCTTCTTTCATGAATAGTTGCATAACTGTGTTACAGTAAAATGTCTATCCAGAAAAGACAAGGGCAGATTGGATATTTTCTCCAGTCATTGACATTCAGAAGACATTGAATTTCCTAATTTTATCCATTTGTTAAAGTGCTTTTGTAATCGCTAAGGATATAAAGGCATATCATTGAGTAATCTATCCACCAGAGCAAAAGGTTAAATAGAAAGGTGAAAGAATCCAGCACTTATCTACGCATTCCTCAAGTAATGCTGGGAGTTAGAAGGCAAGGGGTTGCATTTCATGACTGGAACAGTACCTACCCTTATATCACAATTTGTCAAACCACTAGTATATCGTATCAACATGGGGACACATGATGAGCCTTTATATATTTCAAATTTTGGTTTGCTTTGTTTTCACTACACTTCAAAAATATTTGTCTTCCCACAGTGGTGATGACCAGACTTACACTGAGTGCAAACAACAAATAAAAGGTGAATAAAAAATTACTGCACTTCTGTCTGAAGATAGAGAAACAGATTTATGGAATTGGTAGCCTAAGAGAAATGTTTTGTCCCGAAGGAAATCCAGTCCATGATGCAGAGTCAGAGCAAGAGTTTTGCTGTGGTAGGTCAAGATTTACAAGACAAAAATTGCAAAAGTACTATCCCAAAATTAAAAAGGGAAATAGCTACATTAATGCTTTGTAGATTTTCTGCTTTATAAAATGTCAGTTTGAAAGATTATTGCTTGTCAAGCTGGCTACTCCATGTAATCATTCCTTACACTGTCAGCTATAATTGAACAGAACATAGGAAAGAAGATTCGCAATTTCTGAGTAAAAGTTGGTAAAATTGTTCTCTGGTTTATACACCTACTGAAAATGTAGTACAAATAAGGTGTGCCCAAAAATCTGTAGAACTTTGTTTCTCTGTATGTGGTTACAACTAAGCAGTTACCATTAAATTTATTTTTAAGCCTGCATTCCTGGAATTAATGCAGACTTGGGGTTCTTGTGTGGAGACATTTCTAAGGCTGTACTCCAGGAGGTAGACAGCTTCTATGACAAAGACTAAAGTCACATCAGACATTAAAAAAACCTTTTCTTCCTGTAAAATAGTTCTTTGGGCAGATTAAAATCAAGTAGTTGAATACAGTCTGTGGCAAGAACCAATCTTTTCATGAGAACACAGATAGGATATTATCTTTAGTCCTTGATAAATGTAATAAATATTTAGTATCTTTGTTAAGAATATCTTGCATTTAATTATTTTTGAAGTGTTTATGTTATGGCAATTGCTCTTGAACACCTGGTTCATTTTTGCTATGTGTAAATACTTATCCCAAAATTTCTTAAACTTTGAATTAATTAATTTCCAAGAGAACTACTGATTTTATATCCAAAGTAATTAGTAGAGCAGTATAACTTGACAGCCACTCAAATCTAATAAATATAAAGGTCTTGATTCTTTCACTGTTTCTGCCCCTGGAAGTGACTTCAGTGGCTCCTGGATTTCCTACAACACTGATTTGCCCCACAGTACTGGTCCCATCAAGGTGGCAAGATGCAAGAAAAGTAGTTTGGAAGCACCAAGTTCTTAGAACACTGCTAACCTTCGGATATATAATTCCTCTTCAATTTTGTGATGAATGGATCAGCTTTAGAGAAACTACAAATATTTTTGACTGTTGCTTATCCAGGCTCTTATAGAAAGAAAAAAATATTGATAGATTTTCAAGAGCCAAGGACACATTTAGGGAGCCAGCCATTTGCATTTGCAGTGCTCTTTTTAACACAAAAGGCCCTGGAGCATTTCTGTTGTTTGGATAAAATGGTAATGTTACGGGTAGAATAGGTCCCACTGTGTCAAGACCAGAAAATAGATCCTAAATTACTCCAATAATATTACTCAAACTGTTTTCAGCAGAATTACAGAATTGAAAAACTTTTGTTCCCACATACTTAATCCAATTCAGTTTCTCCTTTAAATCAAACAGTGTCATACACACTTCACAGTCCCACATGTACTCCCACTTGGTATAAACATCATACTTAGAGATTTAAGTCAGTAATGAAAATAAAAAGCACTTTAGTAAGACTCAAAAAAGTATTTCATGTGTGTGGCAAAATCCACAGATTATACAAAGGATCTCGATTTTCATTTTAGACTAAATACGAATAGCAAAGAGCAAGAATTTTGTGAGCTTGTATTCTCTAGGTACCTTCTACATACCTTCTACACTTCGACTTTCTCTCTTGTGCACATGGAGATTGAGTTAGACACTCTGCTGTGTCATTCAGCTAAACAAGTTTCATGACCTTAAGTTTCCTGTCAGTTCTCATACATCTCCAACCTCAGAGTCAATCTTAATGTGCTTTTAGTATGTTTTCCCCAGAGCTACATCTTTCAAAAATCTTACTCTGACATTCAAAAAACAGTACTTCCTGTAGAACATAGAACAAGAGGTTTAGAATTTACACATTTTTCCAGACATTATAAACATATTTCTCTTGGTTTATGGGGTTTAGTTTGTTTGTTTGGGTTTTTGGTTGATTAGGTTGGGCTTTATTTTTGCATGCGTGTGGTTTTGGTTTTATTTTGGCTTTTTTTTGTTTAAATTGCCACTGCCTGACTGTATGCTCGGATATGTAATTTTCTGGATGTGCAATTTCCAAGTAATTTCTGTGTCTAAGATGTCTGGGTCTTTGTCCTAAATTCCAAATAAAGGAGACAGTTCCACAAAGCTGAAGATATTTTAAATAATTACCACATTTATTTCTATTTATCCACAACTTCATTCTTCTACTATGTTATTGGTAGTCTAAAAGTCCCTATTTATCATTCATTATGTCTTTCCTCTTCCTAAAGCACTCCTGATATTTCTTTCCTCTTTACAAACTAAGTCTTTTTATAGCACTAATTACTTAACACTGATACTGGTTATTTCAAATCTCCTTATTTCAGAGGGGAAAATACTACAGTGACTGAAATTTGTTTATGCAAAACAAAAAAGTTCAGAGTTGATGACAAAATCTGTATGCTCAAGGAGGAATCACTAAAACTTCTTGTTAGAACACAGCAACAAAAGAAGTATCCATGGTCCAGCATTAAAATATTTTCTAAGCTCATCATTTTCATCCCCACAGAAAATTTCCAGAAAAAAAATAATGACAAAAAATAATAGTTTTCCACCTGAAAGTTAAGTTAGGCAGATAGACAGAGTAAATATACATTTTTAGCCATCTCTTTCCTCTCTTTTTTCCAGCTGTAGCTACCTTTTTCTGCATTTGTAACTTACTGCTCAAGTCCAATGTTGGATTTAAGATCTTATAGAACGTAAGGAGGTAAACAGTAGGGCTCAAAACTAGTGGATTTTGCATATTTTCATTCCAACAATATCATTATAAAATGATGGAATTGTTCTTGAAGAGTTCAAGTTTTCCATTAAAATAGAACTAAGATCAGATATTTTAATTCTTCAGGCATGGAAAAATACTCCTACGGGTTGCTTGAAACAAAAGTGATTGTAGATGGAAAGAAGTTCTCAGATGTCTCTCCACAGTGAAGTCCTGATCAGTAAGAGGCAGGAATATGGCCTTTTCACAACTAATTTCTCTATGTGACTGGTTTATTGTTTCTTAAATTGCCCATGTCATTGAAAAAGAGTGCCATTGGCCATTTGCTCTATCTTCCTGAGTAAGGGTTACTATTGATGCTCAGTGTAGGTCATTCCAAATCTTAGCTATTCTTCTAGGATTGTATAGTAGTGGTATTTTCACAGAAATAGACATTCCAGTAGCCACTCTGTTGCTACTGTAAGGAAGAAAAGCAAGCAACACTGTCTTGCAATGGGCTGTGATGGTCTTCTCTTTTCAGTATGCTGACGTCACATTTAGAACATGCAAGCAGCAAAGGCAAATGCAGGGCCCTGCACTGGGGGAGGAATAACCCCAAGCACCAGCACAGGCTGGGGACTGATACGCTAGGAAGCAGCTCTGTGGAGAAGGACCTGCGGGTCCTGGTGGACAACAAGCTGTCCATGAGCCAGCAGTGTGTCCTGGTGGCCAAGAAGGGCAGTGATGTCCTGGGGTGCATCAGGAAGAGCATTGCCAGCAGGTCAGGGGAGGTGATCCTGCCCCTCAGCCCCGGTGAGGCACATCTGGAGTGCTGTGTCCAGTTCTGGGCTCCTCAGGACAAGAGCGGCATGGACCCCCTGGAGTGGGTTCAGTGGAGGGCTACGAAGATGATGAGGGGACTGGAGCATCTCTCTGATGAGGTGGGACTGCGAGAGATTGACCTGTTTAGTCTGAAGAAGAGGGAACCTCATCAATGACTGAGTATCTGAAGGGAGGGTGTCGAGGATGGATCCAGGTGCTGCCAAGCAGGACAAGAGACAACAGAGAGAAACTGCTGCACAGGAAGTTCCTCCTGAACATGAGGAAGAATTTCTTTACTGGGTGGGTGACTGAGCACTGGAAAAGCTGCCCTGGAGAGATTATGGATCTCCCTCACTGGAGATATTTAGTAACTGTCTGGGCACAATTCTATGCAATAAGCTCTAGGGTAATCCTGCTGGAGCATGGAGGCTGGACCATACATCGCCCTGTTGTTACTTCCAAATTTACGTATCCTGAGATCCTGTCAAAATATCAGACCCTGTATCAGCATGCTTCTCCTGAGCTTCTCCCACTGGAACAAGGCCAGCGTAACATCTCCTGCTTGTTTGATGATATTTTCATTGGCCCACAGCAGTTTTGTAAAGGTATAAAAATTCTAGAATGTTTTCCTGCGACACTGAGAACATCTCACAAATAAAATACTTTTTCATAGCTTTAGCCCCAAATGTCAATGACTTTTTTCAGAATTTTTCAACTTTTATGCTGAGTCTATGGGAAGAAGGCTACTGATATTTTAAATTTAACTGCTCAGTGAAAAGCCAGAGTCCAACTCCCATGTATATAAGAGACACAGTCTGTTAACTTCAGTTATCAGCAGAAAAAGCAATGTGCTTTCAGGTAAAATACCAATACCTTTTTAATCTCAATTTCACAGTATTGTGTTCTGAGTTTTCTTTGAAACCTACAAGAAAAAGCCCAAGGGAGTTCACCTGGGAGAAGCTTCTATGACATAAGATTATTTTTGCGTTTGGGGTTTCAGAAATTGTCCCAAGTACAATGAAGCATATTTAAATGGTATGTAATTCAATAAATATTTGTATTCAGTCTCAACAGTAAATCTGATTTTTAAATACATATTTTATACAAAGATCAGTGTTTATTTCAGTTTTTAAAAGGAAAGGTAAAGAAAGCATTAGTCCAGTTTAACGTAATATAAATAACTTCTCTGTCTTGAGATAAACAAACAAGCATATATTGTCAGTCACAGGAAGCTAGGTCATTTTGGTATGTAAACATGAAGTTTAAGACCACATACAGCTTCTTGATGATTTCTATTAACTCATTTCTGAAAAGGTCTTACATAATGAGAATAAGTAAATATTCCTTTATGGGAAAAAATTCTTTTGAAGAGAAAATTGAGTCTACAATGAAAATTGAATAATTAATTCAAAGTATTGGACATTGTGTAATTTAATTTTTCTTCTTTAAATCCTGATGACAGAGACAACCAGTTTCTAGCCAGTGATATTATCCATGGTCACAATTTGATAGAGAATAAATGGTTCAAGAAAGTTCTTTTCGAGAAAGAACTCCTCTTGATTTTAGTCAATCCTTACAAAAGAGATGGAAACCCTCAGCTTGACATTAGGCTTCATAAAACAAATGCTTTGATTTACTGAAGCAGTGCTCACATTCGATATATCTTCCTGTCCTTTCTCCCTCTCTGCATACTCCTTAACCTCCTTCTTGCCAGTTCTTCATGCCTCTTTGCCATCTCATGTAATTCCGGGTCCTGCTTATCCATTTCTACCCTAGTCTAGTTTTGCTCATTCAGGTTTGTTTCTTACCCACCCCCCTCTCTTGTTCCCTCTTTCTCTCTCTCCCTCTCTCCCTGACTCTGTCTCTCTCTCTCTCTCTCTGCCTATTAATCACTTATTTCCCTTCAACTACCTCTCTCATCCAAACACTCCTTTCAAGCCATGGAAGAGACATTCCTTTCTTTCAGGCTACCTGAACACCAGTATGGGAGCAATGAAGTTTAAGAACAATAACCTCTCTAATCAGTTTTTGTGCCTGGCAAAGAAACAGCCCAGAGCAGTAAGCACAGAGAAAATTTAATTTTGAATCTCAAGCCCCAAGCAGAGGCCATCACTGGTGCACAGAGCATCAGACATTGTAGAAGAGCTCTGAGGAGCAAGAGCAGGTTCTTTTTGTAGCCAGAGTCTCTAGAGAATTTGGCTGGCGAATAATAATATAACTCTATAAAGCACATGAAAATATATATCTTGTGTCTCAGTGTAGGCAGCTAAAGGACATACCTGAAACAAAACACCTCCACAAATATTCATGTGCTACATGTGTAGACCACTGCAAGTATGGACAGGGTGTTCTCAACAAAGTGGTTGATGAAAATATTGTAAGGATGTATTTCAATTTAACTTTAACCAATTCTCAGAAATAATGGAAGATGCTGGCTGAAGGAGTGTCAAAAAGGAGTGTCAAAAAGTTTTATTTTTTTGTTTAAATCTGCTTTAGGAAGACACTTAGAGTCAGACATTTTAGCTGGACCTGGCAAAACTATCAAATTGGCAAGCAATTGAAAGAAGACTGTACAGCAACAACTCAGCGTAGAATCTCAGCTGCTGCCATCTCTGCTTACATTGCCTGTAATCTTAATTATTACTTAGAATCAACATGTTGTTTTCACTTTCTCTGAGATCATGCTCCCCCCATTAATTCCAATGTTTTAGTTTGTGACCTATTTGTCAGTAGTACTAATGAGTCATCTAAGATATCATTCAAATTATACCAAATAAAATTGCTATGAAAGTTTGGGGGTGATGTTTGGCTTCATCTTCTTGAAATGCTGGACTGTCTTGCAAAACACCTCATTGAGAGGTTATTACATGTAAAATCCCATAGCTATCATGACTTTTAAAAGACTGATCACATTTAAATTTATTTGTCTCAACAGGGCTTCAGCCCCTGGCATAATTAAAATCTAGCTAACAGCTCTCCAGACTTGCATGACAAACACCAGTGGACAGCAACAGATTATTGCTTTAAAGGCACGCTTTTAGCTTCATGTCTCCAGCAAGCATGGGAAAAAATATGTGACCCCTACAGAAGAAATCATACTTGCAGAGTTGGAGGTGGGAGGATGTGAGTGTAGTGATAGTAAGTAAATAATAGTAAGAAAACCCAAAAAAGTGAATTTATACAGTAGTTATGGAAAAAAAACCCAACCAAAGACAATTCTGTCCCATATGCCTGTTACTAAACATGATAAGTTTAATGAAGCTTTAGATGGAAATAAGAAATAAAAACAGTCAATGCCTTAAGCATCAGCACCAGAGTAGAGGATCCTCAGCAAGGGAGTGCAGAAAAGAGTAGAATGTCTTTTATTCTCTATTTAACGTGTTAACCCCCCAAAAAATTTATGAGAGAAAGGATTATGGAAAAAAAAAACCCTTTCCTAATAGATCATAGGGTTGGTTGTACTAGACGGACTCATTTATCTCCATTGAAGGAGGACGAGACCTTTGTAATTCACTTGTGGCTTCATTGCTTGTGAATTATGAGTCTTGCCCCCTTACAGTGGGCACCAATCTGTTATCCCAGCAGACTGCTGTTGTTGTTATGTACTTTTTTTCTGCTTTATTGATAGGTGCCAGAAGATCTTGGTTTTTTCTTATCTGTACCTTACACATACAATGAAATATACTTTTGTCTGACATAAAACAAGGCAAGATGGTTATACAAGGTATATCCAGCTGAAGTCATTTGAGTATCCTCTGTATCTGTTTATATCCTTTAGAATTCAAGCACTTAATCATTTCTTAGACCTTCAAAATCTCTTAATCCTTAAAAATAATAGTTTAATCTTTGAAAAAGGACAAAAACATATATTAGTGAGTATGAAATCAAACACTTACTATACCTGCTAACCAAGTGTTTGTATAGGCTTAGAAATAATCCCACAAAGATGAATATACAAGTATTTATTGACAAAAAGATACTAATAAGTGTGCCAGATGACTGTCAGTCATGCAGAAGCATAGGCCATATACTGCCTTCATGCCATAGCTATTAGTGTCACCTAGTGCATGAAATTATCATTCCCAACAGGAGATATGCATTTAGATGCTGGCTCTGTTGAAAGTCTGGAAGTCATTTAAAGTTGATTATGAAGTACACATGGTAAATCCTGATGCATAAAACTCATTATTAAAAATAGTAACTAGGCTGATATATTTAAACTTAGAAGTTTACAGTTGTGTTTTTGAATTTCAAGTCTATTTGGTGATATTAAATCTGCTAGTGGAACTGCTGTAGAAATTTTGAAAGCCTCCATAATCGTAATTCATTACTTGTAATGAACATATGAAAAACTAGGATTTCCTTCTGCATATTATTTGTGTAAGAGATGAGTCTGTGGTAGGTACCTTCATCCAACTGCAGTTTCAGACCCATCATATTTTCTTTCAATTCTATCAGTTATTTAAAAACATGGAATACTTGTTGCAAGTAATAAGTAAAAATACCCCAAATATACAATTTAGTTTGCTTTCCATGTCAGAGTTGTTTCCTACTGTGTTGTTTAGTACAAGAAAAGATAAAGCATTTAAAGTAGATGTGATATGTTAGCAACTAAGATAAAGTGAACTAATTGTTCCTTTCTGGTAAATGATGTCCTCTAGCATGTCAGTGAATAAAGTTCAGCATGGCTTGTTCAGGTTTTTTGATAATCACTTAGTAATAGCTCAGGGCAAACTGCCTTGGAAAGATTCTTAGTTTGGTAAAACTGAGGAATTGAACACTAAGCTAATAAAAGAGAGAGAGACACAAAAGAAAAGTGCAGGCTCCTGTTGTTATTACATGGAACAGGGACAGTAAATAATTGACAGTTGTCACCTAGCAGTTTCTTCGTTATTCATGGGCTTATATTTAGTCCTTTATATCAGTGACATCTAATCTTGTTACATCACTTGCACTCCTCAACTCAAACATAAATATATCTGCTATTGACATGATACACACTGACTTTTCAGAGATATCACAGGCTGCTCATCTGCACCAGTCAAGAGCAATGTAATTGACACTGGCAGACAGAAATATTACTGCTAGATTGTAGAGTGTAAATAATAAATAAAAAAATTCTTCCAATACTGCACAAAGAAATGTCCATAATAAAAAAAGGATCTCTTCAATCACACCTACTGGGAATCATCCCCAAATTAAAATAACAATCAACTAAATGCAAGGGTTCAATTCAATTATACTGAGCACCTGTACTCTTTTGATCATGCATTGTATACAGAGCAGCTGTGTAGGTTACTGCAAAGAGAAAGGGAAGATTGCACGTAAGTAGTTCAGATTTTGCTTCTGTTTCTGGGTTTAAACACCTGTAGAGGAAGCTCCACAATTTAGCTGAAGATACAGATATTGAGAAATAAAGCAAGGCTAAATGCACTTGAATTGCTGCTTCATATTATCCTGGCAATAATATGATGATACAGTGACTGGTCTGAGAAACTCATGAAGAGGGAAATAGAAGTGGGGTTAAAAAAAAATTAATACATTGTGTTTCTTAGAAGGGTCAGGAAGTTCAATTTTAATAAATGTGAAATGATTAAAACCAAAGTCAATTTAGTGTCACACCAATTGTACTTCCATACCACCAGTGGATATGTATCCGTGTAGAGGGAGCTTAAACAGAAATTGTGACCAAGAAAGTCTGTCAGGTTTGCTTTTAACTTGAGACAATGCTGATGCACATTACTATGAAGAAAGGACAAAGTGGGGAAAAAAGAAGAGGCACTGATTTATGCATCACTGATGGGGAAAACCAGAGTATTAAACATGCCATCATCAGCCCAGTGGGACACTCATCCCAATCCACCTCTCAGGTGAAGTAGAAGCATAGTTGGATAGAGTGAGATGAAGATCAGCAAGACCAATGGATTGTGATGATAGGAGAAAAAGAAGTGGAGAAAAGGAAATGGAAGATGGGAGAAAAATAAAATTTCTTCCTAGGAAAGGAAGTAACATATTATATCTTTCCTGGATAGCTCCAAACCAAAAGAGTGTTTCTGTTCCAATAATTTCTACCTCTACTACAGAAACCAAACTATGACTTTTCTTTGATTTCAAGAGGTGAAATTTCTTCTCTCTTTCAACTGGCATTGATTAAATAGCACCCAAATATTCCCAAACTCAGAGAACAGCTGCATCTATAATTGTCCATATTTACTTTGAGCTCAATACAATTGCTGGTTGCCATATTCTGTGTTACTAAACCCAAGGTCAGGACAGACAGATACAGTTCAGTGGGAGATGGAACAGGTACAGCTGTGTTACATGGTCTAGGAGCTCTATGCTTCTGATGCAACAGGCAAAATGAGGGAAAGAAATCTGATGTCATGCCCTAGGTTTGTCTTACCATAAATAAACTTAACACACTGCCAAAGGTAATAAACAAACAATTGTGTACAAAGATTAATTACACAGTTTTATTCGTAGCTCTTATGTATCAGTTTTGAAGCCAAGACATGAACATTTAACAAAGACAATCACATAGACCGAATCCCTAAATCATTTTAGGAAAGTATGTCTTTAATATTCTTCTACGTTTACTTGGCCTTTTCCCCTATTTCTTTGTTCTTTGATTAAATAGCAGTTTATATTTGCAGAGGTTTGCTGTGGCTATTTTGCTTTTCTTTATTTTAAATTATAGCAACTACTCAACACCCAAACCTAATTTTAAGACTCTTGGGTTTCTTTTGTGATGGTATGTTGTACTGGAAGAGACCATGATAATACCATGTCTTGCTACCTGCATTCCATGATCTATAGAGATATCCCGAATGCAAAGTAATTATGTTAAAGGCAGTTACCATAATAGAATAAAAGGTGGAATTCATGTTTAATAATTAAAAATCAGGAGACTTTGAACATACATTCTCCTAATAGTTGTAATCATTGCCCGTATTACTAAAAGCTTCTCTTTACACTGGATGAGAAAATATTGCTTTGTGTTCTGCTGCCTCTACATTGCTATTGAATATGAAAATCAGGAAAACTTTATAAGATCCATCTATAGACACAGTCATATAATAAACAAAGTGTGATAGCCTTCAGTTTCCAATGACATCCTGAGGTAAATAAAATTTAGATATGTATTATTTTATGAAGATTGGGAGTACATAAACATGAAGTAGTTTCCTTTTGTTCCACAATCAGCAAAAACTGAATACAATAGAGCAGGACGCACAAAAACAAATCCTTTATATACTGTCAAATTCTAATTAACTCCCGTCAGTCACAGTTTTTTTCATATTTTAGGGCATACAGTAACACATTGTGAGGTGTCTCTTTGCTCATTTTCTCTAACCATGTTAGCAATTTGTGAATAATATCAGGAAGCAGAGATGGTTCTGGCATCAAATATTTGTCCTTAAATCAGGTGATAATTCTGAGTCTCTTCCTCCAGAACTCAGCTTTTCTGAAGGGTAGAAAGCATTTCTCAACCAGTGGTTTCTTCTAAAGAAACAAATGGAAAGGAAACAATGAAAGCATGTCTTGCAACAGAGAATTTTAAATAACTTGTGTCCTGCATGTTTATCTTTCTGGACTCATTCTATAGGTCTTAAAAAAATCATTATCTTTATAGAAGAATTTTAATAACTTATATTAATAGTTCTTTTGTTCAGTAATGGTGATAGGCGAATGCAACAGCTTTAAAAAATCCTATGAAAAAAGACCTCAAGCATAAAAATCTGGTGGGTTTTGTTTAATTCTAAAGTTATTTCAAACAATTGCCAAACAAATCAACTGCAGTCATCATATCTTATCTTATTGAACTTACACCTGACATTTGATACTAGCAGTTACCCCTGCTATAATATTAATTTTCCAGATTTGACAAGAGTTTTGTACATTAGTATATAATCCTTACATTTCATTAGTTTATTTAAATAAATAACTAAACACAAAACCACAAAGCCAAAAAGCCAAAACACAAATGTCACAACTCCAGACATATTCAATCAGAAGTTGATTTGGATTTAGACTTACAGGGCCAGAGGGGGCACAAGGGAACCATTAGCCCTTTCATATCTGCAATCCTGTGCAGTGTCAGATGAGCTCTCTATGGGCAGCAGAAGCCCTCAAGTCTATCCAGTGGGAATCACATTTGGCAAACATTATAAATTGTTCACTGTTTTTCAGGGAGATACTGCAGTTTCCTAGATGCATCTTTCAGAATGCTTCAGGAACTGGAAAGTGGCCTCTATGTTGCTAAAATGAATCTCTTATATGATTTACCATCACCTGCTTAAGAATATCACCACAAAGCTGAGACTTGCTTTGTGATAAAGATGAATGCCACTCTTTAGTGCATGTTTCAAAATAAATGGATTATATTAACTGATGTACAATTCCCTTCTCTCTCTCTGATTACTTTTAATTTGTACATTCATAAAGCCATGGATTACTAATAACAGCTATCAATCATTTTCCCTGAAAGAGTTTGACACTAAGTACTAGAGACCACAGTGAGCTGTAATGAAAACCATGCTTGCACATAGCACATAGACACAATTGCACTTCCTCCTTAAGGATTTAATAAAGAATACTACTAGTTTATCCACTATCCCATGTCCCCAAAATGGAGAGACATAGTCTTTGAGCACAGACAGGAGTGTCCCCTGGTGTCCTCTAATGAATTCCTAAAAGACGTATGCTTAACTGCCTTCCATCAGTCTGCTTCTGTCCATCTGCTTGTCTGACATCCCGTGCTACACACCTGCAAAGAAAGTAAGTCTAAGGGCCAATAAGCATGTTATTCCAATTCCAAAAGAAAGCTTACTGATGTTGGGTATTACTAATTGCAATATATTTCAAAGAAAGACCATCATATGCTGTGGCTTTGCCAACAGACATAATCCAATGGAAGAAGTTTCTGTGAGATCTGCAGTACCAAGACAGATCAGGCTACAGGTGCACCGTGGGTGAACTCCCAGCAAAATCTGTTGAATAGCAGACTCATAAGGGCCACATGACAATTGTCACAAAAGAAAACTGCACAGGATAATGTAAGTAGCTCTGAGCATCTGCCAGAGGAGAATTATGAAAATACTAACACATGGAACAGCAAGAATGTCACTCATGCTGTATTTTTAAGGGCTCAATTGTGCTAAAATTGCCTGTTTCCTTTCTTCTACATTTTTTTCCTTCCTTTAGCAAACACCTCCCTTTTGCAAAGATCGCAGCTATCATTACCTCTTCAAGTGTGTAGAGTCCACTAAAAAGCAAAACCTACATAAAGTATGATATGATCCTGAAGTTTAATTCATAACCTGCATTTCAGAGGATGTATCCAGTTCAGTTCTCCTTCTACAGACACAAGTCTGGGCAATTTTTATTTTCACAGCTATATTTTCTTTCAAAAGCTGAAAGGAAAGACAGACAGAAAGGACAGATTCTGTCACTTCCCCCTATATACTCCCTTCAGCACCCTAGCCTAGAAGAAATGATACCCTTCCTTAAGGAAAACACTGGAAAAGCAGCAGTAAAGTAGAATGCCTCAGTTCCTTATGTCACTCATAAAACCCAATAGAACAAACCCAAAGTTCATTAGTTAGCAATTATATATTCTAAGTGGAGGAGTAACAATACAAGTGAGCTAACACGCCACAGCACAGTTTAAAACTAATAACAGCTGGAAGATTTATTGGGTTACTCAGGTCAAACAGTCTGCCACCCAGAACTTCATTAAATGTCATCTTTGCCATTAAAAACAAATCCTAACTTGACTGCAGAGAGTGAGAGGATATCTCCAGAACAGGCAGAAACACCAACCTACTTTGTGTGTTGACTTTCTATGTGTGAGATATATAGTCAGCATTTCTAATGAATCTGCTTGGAGCGGCTGGAATATTATGATTTATAGCACCTTCCCACTCTCCATCATAGCATTTTATTAGATGGATGGGAAGCCAGTAGTAATGAGGTTAGGAATGAGAAAACATCCATCAAGCTTGGCTACATCTTCTCAGTAAAGACAACACACTATCTTGTACGTCACAGGCAGTGATCTAGGTCACGATGGTATAAAATGTGTGATTAAAACCAAGCACTTGACACTAGATAATAGGCATCTAGTTAAAAAATAGCTCTAGTATTCCTGACTTTTAATTAAACCTAACTCATAAATATGCACTGTGATAAATATACAGCAGAATTGGTCTTCTTTATATTCCACCACATAACAATTACCTCCAGAACGAACACTTAATTTCACTTCATGCTGTTATTAGGCCAGAGAGAGTCTGAGAGACAGTCTAAAATACAAATGTTGAGCCGGTGATGTCAGGCAGGTACACAATGGTCCCATCCACTTCAATTGCTTGCTCTCCTTCTGACACTTGTTACTGCAGTTATCAATCTAAAATAAAGCATCCTTGATCATTTTTAGCAATCTTTCAAGGC
>VZTZ01038433.1:52231-67939 GCA_013400955.1 Drymodes brunneopygia | reverse complement strand
GCTCTTAAATGTAGAACGCTAGTGCACTGTAAATCTGTCTCTTTAACAGGTTTATTCTTTTGTGTGTGGCTCATTTACAGAAGATTTTTTTACATGGCTTTGAATAATGTAAAGCCGACAAATTTGTGGACAGAAGCCACAGACAGTATGCAGGCACTTGTTCAGCAAGCTATTTAACTGTGCCTGGCTTAAGTGCTAGAGTCATCTCGTGGAGGTTAACAGTCAATTACCCATTGATTGCTAACTCAACAATTGATCAATAAAGGAGTAATCCAGTTCCCTCATGGCTTCAAGAGACAAAATCCTTGTGCTGAAACCAGAGGTATTGGGGTCAAGTTCTATATGTCAGGGAATTCTTGCAGCAACGAGGGCAATGGGAGGTTTTCAGTGCAACAGATGACAGCACAGGAGGAGATGAAGCCTGCTGTACTATAGCTGCTCAGGGTTTCATTCAGTGGGACCCATGGTAAATGAAGGCCCTCTGCTCTAATAGCAAAAAGTAGGCATTTTTGGTTTCAAGGAAATAATTCTGATCTACTAAATTTAGTACATTGGTATCTGCTTAGCTGAGAGCAGGGAACAACCATGAGCCTAAAGGATGTGCTACAATTTTTATGTACTTTGACTAAATCTCTTCACTATTTTCCATTGTAAATGAAATAATATTTATCATATCTGATCAGAGTTATTAAAAAAAATTCCATGGGTGTTGAGACAAAAGGGTGTAAAACACATGAGATATAAAGTCTTTCTTTCCTTTCTGTAGGTTTTTGGAAATACAGTGAAAGTACCATTCTTAAATTGTCACAGGCAGAAAATTGACATTTTATAATGGTGACACGTCTTGGTAAGAATGACAAGTTTCCCAGTGCAGCTGAATCACTGAACTTTAAAATTTGCCTAGAAGATCTGCAAATTTGTGATTTCTGCTGTAAACCACTCTTTTTCCCCCTAGGGAGACCTTTGAAGTATTAACTAGTGGCATCCAGGGAGGTAAATATTCATGTGATGCTTCTGTTTCCACTGCTACACCAAAACATACCTATAAATACACAAGATATGTTTCAAAGTTAACTTTTTGCATATAATTAAAGTCTGCATTGCTGGGCTTTTTATAGGCAGAGGAAGAGGAAATGGCGTTTGGTATTTTCAGAGTAAAGTCATCTGGATACATAACAAAAGTATCTTTCAAAAATGAACCTGTTAAGTTGCTTCAGAATGTTAAGGATAACGTTTTTTTAAAGCTGTTGTGCCAATAAAAAGTGCTATTTTTTCCTGTGATCACAGAATAAGTCAGGTTGGAAGGGACAACAAGGGTGTCAGCTGGTCCAACCTCCCTGCTCCACCAGGTTCATCCTAGTGCACAGGATTACATCCAGACATTTCCTAAATATCTCCAATGAAAGAGATTCCACAAGCTGTCTGCACAATCTGTCCCAGTGTGTGGTCACAGGCACATTAAGGAAGTTCTTCCTCACATTCATGTGGAAATTCCTGTGCATCAGTTTCTGTCCCTTGTCTCTTGTCCTACTGCTTGTCACCACCAAGCAGAGCCTGGATCCTTCCTCTTGGCGCCTCCCTTCAGATACTTACAGACACTGATGAGCTCCCTCATCTCTCAGTCAACTCTTCTCAAAGCCAAACTGCTCCCTCAGACTTTGCTCGTAACAGAGATGCTCCACTCCCATAACNAATTTCAGACAGTTCTTCTCTGCCTATCTCTCCAACCTTTTGAGGCCTTTCTGAGGGACTGCACAGCACTAGAGGCATTAATATTTGATAAGAGGAGCACATGAAGAGTTTAATCCTAAATAATAATCAAAAAAATACAAAAAAATCACTAACCTACTTCCCTATATTATCAGTGTTCTGCCAGTGCATCGTTCTAATATAGCCCTTTCAAGGATCATGCATTTAAGTGACTTGTCTTTTCTTTCATGTCATCATAGCTATTTTAAAAGCTAAACTATTTTCAGTAGTTGCAGAAAATTATTGACATTTTCTTGGATGTAAAGGGTGGCATCAGCAATCAAACTCTGTCATATAGTGAAGTGAAATATATCTTGATGTTATATTGACAGCTTACTATTTATAATGAATTTTAATAATAGGATTAAGTAAAAAAAGATAAACTGGAATTTTAATAAAGGGCAGTCTATGGTGCCATCTAAATGCACCACTAAGAGTTTCATGCAAAACCAAAATTGTTTATTGGATGAAGAAAACACTGTTCAAATAGACCATGGTCTGTCTACTTGCAGTTATCATAATCCTTGCAGAAAGAGATTTATTATGCTGGCTTTTATTACACATTAATTTTTCAGAGGAATAAATAACACGCTCCTTTCACTGTGTTAATATTGCAGGCGACCATGGCTACTGCTGTACACTCCCTTGGAAACACATTTTATACAGTGCCAATTAAGCAGGAGGTGGGAATATTGGCAAGAGGATTCCAGTGTCTCAGCTAAAGTTCAATATGGCTACCAAGGAGCCAGAAATTATTTAGTAATGTCTTGTATAGTCAGCACTGGGTTTGAGCCCAGCTTCTGCTAAGGGGGTTGAACATACAGGCTTCATGAATGACAGCAGGTGCTACCAAAGGAATCATCCCAGTATTTAGAAGACAGCTTAAAATAAATGTAAATCATGTCCATGGCATCCCCTGACCAAGCTAGTTTTGCATTTTTTCGTATTTAGTAGTCTTCATGTTTCAACACAGAATTAGTACAATATCACTTAGCCACTAAATCTGCACATAGACTCAGTAATGTTGACTTCTCCCTCCCCTTTTTACAGACTGCAAGAAATTCTAACCCTGATCAAAAACTACGTGAGGTCAGGTAGTTTGGATACTTTCTAGCATCCAAGGAAAAAAAGCATATCTTCTTTTAAGAAAATTACTGCCAATCTAATGTTTTTCTACTATATTTAAGGCTTCTTAGTGTTCAAGTGAGATTTTCATTTCGTTTTCTTCACATACTTGCATGAAAGAACTATTGAGACTTTCCTGGTGTTTTCATAAATGCTCAGAGAGGTCTGAATTAGCAAGGTGAGGTCTGGTATGATCTTTAATTTAAGGCTAAAAACTGACCTTGAATTGAATTGAATTGAATTGAACGAGAATTTAGCTTTAGCAGGGAACAGGTAAAGAGATATTAACTTGTTTTCTTATATTCCAATAGAAATGCCCATACTCTTTGTTCTCTGTAAACATGATGGCCACTATTAAAAACAATACCAAGGTTTACTGTAAACATATTTCAATATAAAAGGTCTCACAACATTGTTCATGATGACAGCAAAAAAACCACCTGTACCTTTGGAGGATGAGATGCAAGCTGGTCTATCTCCTCCTTCATCGCTCTCACTTTTCCCTTGCCTCCGTACTTTCTGAACTCTGCACATTCAGACAGTCCTTGCTCACCAGACAAATTCCCTTGCCACACAGGACTTGCACAACTAATAGTAGTCTCATCTCTCATGATCATTCTCAAATTCTTCACAGCCTGCAAGAACAAACTTGAAGTCTGTAATTTTGTACCCATATGCCGATGAGGTTTAGATGAGGAGAATTCATTCTTTGAATTCTTCTATTCTGAAAGTCACCATCCCTCACTAATGTATTTTAATCCACAAAAATTCAGTCAGGTTTTCAAAGGAAAACTTTATTTTCTCTTCAGTTTTATTATTAAGTGGGCTGAAACAAAAAGTTCCAATTTTTCCCACAAGCCAGGAAGAAGGAATCATTTCATATTTGCTTATTTTCTTGTATTTGTTCTATGTCAATAATATTTCTTCTCATTTTATCATTGCTAGTAGAAGAGCCCTATTTGTTCTCAGCAACAGCTGACACTTTGAGGGCAGGTCTCTCATGTGACATACCTGGACAAAAGCTGCAAGTGACCCTCTTCCATTAGACCACAAGGCTCCCCAGGATACCAAAAATTCTGCTTTATTAGCAAGTTTCCAAGTGGCTCTGATGATTACCCTTTTGTTATCTCTTTTATAGGATGTGGCTTTTATCCTAGATTTCTGGAAATCAATTCTTTAAACAAAGAGGTAGTTTCTGCCAAGGTCATGTATGGCTCGGACCTATCTCTTATCCAAGTAAATAACTTACAGGCTGTCTGTCACCACCCACACAGTCTTTACTAATCCCTTCAAATTTTGAAGCACAAAGCAGTGAAGCAGAAAAGAAAATGGAATTTTCTACTTATTCATGTCTGTAAACTTTGTGCCTCTCTGTAATGAGAGTGTGAGGCAGGTATAAAAGAACATTTGAAATTCTTATTCTGTACTTGGTCTGATCATAAACCATCATCCAACCCCAGTCATGAGTAGAAGGTATTTTGATTTTCTAAATTTTAAGATGTCAAGTCTTTCTTAGATTAGGGAGCTAGGATGAAGGATTTAGCTGACAGCTTTTCCACCCTGCAGACTACAAAAAACTCTTCTGGAGATCTCCTATGAGGGCACTAATACTGAAAGTGCATTGTTACAATGTATCAACCTTGAGAGTCCTAAAAACTAGATTAAGTGTCTTTGATTTCTTCCTGCTTGCATAGGGTTGCTATCTTGATGGTGCTATACGATCAGTGTGAAGAGGAATCTATTTGTTCAGATGAGAGTATTAAATGAAAAGAAGCTGAGCTGAGGTACATTTCTGTCTGCAAGCCCTGAATATCTAAAGGATAATACCTCTATTACAACACTAACAGCAAACAATATTATGATTCTCTTTTTCATTATGATCTTTTGGGAAAAGACAAGAAGTACAAGTAGACAGAGCACATCTTCTTTAAAAGAAAACTAGGCTTTTCTATGTGTCACTTCTCTAACAAGAGTCCACACAGTGCCACTGTGTTTACTTTCTTTGCATAGAAAAGCTAAACACTGAGAACACTGGTGCATAAGCTCTTCAGCTATTGAGATATTGAATTCTGATCTTTAATAAACCAACACTGATTTACTTCACTGGTTCTGTTTGCTTAGTTAAGCTCCACTGGCGTAGGAAAAGGCACACATAATTTAATCAGATTGCTTTTTTCATTTGATTTTTATTAATGCAGCAAGCAGGCATTGAGCTCTGTGAATTCTCTCAGTTCTCACCAGTATAGTATACCACTTCCTTCTAGACTGAAATTTCAAACAACAGCAAAAAATCCCAAAGAAGTACCAGAGCTTATATGGAGTTGCCATGAGGTCCATTTCAATGGTACAGGCTCTCCTCTTTCGGTCTTGTATTAGAAGCATACTTTGTGGAATAGAGAACAAAGTGGTTAAAGAGAATGCAAAGTGCTCTCACTTCTGTGGGGTTGTGACAGATGTGCCATTCTGTTTTCTTCTGCAAAAATTACACCGTGTTGGGACTCCAGGATATCTGTGCAGCTGTTCTACAGCATCCAGCATCCAGCACAACCTGCTGCTCTTAGCTTTAGGTATTCTTGATAAATACAGTACCGTTGAACTGTCACAACTGGACACACACAGATTTTCATGTTTTGCAGTTCACAGCAGTTTCAGACAAATCTTTCCCATTTATTTCAGGGTCATACCTTTAAAAAGGCATTTGCATTCATATCTCTGTGCAGAATTGTCACTGTGATTTTAAAAAAACAAGTTTACAACAAAACTGAGCATGTGTAAGGGTGACTCCATGCCATGCTTTTCATAAGCTCTGAAGACAATTGCACTTTGGGTAGAGGAGAACTGACAAAAGTCTTGGAGTTCTCATTGTTCAGTTGCCATTTACCTGTTTTCCAACCAGCCAACATTGTTTATTCTATTGTGTTATTCCACCTCTATCATATTTGATTATGTTCCATCTTGTAATGTGAAGACTGATCCAAAACACACATAATATTATGANTACTACTACTACAGAGATTACTTTTCAAATAAGACATGAACCACCCTTCCATCCTCCCAGGACAGCTTCCATTCCTTAAGATAAATAAAGAAAAATTAGTAAAAGTGCACAGCAGCAAAAATCTGTAGCCACAATTTTCAAACTNAATTACACCGTGTTGGGACTCCAGGATATCTGTGCAGCTGTTCTACAGCATCCAGCATCCAGCACAACCTGCTGCTCTTAGCTTTAGGTATTCTTGATAAATACAGTACCGTTGAACTGTCACAACTGGACACACACAGATTTTCATGTTTTGCAGTTCACAGCAGTTTCAGACAAATCTTTCCCATTTATTTCAGGGTCATACCTTTAAAAAGGCATTTGCATTCATATCTCTGTGCAGAATTGTCACTGTGATTTTAAAAAAACAAGTTTACAACAAAACTGAGCATGTGTAAGGGTGACTCCATGCCATGCTTTTCATAAGCTCTGAAGACAATTGCACTTTGGGTAGAGGAGAACTGACAAAAGTCTTGGAGTTCTCATTGTTCAGTTGCCATTTACCTGTTTTCCAACCAGCCAACATTGTTTATTCTATTGTGTTATTCCACCTCTATCATATTTGATTATGTTCCATCTTGTAATGTGAAGACTGATCCAAAACACACATAATATTATGAATATCTATATCTATATCTACATCTACATCTATATCTATATATTACATATATGTGTAAAAAATAAGTATTGCAAAAGTTGCAACCTCTCAGGAGCATCTGTGTGGTTCTATTTTCAATTACAATATTATGATGTCTGCCATCATTAAGGAGTGAGCAGCTCATCTGCTTTTTCTTTTCTCCTTGAAAGAATGTACGAAAGAGTGATGTTAATTGCCAAAATAATACTTCCTCTGTGACAGCAAAACATCACATTAATGAAAAAATCTCACAGGATAAAATAGGAAAAAAGGAGCAAATTCTACCTCTTTCTTGGTGTGGACAGTCCTTTACAAAAAAATTGTTTGGAAAGNGTACCTAGAGGCTCACGAGATCCTTTACATTATTCTGGTTTTTTTGAGAAGCTTTTGCGAGTTTAAAATCAAAATGTTTAATGTTTCCTGAAGCATGAAAACACCTTCCAGTTTTTCTAAGTTACCACATAACTAACAAAAGCAATATTTTTTTTAATTCACAACGTTATTAATTCCTTACTATTATATATCCATTATCAAGACCAAAATTTCAGCCTTTCAACACATTAGAGATAATGCCTGGAGATTATCCCATATATTTTTACCACAAATCATCTTGAAAATGCTTTTGTGTTCTAAACCAATAGTTTCAGAGGCAAAGATACCAACCCCTCCATTATTTCAAATGGACAGTTAAAAAGCTTTCTAGTTACTTTCAGGAATGTAAGAACATTGAACAATTCTAAATTCATTATCCTCAGTTCATTGATCTGTATCACTTATCGAATGCCACAGAGCTTCTGAAATACCTAGCTGTGTGGAGATATCTGCATTGATAACATGATATTAGCCTGACTTTTGTGTCAAGGCATAAGTTTCTTGAGTTTTTATATGTAAAAGCAGCAGTTCTGTTAAATCTCTACGTTTTATAATTTAATTTGATATGAAGCTTAAAACAAAAGATAGAATTTCAAAAGCAAATTTTGTGGAAGGTGGTAAAATGGAGAGCTCTCCAGAAATACTCAGCTAATGCTATAATTTGTAATCAAATGAAAAAAAGCTAATTTAAAGCACCCTAAAATCATTTGTATTCAATTTTTTTCTTTGTCTTGCCACCAAACCATACACAAAATACAAAACAGTTATATTGAAACATGTGCAGGAACTTGTTCCTATCATGAAACTAAATTGTCATCTGTCATAGCAAACAGTCACTCCCTTCTGGCAAATGGCTCAGTTTTTGGCCTGCTTGTCTGCCTACCTAATGGGACCCCAGAATATTGTTACAATGGTGGGCCATTTTTTCAAAATCTTGCCTCCAAGGGTACTCTTCCAATTTACACTCAAATCATTTACTCTTTTGTTTTCTGGATGCTGTTCAGAACAGTGCAATGTGAAATTTTTTGGCACTCTCCTTCTAAGTGCTTACAGACAGGCTTTCAAACATACATATTTGCCTAAATGAATAATATTCAAGGGGAGTGAAATATGATGTGCTAAGCATTTGTAGGAAGGTCTGGACTATAGTAATTGTTATAATACAGTCCCCACAACATTTTCAAAACAAGACAGTAGCTCCCACTAGATCTTCTCAAGCAGACATGTAGATATCCCCATAAAGGACTCCACCTTTGGGACCAAATTGGGTGTTGCAACAAATAAATATTATCTCTGTTTCTTATGACTGTGTTCAAAGAAATTGTAATAACAAAATTGTTTCTAATTCTTTGTGGTTTGGGGCTGTTTTTGTAATTTATTTTTATAATACTGATCTAAAATTGTCTATTAAACCCAGTCTATTTTAATCATAAGAAAACCACATTACACACTTGGGTTCTCAGCCTTTAATTTGCCATTCCCTATGAACCATCCATGTGCAGTCCCTCAGTCTCCAATTCTGAGTCATAATCCCATACGAGTACACTATTAAGTTCCATGGTAAACCTGCAGGAGGAGGGCAAAAGGGATTAGACTGCTGCAGTTTAACAAAGATTCAGTGAATGTGTCACTTTAAAGCATGCCAGGTTTTGACATGAATAGTTACTTGCAATCTAAATATTACTTATCTAAGTATTAATTACCCACTGAGGAAAAAAAAAAAAAAAAGAAGACAGTATCCCACAGGAGTAGCCTGAATTTTACAGTATGGTCATTTGTAAGTAAATTTGCAAAGCTGTGCACAGGGAGCTAAGGATAAACCCTATTAGTGAATAAATGGATTTGCACATTTTGTAATTGTATGCGGCTTGGAAAATGTACCTTTTCATGTCTTAGCCTGAGGATCCAGCTTCTTTAGAGCTGCTGTCTGCTAGTACCTGGAAAAGATGCTCAATATCTACATTGCCTCTAAAACATGGCCCAACGTGAAAAATTGCAAAACTAAGAATATGTCAAATTGGTTTTTTGCTAAAGGTGTAGAAAATACCTCTGAGGTACAAAGTAATGCTAAAGGAGAGTGAAGATAAGGGTGCCTTCAACTCCTAGTAGAAAACAAGTTATTAGAAGGGGGAAAAAAAGGTTCCCCATTTCAAAAAGTCATTTCCATTCTTCCCATTTCATTCAGTTCTTACACTTGTAATTTAAAGGTTATTACCTATTCCATTGTCTCAGTATAATTTCCTTTTCTCTCCTTCATGAATGTACATGTTGATGTCCTACAGCTTCTATCTAAAGTGTAAAGACTGTGTTTAAAGTCTCACTGAAGAAGTTTTCGCAGTCAGTTGTTTATCTTTCTTCTAGCAACTTTCCTCCCCATTATTATTTTCCAAAAATTTGCTCTGCCAGATATCTTCATTCCTTCTTCCGCCATAGGCCATCTATGAGTACTTTTAAACTCTATAGTCATTCTTCTAAGATCTATTTCTCTGCATATTCCAACTAAAAGAGTGTTATTCATTTGCATCAGCTCTATCTTCCTCAGGCCACTTTCATGGTTTTTTTTCTTTTCTTAACAAGTCCACCTTCTGCCTCAGTCAATATCTTCCACTCACTGGATGTTTTTTAATGGCCTTTTACATCAGTGTTCCTATTTTCAAACTAGTACAATTCCTTTATTTTTCCTCTCTAATGTCACCACAAGTTCCCTCTTTAGTCCTCAGCCTCTCTTCAGCACTATTGTCCATACTCTAGTCCTTCCTCCCAATAGTCTCTCCTCTGCCTCAAGCTTCTACCATCTATTCCCTTCCAACAGTGGTATTTCTTTAGCCTCACTGTTTTTTCTTCTCTCACTTCCTTCAATCCTCTGCAAACTAGTTTTCAGTTCTCCTCACCAGTGAAATGACTCTCACTAATGACATTTTACGAGCTACAGTAAATAATTTAGGGGCAATGTTAATAATGCACAGGAAAGAAGGCGAGGAATTAAGAGATACAGGAAAAGAAGTTTTCAGTAGAGAACCACAACATGATTGAGAGATACAAAATACATTTTTCCATATTACCTCTTCTACAGAGAAAAATGCCTCATATTCCAAGACTGATACATAAAGGGAGGCAAGATGAAGCCTGAATGCCCAATAAATGAAGGACTGAGAAGTGGGAAGAGGTTCATGGATCAGGATAAAGTTAAACCTTGCACAAAGTCAAATGGGCTTTTCTTTACTAGAGCTTGAACAGAATTAAGTATGAGTAGCAGTCTTGAGAAGGATTCATGGTTTCAGAGTATTTAGAACAAGACAGGCAGCCAGAGATCATTATGCTCTTTGAGTGCTTCCTATTTTTTAAGTCAATACATTTCTCAGATACCACACACACTTTAACTGACAGCAAAAGTACTTTGTTGTTTCATCAATACAAATTGAAGCAGCTTGATTTAAAAGGCAGTGTCTCCAGCAGCAGCTCAAGTATTCAAAATCTATGATTTAGTCTAGATACTGCTTCTGAGAGGGGCTAATGAAATATAAAGGGGGTAGAAACTGTGTTCTTCTGCAGCATATGGATCAAAAAGCAGAACTGGTCAAGTAATCCCTAGAAAGTGTGACCAAACCAATAATTTTCTTTGGAAAAACCTGCTTTCCTGGGAGGATAATAATGCCTTTTTCCATGAGACAAAACTTGCAACTTTTCGTTCAAGTGAAAGTGAAGTTTCTAAGATCCTCTCACAAAAACTGCTGAACCAAGTTGCCTGCTCCTGAAAAGATGAAAGGCCAGTCTTTCACCATAAACAAGGCTGCAAAATTCCTGCCAGTATCCATCTACCTATTGATTAAAGTTTCGCAGGTGGCCAACTGAAAAATCAAGCAAGTTCTTTCTCACAGAATAATAATTGTCATTAAAACTCCTTTCCACTAAATCTTTCAGAGTTCTGACTTTGTTGTCAAAGGCTGGTATCAATCCCTTCCACCCCTTTTTCAAAAAAAACCCCCAGATCCCAACTTTCCATGTTTCAGCCTGCTAGAGATAGTAGAAGATGTTTTCCATTATAACAAGTGGGTTAAAAAAAATGCAGGATGCTTATCAAACTTTTCATTTAAATTTTGTCCAAATAAAACAGGAAGAAGAACCCTTCCCAGCCTCACCAAATGAAAGCCAGTGAAAGTTTCTATCTTTGTTGTTAGCTGCAGATAAAACTTCTGGAATTCAATGTCCCTTTTTTCCCATACATATATAAAGAAAACTAAAAATACCAGAAGTCTTTAATAAGGGATCTTTGCGTAAAAATTTTTTAGCTTAGGCCTTTTGTCCTTCTTCCTTATTCCCCAAGGTGCTGACCATACTGCATCACGGGTGAACTCACAACACATGATGTGAAACTACATAGTCATATAATCACAGAATCACAGAATGTCCTGAGCAGGAAGGGAGCCATCAGGACCATCAAGTCCAACTCCCAGCCCTGCACAAAGCATCCCAAGAGTCACACCGTGCACCTGAGAGCATTTTCCATATGCTTCTTGAGCTCTGCCAGGCTGGTGCTGTGATCAGTTCCCGGGGGAGCTTGTTCCAGATCTCAATCACCATCCAGGTAAAAAACTTCTTTCTAGTATCCAGCCTGAACCTCCCCTGACTCAGCCTTGTGCCATTTCCTCAAGTCCTTTCGCTGGTGGCAAGAATGAAGAGATCACTACTTGCCTTTCAGCTTCCTGCAACTCCATACTGCACTCCACTACAGTTCCCTTTAATATCTCCACAAACCCACCAAAAAAATTGTAAAAGGATTGGTTTTAATCCCCTGAGAAATATTTTATTTTAGTCCTTTCCCAAGTGCTGTTCTCAGCTACCAATTAAGAAAAAATCTTAACTGGTTTTGGGGTATTTTTTCACACCATATTCTTAATATGTGTATTAATGGACTTAGTATGTACTCCTTTTCAACAAGATGTTTTGTGGAACAGTGTTTTAAAGCAGCTATAAAATAATCTTGATTATTTCAAAAGCTTCTATGCATAAAGTTTTTAAACACTCTTCATTTTAGGGAGTCAGTTAAGATAACTGTGAAAAATAAACAAGAATTTCTCAAGTTTGCAAACATTTTCAACTTCTATTGTTGTTTCATAAGGTGTTTGAAACCATCTGCTGCTTCTTTGCTGATGTGTGCATCACCTCCTGTGACAGTGACTGAGATGGGATATCTTACAGCTTTTGTCTGTCTCACAAAAGTCTTACAGTTTTTGTTTGTCTGACACATGTCCACTAGACAGCTCTTTGAGCTGAGAAGCTTATCCTTCCGGCACTATAAAAAAATTAGCTCATCCTTATTTTGTGGCTAGTGTTGCTAGCACCTCCTAGCCTCTGAGAATGGTTCATGGAAACCAAGCCTGAATGTTGAAATGCCTGAATTTGTCTTAACTTCCATATAAAAACACATGCTAGAGAAAGCATTTCTGAAGTTTGAGTTCCCCTCAGCACAGTAACTCAGTTAATATCTTGCCTTCGACCATGCCAACCTTCAGTGAAGCGTCTCTCTTATGAAAATATTCAGCAAACCCAGGTTGACAGACACATCTTTTGTTAGAAGTATAAACTTGCCACCATGTCACTTTAGTAGAAGCAGCCCAAATTCTCATAAATCACTACTTCTTTCTAAACTTCATCCATTTTCCAAGACAACACAAGTCCTTTGTCACTGTGTGAACCTGCACAGCACAATTAGAGATGACTTCCCTTGGAGCCAAATATTGTGGTCAAAATTTTCTTAGTGCTTGCCTAGATCAGCCAGAGTGTATTAAACTGACCTGCCATGGGATATCATCTGTTTTGTATGGAGCAGTAATAAGCAGAACTGGATGGTCACAAAGGTCAGATTTTTTTTTAATTAATAACAGGATAGACAAATGTCACACTGCTGTAGAACTCATGGGGCACCTGCACATCTGCAATGGCCAGTTCCCCCATTCCCCTAAGCTGTAGACTTGAACACACTAGTGATAGAAATAACACATAAAAAAATGTCAAAGACCTGTGCCCTGAAGAAGAATGCAAAGGCAGACCACACTGCAGTCACTGGGTTTCTAAGAGTGTGCCCACTGTGGCTCTCCAGAAAACAGAAATCATGTGGCTTTCTTCCCCACGTGCCTGGTGAGCAGGGCAAAGGGAGGACTTGAGGCAGGGGCTAAGAGCAGTGTGCTGCCTCCAGGTGATTCTGTACAGCCACACTTAGGCAAAAATCCTCATATAAAGCACAGACATTCTTACAACCTCACTAGTTAATATACCAAGCACTCAAGAGTTATCATGTTTGCTTTCTAAGGTTTTGGTGCGAATTCATTAATTAACACAGTAGATTTGCTAATGAATATTTTAATAGTGTTATTATGCTGCATATGCAAATTGAATCTACAGAGTATCACCTGGAGAAGAACTACTTCAACCCTTGATTGATTTGTGATGCAAGTTTTCTTCTGCCACTCTTTCCCTTCCTTTAGGTCAACCAGGTGACATTGCAGTAATAAGTGTCTTTAGTCCAAGTCAGCATGGAAGATAATTTCACATGGGTAGTGAAGGTTAAATATTTTTAAAATGCAAACAAAATGAATTTTTAAAAGCTTCAAAATAGCTTTGGATTCAGAAAGCCCTTTTCAATTCATGGGCAGTTCTCTTTAAGAAAAATGCTCTTAAGTTATGCATACTTCTCATTTGTCTGTTCAGAGATTTCTCTGTCTCTTCTACCACATAGTCTGTATAATTTAAGGTGACTCACTGTACGAGAAAGTTCACCTTCCATTAAAATGTTTTCTTTAGTAAGCACTCTCCTGGAAGTGCTGTAGTGTAAACATGAGTGGCTACGAATACGAACATTTATTAAATAGTGCTGATGAATTTTTCAATACCTAAGGGAGAGCAATTCACAGCTCAATCATTCGGGCCATTTTAAGTGCTGCACAGGACAATTCCACTACATCTTCCATTAATATTTAATTGCCCATTTTATTCTGTTTACCTTTTTGGTTAATATATAATTTAAAGCCCTTCTACTAAAAAGGAGCAGGGAGGGAGGGAAGAGAACAACTGTTAGCCTGCTTTTAACAAATCTCTGGTGAGAGCTTTTTCTTCATTTAAAATTCATTGCAAAGTATTTTTATTTAATATCAGTAACACAAACACCAGGTATTAAAGCAAAACTTGGAAGAAACTGTTGCATAACTGTCCTGACATTGACTTCAATTTGACTGACACCAATTTCTGACTGGCAGCCTTTCACAAAGCACCCTAGAGGACTGGGAGGATGCCACACAGCCTGAGCACTGGAAGCAGGTACAAAAAGTGTATGACAGCGCTACAACCCCTGTTGCACAAAGGTTATTCCGCAGGAAATAATATTCTTCAAGATTTTGGTGGAGAGGGAAAACGGATTGGAAAATGTGACAAAAGCATTTGGCTCACAATTACAAAACCAGGGAATGTTTACAGAGGGATATATTACACTGTGGTGGTTATGAAATAAACTGCCATATTAATGGGCCTGAAAATACTTGGGTAGTGTGAAGTGGATAAAAAAGAAACAATCACGTAAGAGTGTTACACTTGCTCTTCATTGCCAGTCATTGGGACATCACAGCACATCACAATCATGAATCTCATAGAAAATTATTTGTATATTAAAAACACAAAAGGCCTGATTTTTGAATTTGAGACAAAGTTACCAGCAGTGGTGTTTAGGCTTTGGTTATTATTTCAAGAATCACAAGCAAACTCACATGGGCTTAAATATTGACATAAATGTAGTTTTTAAAAAATTTTCAGAGGCTCTGTGTTTGATCGTTCACTTTCTGTAGTCTTTAACACATATTAAATATGTTAGGAGTTTATGGCCTACAGTAGCCTATCACTTTTATCGCTTTAAGATGAGATTGGTGGTTTGCTGAGGAGTTTTTGAAAAATAATGAGTCAATTAATTAAAATTAATAAATTCCTTAGCTTTTCTGGCTCAATCTCTTTGTTTTCTTTAATAATCACTCAGGGTATTATGCTATTATACATAACATAATATCATGCCATAGGAGTAGATCTAGATGAGGTATAAGAAAGCTGGTGCATTAACCAAGCATTTTCTCTGGGTCAAATATGTCATATTTTTCAGAATTATGTACAATATTAAAGACTAGCATATATGTAATCACAAGATCAGTGCCCAACCTTCCAAATGAAAGTGAAAAAATGTGAGCATACTATTCAAAGTTAGCATATTTTTTAAATGCAAGGAGAAACAAAAAGCGTGAATAGAGTTAAACAGCTTATCTACAGTCTTTAAGACATATCCAGCACAATGCATAAAACTAGAAAATGGAGGAAATTATTCTGGGACTTATTGAAAAACACTTATTGAAAGACAACACTATCATTGGTCACAGCCAGCACATCTTCATGACTCTGCTTAGCAAACCTGATTTCCTTTTATGACAAGGTAACTCATCCAGCTGAGCAAGGGAAGACAGCTGATCATTGGATTTCAGTAAAGACTTTGATACTGTCTCTCACAGGATCCTTCTAAACAAAATGTCCAGCCCACAGCTGGATAATCCCATCATGGGATGGGCGAACCACTGGCTCAAGGGTCAGTCACAAAGGGTTACAGTGAATGGGGTGACATCAGACTGGGGACCTGTCACTGCTGGGGTTCCACAGGGCCCCATCCTCGGCCCTCTGCTCTTCCAGGTCTTCATAAATGACCTGGACACAGGCCTGGAAGGGATACTGAGCAAGTTCACAGATGATACAAAACTGG
>VZTZ01038433.1:13002-52185 GCA_013400955.1 Drymodes brunneopygia | reverse complement strand
AAAGGGCAGGGAGGTCCTGCAGAGAGACTTTGACAAATCAGGGGCCTGGGCAATCACCAGCCATGTGAAGTTCAACAGGGGAAAGTGCTGGATTGCTGGATTCTGCACCTGGGATGGGGCAACCCTGGATGTGTGCACAGACTGGGGAATGTGATGCTGTATTCCCATGGAAAGGGACCTGGGGGTCCTGGTCAATGACAAGTTGGCCATGAGTCAGCAGTGCCCTGGCAGCCAGGAGGGGCAACGCCATCCTGGGGGGCATCAGGCACAGCATCACCAGCTGGGCAAGGGAGGGGATTGTCCTGCTCTGATCTGCACTGGGGCGGCCTCACCTCGAGTGCTGAGGATAGTTTTTCAGTGTCACAATATAAGAAAGACATTAAACTATTAGAGAGTGTGCAAAGGAGGCTGCAGAGATGGTGAAGAGTCCTGAGTGGAAGGCATATGAGGAGTGGCTGGGATCACTTGGTGTTTTCAGCCTGGAGAAGAGGAGACTGGGGACAGAACTCATTGTAGTTACAACTTCCTTGTCAGGGGACGAGGAGGGGCGGGCACTGATCTCTTCTCTGTGGTGACCGGTGACAGGATCTGAGGGAAAGGCCTGAAGTTGTGGCAGGGGAGGTTCAAGAAGCATTTGGACATGCTCTCACGCACATGGTGTGACTGTTTGGGATGCAGTGCCAGGAGTTGGGCTTGATGGGGGTTCCTCCCATCTGATCATATTCTATGATTCCCTGAAAATCTTTGTGTTTTCTTATAGTACATGTTCATCAACCTTGGGAACAGATTAGGCCTATACAATGGAATTATCTGTGACTTTGCTTCTTAGCATTAAAATCTCAAGAACACAGGGCATGCCTCTTCACAAATGAGCTAGCTGAGAGCAATTAGCATTTGCGTCTCCAGTGAGAGTGGGCAAGGACAACATGAGCAGGAAGTCTCTGTGCTTAATTACCAGATCACAAACAAGCAGTCAATACGATTATGAGTAAGGTCAGTCTGTATTGGAATCTTGAGACTTCATCATTGCCTAGAAAACTAACCCAAGTCTGGCTGAAGTTTAAGGGAAAACCAGATCTATTAAAAGCAAAACAAGACACACAATCCTACCCCAGCCCCATCCACCCCTTTCTCTAATCTTAACAGACAGTATTTTAAATCTTCAGGACTTCCAAACAAAAAGGATTCAAGAAAGTCGAGGTCAGGAAACAGTAATTTCCTCATTAACAATGCTAGCCATGAAGATGCTTTTCCTCCTCTACATGATCAGTGTGCTGTGACTTGCTTGCTAAGGGCCTCTCTTCACTGCTGCTATTTCCTGCAACCTCAGGTAAACTGTGTGTGATGCCTACCTCTACAGCTCTTTGGTCTCTTTTTCATTTGTACACAGAGTAAGTGCCAGCCACTCATGGCCTCATTTTCCCTGTCAGCTAACCTAAAATGTTAATATTCTGCAACATGAAGGGCATGCATTTTGAAATGTAAGCCTATCCTCTCTGAACTCATGAAAGTGATACTTAAGCTATATACTTAATTATTTAAATAAAATATTTTATTACTGACTTTGATAAAGCCTGGAAATATACAAGAATTTTTACTCTGTTCAATTGTGGTTCTTATGTCATATACAATTTCCTGCTCTACACAATAAATGACTAGATCCTATTATTTCATTTACATTTAATCAGATGGCAAAATGGATTTACCAGTTACAAACTACTTGCAGAAATCAGAGTAACCTATATTATTCGAGAAAGGCTAGTAATCTTTATCCAATAATTGGAGATGGTGCTTGCTTCTTAAAATCCATTTTAATCCTTGAGCCTATGAATTCATAGATGCTGTTCTACTTTTTCACCTCAGAAATACAGTCTTTCTAGTTTGTTTTATGTCTGAACACAGAGGCACCACATGCTATCAGTCTTCCCACTGTCTAAGGCTGTCTGCAAACTGAAGCAAGGAGAAATAGGGGAAAATTAATTCTTCTAGTTTGGTGTCCATTCACATTCTATTAAATTATTGAAATTTGTAGTCTATTAAATTATCAGTCTATTATTATCAAAACTATATTTGGCTATATTTTTCTAATTTTTTTGTTTGTTTCCTTTATTGCACTGTAAGTTGCTGAACAGAGATGCATAGAAGCTGTTTCCCATCTAAATTTCACCATCCCTCACACTTCCTTCCTAGACTTAACATATCACTAGCTAAATATAGTCTATTAATTGCATCCTCCTACTAAATGCATTCAAATTCTACTCTTGCTCCTAGAAAGCTAATCCCAAATGGGATTAAAAGCATCATTGCTTTTTAAAATATCTTTAAAATCAGATGAAAATATTTTTAATGTGCCTGTTATTTTTAGTCTGTTTGATTATCAAACCGCATAGTTTTACTGGTAGATGTTCTGAACCAGTAAAATATTTTACTTTTGGAAGTGACAGTATGTTTCATTCAGCACTGATTACACAACAGAAACTCTTTATTCTTTACACATGCTTGTAGTTTTTTAGATTGTCTCTAGTCCTTTCCATGGATTAGATGAAAATTTCAAGCACACAAGAAGATAATTTGGATCACTTTTGCCATGTTGTACGACTTCAGCTAAAAGTAAATTGTTAAAATAATCCTTGAAAACTGCTTCTCTGTTCCCAAGCATAGCACATGGAGACTTATTTTCTGTTTTCCTCTCCCAAAAGAGTCAGTACTTTGGCTGCACTCCATCCTTCAGAAAATCAACTCATTTTAAGATGTTTAATTGCCCTTGTTCTGCGCTGCCCTAAGATGACAAAAAATGGAGTGAAGATGGACAGAGTTGTGCTTCTCTCAGGAAAGCAGTACTTTTATTTTCTTTTTGGGGCATACACGAAATGCAAACAGTGTAGTTAGAAAGTAATCACACCACACTCCTTACCTCCTCCTCAGGAGGAGTCATGTCAATGCTCATAGAAATCAATATGTTGGTCCTACTGCAGTAAAATCTGTTTCCTCTTTGTTAGACCCAGACAGCAATCCTGACACTGTCAGGCTGGGTGTTCAGAGAGTTCTGTCTGCCAACGCTGCACCTTCTGTTCCATTTCACCCTAAGGGTAAGACATTATATTCAGTCCGCACACATAATAATAACAACAGTATGATTCAGAATACATTCAAACATTTGAAATGGTTCAGTCACAATTGTCAGCAGAAAGCTGGATCTGCAAACTTGTAGCACACACTTGTGACAACATTGTTTAAACACAAATGAGAAATGCTACTGACAAATGTTACTAACTGGAAATGGGTTCTGTTCTTCAGCTGTTGACTCATCTTATGCAAATGCATTACCTCCTTGAACTACGTGTGCCCATATCCACCCTTCTGCCTCTGGGATAGGATCACACTGGTAGGTTGACTGTAAGCAGAATTAACAGTGAAGGTTTCAAAGACCAGTCTGCAATAAAGATTCACATTCTTTGTTCCTATGTATGTGCTAGTGCACATCTTTATAGCAATCCTTACATGTAAGCATCATAGTTTGAACAAGCAATAGTTTTGAACAAATTTGTGGAAGAGGGTTGATCAAGATCATCTTTCCAGTAGATCTTTCTGGAGAGTTGACAACGCTCAGGTAAAAATTAATTTCCAAGCCAGACTTAGAGAGAAATAAAAGAGAAAGAGTTAAAAGAAAATTAAGGGGAAAAGCATTTCCTGTAGACAGTTACAGGCAGAAAATTAAAAAAAAAATCTCTTCATTGTGTAAACAAAAATAAAGTGTAGTTGATGCCCTCAATAAAGCTCATGCTTGACCTGGCTTCATTTGAGGATGTTTATGTTATTTAAATTTGGACTTTTTCCATTGTGAAAAGTATTTTCTCTCAAGGAGGATTCTTCTACATTTTTGAATATTACTGCAGAGCTTAGGAAGCTTTCTTTGCCACAGCAAATGTTCACCACTTGTAGACAAAATGTTATGGGGATGAATTGTAGTTTTAAATTATGTTAATCTAAAATTCTGGATTGTCTAGACCGACACTCATCAGAACAGTTTCTTTCAGACTACAGCTACAATTAATGCTGAGAGGATGAATTTATCCTAAGAGCAGGACTAAAAAGAAGTAAAACTACAAAATATAGCTATAGCTTCATATGAAAATTGCACACACCTGTTATTTATCACTTTCTATGCATATACTGCAATGACTCTCTTTCCTTATAAGCATTTATATGTAGCCTTTTAAAAATACTAGAACACAAATTATATGAACCTAGGGTTGTGGTTTAATTTTGTAAGAAAATTTTTTTATCTATGTATCCCTCATGTCCTACTGTGTTTATGACCAGTAGCATAAACACATTACAATGATCTCACATGCAAGAAGAAGTGGGAAAATATTGAAAATTCAGAGATTCTTAATTAATGATTTTTCTCATCTATCTTAGATTTATGCAGTTATCCTAAGCCATTCATTTAACACATGTGCACCCATGCCACAATACTCGCTTATGACATTTTTTATTTCCAACAGATTACAAACCTGTTTCTTTGCATAATTTTGAAATTATCATTGGAAAGAAAATCCATCTCTGTACTAAATATTTTTTGAACTGAATTAGAAATTCCCTGATGCATCTTTTCTCACCAATTACGACCAAAAATGCATTTTTTACAGATAATTCCAAAGAGTCCGCTTGTCTCAGATGTAAGTACTGAGCTGCAAAAAGCACTACACAGTGCTTGTGAGATTTGACATAAAATGTCTAGTAGCAACAAATAAAATGTCTAGTAGTGAGATAAAATACAGTTAACAGTATGGGTACCCTTCTTCACCTGTGAGCAACTTAGAGCAGTGAAGTACACGAAGCATGTCTCATCCAAATTAAGTTGTGGAGAAAATGGGATACAATTAAAATATATTTATAACTTCCAATTGAGTTCATAAGAAATAGTATTTCTTACTTTTACATAGATATGTTCTTTCTAACATAAATCTTCATTTTTGGCAATATACATGCTTTCCTGCTTGTGTTTCACAGTTTCTCTGTGATAGAGAGCAGAAGCCAATGTATATTTTTCTGGACTTAAATCGCATGCACAATAGATATGTCAGCAAAACTTATAGGATAATGAAACAATGCATTCTTTTAGCCATCTGTCTCTTCATATCACTTTCTTTAATTGTTACAATCTGGTCTCAGTGATTAATAAGAAACAATATTAGGTAACGTTAATAACAGTATTTAATTAGATGGTTTAAGATCCAGTTTGGAGTTAGACTGCAATTAGTTTAAAGCAATTGGAGGTATGCCTGTGGCAGAGGAGGTTATTTGTTTCGTTTTGCCTGATGGCTGCTAAAGGAGAGGGTGATGAGCCTCCCCAGCCCTGTTATTTACAACCTTTGCTTTTTCTTCCAACTTCTCCCTTTCCCAACCCCCCTCCCTGACTGTTACAGCCAATGGTAATTTAGATAACATCTAAAGCCTTGCCTGACAAGGTAAATTCAAATTATGAAGCAATCCTTCCACATAGAAAGACCTTGTTTGTTAGATTAGTTGTGGATTGGTTCTGTATGACAGCTTGTTTGCAAAAGGTAAGCTATCTGTATTTCCAATGCAGGAAAGCATCATTTAAGGAAAAAAAATAGAGATGTCATTTCTCTTATTTGTCACAGAGTTCATGTAATATTCCTTCTCAGTTTTCTTCACTGTTTATTTCTTAGGAAAATAGTAGCAACTCCGTACCTTTGAATGAGACACCTAATTTTGTTATGGATGAACATAGTGTTGTGACAAAACAGTGGCACAGCTGTCATAACAGCTGTCACACATTAATCATGACAGTGACAAATAGCATAATTACTTTATCTGGAATGTCTAGCATGCAACTCAGTATGCACCACTGCAGTGTAAGCATATCAAGCATGGTTTAATTAAAAGACATCAATACAGGTTAGTCAGACATGGTCTTAGAGACACTGATACAAAATGAAAATAAAATTATTTATCAGTCCCTTTTTAGGAACACTCAAAGACCAATTACTTAGTCAACAAGGTAATTTGAATCTCTTTTCCTAATCAGTCCCTTTGATGCCAATTCTGCATGGAGAATTGAGCTATTGGCATGCATGTGTTTCTGACCCAAAACCTCAGCTATGTACCATGTTCAACGGTTATCCATTCTTCCAAGATGGCTTAAATGTTCACATCTGTCCCACATCCTTTGGTTGAACAAAATAGCAAAATAACAAGCTTCATTGTATGCTGCTGTGTAAAACGTCTTTCCCACAGACTTCGCAATGGAGATAGGAAAGTGAAGCTTGTGTCACAATGTATGCATTGGGTTCTGCAGTTGCACCTGCCAAAGCTGAGGCATTATGTAGCAAGAGCCCATTATAAAGACAGCTACCACAGAAAAACACAAATCCAGCTCAGGCTTAAATTTTAAACAAGCAAAAGCATTAAGATGATTTTTTTTTTTTTCTATCAGAACCCTATCCAGTTCAACATTTCTATAATGTCACTCTCTGTGTCCACATGTGTGTACACATTTGCAGCTGTTTTGTTTAAGCTTTTCTGAAGATAAAATACACACATAAAATGCTGTTTCCAAGGTTCACTTCACACAGCAAATTCCTCTGGTAATTACCGACTCATAGTATTTTTACTTTTTGCTCCAGATTTGTTAAGCTCTGCATCTCATTGAATTCACTTATTGAATTTCTAGGGGCAGTTCATGAATTGTAGTGAAGCTGACTCAATGAAATATTAATGAATCAATTTCCATAGACATGGATTCATTATCTCACTGGATGGCATCAGAAAACACAGTACTGCAGGCAGTATCCTTCCACCTGCCTGGCAGAGGATTTCATTTTATTATTCAATTTTTAAAGCCCACACTCATTCTTGGTAAGTTTACACTGGGAGCTTTTCAATCTCTTGCTCTAAGACAAAATTAAGGGGGAAACATTGCGATATTATTTAGATGAACCTCAGTAACCCATCAAATGTGATTTCCTATTAACCAGCAAAGCTAGATTTCCAGTGATTTGTTCTGGATCACAGGAAGCAAAGTTTTTTTAAACACAATAAATTCCTTAAAAATATTAAAGTTTTATTTTTCCTTTCTTCAATAAGAGGTATAAAGGTAAAAATAGCAAAATATTTTAGCTATAGTCACCAGAAATGCGTCTTGACGTTATTTCAGCCATATAGGGTTTTAAGACACCCCATGGGCAGCCTGCAATGGCTTCTGTAATTACTCATCTGTTCTTTAATAATCACTTTAAATAAGCAAAATGAACTGCTTGTACATGAATCTTTCCCATGTTTCAGGTTTGTAACCAAGATCACTGTACTGACTTCCTCTAGGCTAACCACATAGGAAAGACAAATGGCTTATCTCCTTTGGTATCCTGAATTTGGTGGACTAGCACATGAGGTTCTGCCAGGCTCATAAAGCTGAAAACATATTGTCAAGGCAAACAGCTTTCTTTAAGTTTGTTTCCAGTGGAGTTAACTTAGAACTTCTATCTGAATTCCCTGCACAGCCATGTTGTTAGGGTATTCTTTGGCATAACCAACTGCAAGCTAGAAGATGAAATTCCAAAATCCCTCCTCACTTACCTAAGACAATTAACAAGGAGGTCTTCCTTCTTCCTCTGTGTTCATCAAGTACTGAACAGAAGTACTCTCCTTCCCTAACAACAGGAATCAGCAGGCTTTTGGTGTGAAAATTAGCAGCTGCCAATTGTATTTATCTCTTTGACTAAGGGGTTTATTATTTATCTTCCCTGTTGCAGTGCCCATGTGGCAGCACTGATACTGAGCAGCTGGACAGATTGCACCCTGGAGCCACATCTGCAGCTGTATAGATCAACACCACTTTCATTGCCTCAATGCTGGAGAAGTTTATCTTCTGTCAGTTAGATTTACTACATACCTCATGAATTGTTAAGGGTCTTCCCTTCCTCTCCTCCAATTTGATTATGAAAGCATGTTACTGTAATCTGGTACTGATCATTAACAGCTGATCAGTTGAGTATTTACTTTTTTTTTTTCCCTAATTAATAGGGATTTCCAGTTGGGTTTGTCAAGATGAGTCTTGAATGGTGAAGAGAATAAACAATGATGGGTCAATGAAACTGGGAAATGGTTGTAAAGGACTGCAAAATACAAACCAGTAAAAATTAGATAAATACATGAGTGCATTATGGATCATATCTGTTTCAGTAATGTCTTAGTATTTGAACTGATTTATCTGTAATTACTCACATTAGGCTTTCTTCCCTGAGAAAGTTGAGTACTAAATTGTTTGCTCTCCATAAAGAATAACAAAAAATGCATTTTGATGCCAATAGCAATAATATCCTAATGATATTCTGTATGCTTTTCTAACAGTTTATTAAAGGAACTACATCTTTATAATGCACCCATGAAACTACACAGTAATATCAAGTTTTTTATCCTTATACCTGTCACAGTAACAAAGCAAATCCAAGTAACCATTTGGGCTAATTTTTGGGGCTAGTAATGGCTGAAAGATACTAGTTCTTTTTCTCCTTCAAGTATTGTAGAACCTGCCAGCTCAGATCCAGCAATATTCAATGTCTTACCCCAGCATTGAGGCACTCAACTTGTCTTTGATACACGGCTTTCCCCATTTTTCTCATTGCATCAATGGCCTACAAATATAAGAAAGCAGAACCTTCTTGGTTTTTCCATTTCAGTCCTTACAAGATGAAAAAATTTGTACCACTTTCCCACTTTGGAGGACTATAAAATAAAACATTTGAAAATCAAACAAGTTTTTTGGGTTCAACACAAGAGGTAAAACTAGTGTTTCTACATATGCCAATTGAGATCAGTTTTCGTGTCTGTTTACAGACACGAGATATCTTGTGTAATACCTATGTTTGTTACATAAATTTCCAGAATCATTTTCTGTCAAGTGGTGTCTCATCAATTGTTGATTATGTTTGTATCAAACTAAAAGCACACATATAGGATTCCTGCAGCTTCCTTCTCCACTTAATAGCTTTGTGAACCTAAAAGTCATGTGTCCTATGTCCCACCATTTAAGATAGCTACATAATAACAGAGTTCATTGATGCCCTTTGCATTTCCATGACATCAGATCTCCGCTGCAGCATGACGTGTGCTAGCCCAAAGAAGAACACCAGGCTAAACCTGACTATCTGTACACAGTACAAAAGAGTGCTGCGATGGATTCAGAAAACAGAAGCGTTTTCAAAAGGATTTAAAGAGATCAGAGTATAATTTGATGTGCGGTGAACATATCCAAAACTTTTTTGCTTGTTATGGGTTTATATGAAAAGCGCTGGGCAGAAGTCCACTAGTAATAGTGTTTCCAAAACAGAGCTGAGAAGGAAGACGGGTAGAAGAAAGAAGTCAAACACTGCATGTTTAAATAATAAACCAACTAATGATGTAAAAAGTTCCATCTTTCCTCCTCCATAATTTCTGAGTATTAAAATAACTCAGTTTCATCAGTCCTTTGAAAAAGATACTCATATTTCAAACGACCATTTGCAGCAGGTTAAGGCTTGAGAGTTTGTTCTTCATGTTTGTAATTGCAGTTCTAACTGAATTTTTTATCAAAGTCCACAACTGAGTCGCTATAACACAATTCAACAATATTTTAAATAGTCAGTCTTTCCTTAAACATTTTTGTGTTCAGTGATATCTTATTTTTTATCATGACTAGTTAAGATTTCATTCTGGATGTCTGGTATATATATGTCAAATGTTTAAATTGAGCCCTGTGATTTCCCAAATTAAAGCAGCACGGTGTTTTTATACTATAGCATCCAGTCAAGTCTTGTGCATAAAAAATACAGCATGAAATAACCAAGAATAGATTCATTCATTTAAATAAATTCAGTGTTTGGAATATTGCTAATGAAGTAGATATCATGTTACCTAGACACCTTAGGAAAAGGTTAGCACTTTCTTTTAAGTATCCCACCAATCTTTATGATTTAGGGTTGTTTTCTGTGTAAAATAACTGATTTTAATCCATATGATATTCATGAATATGTCAAAGGTGTACTCAGAGAGAGATCTATATAAGGAGAGAACCTTATGTGAGACCTATTCTCATTCCTTCCACGGAGATGATAGTTTTAATGCCATGGTGTACATGTATGCTTTTGTTACACTTCACACTGCACAGAAGGACTGGGTAACAACACGCTGTTGAAACAGTCACCTTTTTAACAAGCTTGAGTTAGATTCACCAACCGTTATATTTGGCAGATTGTGGCCATATGGATCTGCAGACATGATTTCCTGTTCAGCCTTCATGTCACCATGTACATTGTAGGGTGACGTGACAGATCTAAGCCATGTGGAGGACTCCATTTTCCTCACTGAGATTTCTACCACCTGGTCTGGTCTGCAAGAGTAACAGCAAAATTCTTCAACTTTTTGGAGCAACAGTACATTTAGACTTTCTTTGGACATGAAATGTTCTGAGAAATTGAGAAGCTACCTTTAAGCAGATATTTTCCAGCAACTTGTCCTCATGTCTTGCTGTTTCCTCTCTGATCATGTTGTAGTGATCAGTCTACATGAACTTGAAATCTCCTCTAAACATGTCTGTGAAGATGAACATGAAAATACTGGGTTTTGCTGTGTATGCAGATCTACAATAAAAATATTAACAATTTCCATCTGCAGCAGGGCATATTTTTTGTTAGAGTTATGAGTTATCTTTTAGAAGTAAGGGCGGAAGTAAAGAAAAGTATGGCAACAATACTGATGTTGTGATGTGGTAGCAAAGTTTTTCTAAAGAGAGTATTTATGTGGATAGGCCTAAATAGTCTCAATTTTCTGAGTAGCAAAATTATTACAGAGCAAGCAGATTGAGAAGTATTTTAAAATGTGGACCTGTTTATTTTGCCTCAAAGGAGTATGGATCATAATTTGAATGTTTCAGGGAAAAGGAAGAAAAATTCTTGAGGATGTGATGTACTATCTATTCACATCTTTTCATCAGAGCTATCAAATACAAACCTAATTAAATTATTAGGTTTTAGAAAACTTCTTCAAAACTGCATTACATATGTGATTCTATTTTTTAGGTTAATTCTGCAAAAGCTCTACTGAAAGCACAAACTCAGTTTTGGAAATATTCACATATGTCTAATGAATAACTCACAAATAATTAAATGAGAGTTAAAGTCTACAGACTAGAGAGTTTTCGTATGGCTTATTTTTGGGCGAGTCTTGTGTTTTCTGGAGTTGTTTGTATGTTTGTTTGTGGGTTTGGTTTTGTTTTATAAATTATTGTCAAGGCATAGGACAACATAGACACACCCCTATGGTTCCAGACCTAAGAAAGTGTGAGTTCCTCAACAATATAGATCACTCACTCCATCACTTTTTGTTTTGCTAGCTCAGAGATTTCTGCTTTTTTTGGGTGCTACAATCATGCTCATCAAAATCAGCTACAAGCAGTCTGAGTATGAAGTTCCATTCAGAATACAGGCCTGAGGCTTTTGGGTCCTTTGAAAAATTAGACTATTATATTCTAGTTTGTCATCTCAGCTTGATGCGCACATGAAGGCATCACTAATGCACCATGAACAAAAAGCAAAATTATGTTACAATTAGTCATTATTGTAGAGGAAGAGGAGATATTTGGGAATAAGTTTTAAACTTTGGGCAGTTTTCAGATCACCATGCCCTGTTTACATTTCTATACCACACAAAATGGAGGCGTCACAATCAGATTCTGAATGTTCTATTTGTTCTATGATGAGAGACATAAGCACACTTTATATTTGAGGAGAAAAAGCAAACATTCTCTGGTTTAATGCCTAGGTACATTATTTGAATGAATATACTCATATGACATTATTACATGTGTTCTTTCTCATATACCTATTTAATTGTTATTGTAAGCTGTATTTAATAATAATGTAATCATAATAATAATCCAATGATTCATTAACAGTAGTGTCCTTAGCATAATAATAATTTTACATTTCAGTACAGAGTCTGCTACAGAAGGACATAAAACTCCAGCAAAATAGAGTAAGAACTTCTCAGCTGTACAGATCACTGACCTCTTTATTATCTCTCAACACAGAAAGAAATATTAAGTAAAATTTACTTTGAATAAGTAAAATTTGCTTTAGTTTAGGAAAGAAAAATGTTGTTTGACTTTGTAGAATAAGATTATGCCAAGAAGTTAAGCTGTCTGTGACTATCCTGGGAAGCAGTTCAACTGAGCTTACACTTTGTAAAATCTATCCTATAGAAAAGCCATTAATTTTTTTCTAGAGAATTATTTGGCCTCCAAACATGTTAACTAGTCAAAAAAATATACCAGTAGAGATCAGATCCCATCTGCACACATAATGTGTAGGTCCACATAAATCTCTAATATGTTATTTTACAATTTATTCTGAAACTTTTGCTGCCTTTTTTCTCTTTAAAATTACAAGCATCTGTAGTACTCTTAAAATAATTACTATAGTAAAAACAGTTCGCTCAAGCTACTCTAATTAAAACTGTGTAAATGTTTACCTGATGCTTACACTGTGCTGAGAAGGCACTATGCAACAGAAGTGATTATTCATTCAACAGAAGCAGAAGATTTCAACTGGAGAAACTGGACTAACATTTTCAAGCACCACACAACCCTGAAACAAATCCCTAAATTGTGGATGTAATGACAAAAATAGTTAGATACCTGTATCCACATCAGAGAAAGAAGAGGGTGAATGAAGCAAAATGGAGAACACCTCTGGAAGATCTGATAAATTGGAAGCACGTGGCTTGGCATTCTTGCTATGTAAAGTAAAAAGTCAGCCAAGGTCCAGAGCCAGCTAAGAAGCAAACACGCATTCTGCGTGCTGTTACAAGGGAGTTTCGGAAAGCCAAACACATAGAGAGGGAAGTTTGTTTATAGCTAAAATAACCATAACAGATGTCTATAAAAGAGCTGCTCGTATGAGCCATCACTGCTAGAATACAGCTTGCCTTGCTTGGAAAAACATTTAAGTGGCATTTCCCACAGGGTTAAGAAAGCTAATACCTTCTCTGAAGATGGAACATAAGATCTACATCTGAGAAAGCTGTAACTATTATTGACACCATCCCATGGACAGATCTCTCTCCTCAATATACAGATCTAAGAAGACAGTTCTCAGTCCATGCCTGAGTGACTTGAGAGGCTGACCGTTGCCCCAAAATAAAACATGGCTAGAACATGCATTTTATAAACCTTCATGTTAACTACCTCAACTTCTTTTCCTTCATGTCTCTCCACAACCCTGAGGTCATTAAACAATGCCTTATAAAAATACCAAGCTATTTATATCAATACTTACTCACTATTAATCTGGGAAATTATGTTGAAGGGGTTTAACTTGTACGAAAAGTAAGCTAAACCTTAGAAGCCACCAGAGGTTGGATGGACCAGCTTTAAACTTGATCCCCAGGGGTTTCAAAGCATCTAAGACAGAAAGCAACCATTACAACAGTAAGAATGACTCAGGATTTCAGGGAAATACCACATGCTATCTTTTATCTGGCAAGGAAACTCTGAAGGATGAAACAGGTGCATTTCATTGGGAATGTGCTATGATCCATGTGTTAGTAAAAACTGTGCAACTTCTGCCTCTCCTACCTGAAAAGGATAAGGAATCCACACAGCTCTCTTTTGTATGCACTGCACAAGATAACTGAACAAGAAGAAATGACTAGGATGTCTATTTCATATATCCTTAAATGAATGAATGAGAAGTTTGTGCTGGGCAGCACTTAATATCCATTAGTGATTATGCATAATTTTTCAGGAGTAATATCTAGTACATTAGAGAAACAAATTGAAAACAATATGATGGAACAATGAATTCAAACAAGCCCTGCCAACCCGTCACAAACCCCTGGAACAAAAGAACCTCTTATGAAAAAAAATATTGAAAAGAAAAAATAACTGGGGAAAGAAATTGAAAAGGAAAGGAAATTACTACATGTTACTATAACTGGGACAGATTGTATCAGAGGATTATTAGAATTTGGAGGAAAACATTATTATTTTCTAAATTGAATTGGATTATTTATTACAGTTCTAAGAAGTATTGAACACAAGGAAGATTCCAAGCAAATATTAGATTAGACTGGGAAATAATATAAATGAAAGAAATGGCTCTGAGATAAATCTCTATACAAACATTACAAATATTAAATTCTCCTTCATGTAGCACTGATCTGATAAGGATAGCTTTACATTTTCCAAATACCTAGTCCTCTAGTTCTAGTCACTACCCATGTAGAAAAACTATTAGCCACTTTCTGATTGAAGGAAATCCCAAGTTCAGTAGAGATACTACAGAGAAGGGATATTTTTCAGTCCTAATCAGGTCCCACCTCACACTTCATTGATACTTCTGTGTGAACAGGTTCTCTGTATTCAGTAGATGAGAAAATGACATGCAATAGTACCTCCTTTCTAACTATTAATTTTCCCAGTATAAACATCACTTTTAGAAAGATGGCAAATTGAAAATGTGGAAATACTGAGTTTATTGTCTTCTGTCGAGGCCAAATAGTATTTCTGTAGCTATTTTCTTTCTTTAATGCTTTCTTAACAAGAATTCAGAAGAAATGTATAGTAAATTAGAACTGCACGCCCATGGTGATCATTAAATGCATGTCTGCAAAAGAAAGATCATAATCATGTGTGAATGTGATTTCAAAGACATAATATGCACAGTTTGTGTCCAGCTTTGGTTACTAGTATTTGGCTCAAGAGCTGTCCAGACTTACCTTACGCTTGCTGGATACTTGCCATACATACTAAGAATCAGGGAATTTGAAGTTTGAATAAATCCTCTGAATTGATGGTAATAATTAGTAGGTGAAAGCTTTCCTTTTCTGAACTTTGTAATGTTTGGTTATCCCTCTTACATCACAAAAGCACTTTGCTATTCAACACAGGCCTTTTAATCAACTATTAGGTTAAAATTATCATAACCAGAGACAACATCTTGACAAGAATGACACCATGTGTTAGTTAAAAATGAAGAGTTCATGCTACTTCTGGCTATGATTTGGGACACCCCAAAGTTCACCCCAAGAGTGTGAACTGATGAGACAAGTAAAGCAGCAAAGCCAGAATTGTGCACAACAAAACCAGACAGTGCTGCATTCACTGTTTTCCCCTCTTTACAAACCCTACCCCACTCCCTCTTTATCATGCTGATAGGAGAGAACTGGTCACTTGGAAAGAAGAGAGGGAATTTCATTTTGATCAGAGCCAAATTACTTCATGCAAGCCTTGATATTATAGTAAATCAAGACATTCAGGATCTGGGTGCTATAGTGTTGTGGGGGCAGGAAGGGTGGTGATAGGGTTGTGGCTTTTTGGTTTTGTTTTGTAGAAATACAGAAAGTCTTTAAAAACCACATTGGAACTATTCCCAGGATTTCTGACATAAAAAAAAAAATGGTGAACACGAGCTTATTTTTAAATAGTTATTTTTAAAGTGCATTCTCCTCAAATTAAAATGCCTCCTAACAAGGCAATTAAAAAAAAAAATCAAGCCTCTTTAACTCATAATATTTGTATTAAACTTCAAATCAGCAGCTAGATGAAGCCTTTCTTCGGGGAAAGGCCACTGAGCTACAAGGACAGGGCAGACTAACTTCAAGGGCTGTGCTCAAGGAGGAAAGCCCGAGGTAATCCACAAACCCTGAGGCCTAACGGTGAAGGAGCAGGCACAGTGTCACTGCACAAGTCCTTCAGACACCACCACTAATTACCAAAAAGATATGGTGTGAGGGCCCTGCAGGTGTGCTGCATCAGCACTGACAGCCTGCTCTGCTTTGCAACCTGCCTCTGTCCTCATCAGCACTGTCAGAATCTGAGCACCTCATTAACATCTGTGAATTAATTTAATCTCTGAGCTAAAAAAAAACTCTTCCCAACTGTGCAGACAACACTGCTGCTTCTCAGGGCATGAGCAAGGATCAATTTTGTACACACAACCAGTGTTTTAGTTAAGGCAGACTCGAAATTCCAGAAGAAAACTTTGTCTACTGTACAAGCTGAGTACTTGCTGGAACCTGTGTCCTTACTCATCTCCCCTGGGGAACATCTCTTTGTATGCCTCTAAGGCTATAAAGAAGCCTCAGGAGCTGTCTATGTGCTACAGTTTGACTGTACACTTTGATCCTGTTCTGATTAAAATTTTAATGGTCATTACTTCTTACAGAATATAAAGGTTGATTACTTAACATCCATAAAGCATTAGATCCTCAGAAGGACGTAGGGAATAGTATCCTGACAGTAGATCAAATTTTGTAGTTTTCTCCTTCTGAGGGCCCATCATTAGATAAACACATGCATGTACTTGTTTGGCAAGTTTCTTGTGTACTGACACAGGACTGAATAATTCATTTATGATCTGCATTACTGGTATTTTATCTGATGAACCCTGTGGCAGTTCACATGTGAATAAAGGTTAGAAAAATGAATTAAAGGATAGAGGGTTATGACAAAAGAAATATTTACAAATTACATTTTTATTATTATTTGGAAATATGTCATACTTATTTGCATTTTCCTTTTACAATGAGAAAGCCTTATTTCATCTGTCTGGGATACTTATCGGCCCATTTAATGAACTTTTAATTACTTCATGCTTCACCCCCACAGCTCTGCCTTTTCTCTGTATGTACATTGTCCTTTATTGCCACATCTGAATCATAGACAGAAACTGAAATTTCCAAGAAACTAAATTACTTAAGTCACACAGAAATCCCAGAAGCTTTTAGCTCATAAGTGCTTCTGAAAATTGTATCGAAGCTCTGTGGCACAAATATAAATCTTACTACATCTTATATATTTTTGTTGTTGCAATTTCAAATTGTAACCCTTTTGGAAAAGGTAGGTATTGTAGACATATTCAAAATACTGTCTCCCTAGCAATCTACAGCTGTTCAGCACTAACCAGGATCTTGTCTATTGAGAAAAAAATCTTTTGTCTTATCACATTTTTACTGTGATGAATACTAGACAAGAATTTCTTCACTGATTTGGAGCCTCAGCTTTCAAAGCTGAGCTTTAAATTATTGAGAAGAAACAAGAAATGCAGTTTGTTACCACTCAATTACTTCTATTACACATTTGTATCAGTCAACCAAATACCAACTGCCACCAAGGAGTGTTATTTCCAGTGGTAATTCAGGGGCTTCTGACAGGCAGAAACTGACAAAAGTATTTGCAGAAGATGTGGACAAATTATGAAGAAGATGATGATGATCAGTTTTTTTTAATTCTGGATAAGGTACATCTTGTTCCAGACTGCATGTGGGGCTGGACCATAACATAGAAAACTATCAAAGAGGTTGCAAGTTTACAAAATGAGCCTAGAGATTGTTAAAAATGAGACTTATTATTCTTTGAAGGTGCACAACATTTTAGATTAAAGGGATGGAACACCTCTTGCATGAGGAAAAGCTGAAAGGACTGGTGTTGTTCAGCCTGGAGAAGAAAAGGCTCTGGGGAGACCTCTCTGAGCCCTTCCAGCACTGAATTAGGGCCTATAAACACATTACTGTGTCTGCGGCAGTAGGATAAGGGGTGATGGCTTTAAACTGAAAGAAGGTAGATCCAGGAATAAGGAAGAATTATTATAAGGAGAAGGTGGTAAAACAGTGGCACAGGTTGCCCAGAGGGGTAGTAGGTATCCCACAACTGGAAACATTCAGAACTCTGAGCAAACTCTTCTAGTTGAAGGAATCCCCTCCTATGTCAGAGGGATCCAACTAGATGACCTTAAAAGGTTGCTTCCAACCCAAACTATTCCACAAATCTATGAAACTTTTCCCTGGATAACACTAGAAGTGACCCTTCTTCTATAATTTCTTGTCTCTGCAGAGGGACTCCTGGACTGTATTCCACAACTTAATTACCCTTCAGTTTGTTCTTGATGGTCAGACAAAAGGAGGATGCTTTTGATGCTTTCTCCAAAATATGCAAAAAAAGCTAGAAAAAATGCAGTTTGCAGATTGTCAAACCTGAAAAATGCTGCTCATTTTGAAACCATTACCAAGAATACATTTCCCAAACATTAGATCTTTTTCAAACAGAGTGCTACAGTATTAAGGGTGCTACTGGTGGGGTACAGTTTATAGTAGAAAATATATTTAAAAAATCAAGAAAAAATGAGGCACAAAAATAATGTAGCAGACTGAATGACTGTTCTCTGCCAATAGGGAGGACTCCAAAATATGAAACATGCTGGCTAGTTAAATCCTTTCCTCTTAACTCACATTTTTCTCAGACACTAAATGTTCTGCTTCAGTTTAAAGCTGACAATTTCTTGAAAGGCAAAACCACAGACCTCTACAGGACCAGAAAAAGGGATGTGGTCAGTATTCTACTACCAGTAATCTAAGCCTTATGGGAAACTGCACCTTTCTAGTTTACTGTCCACTTCTGCAAAACTCTTGTGCCAGCCTTTTGAGGTTACTAAACATCAATTTACTTAGATCAATGGCCTCAGCAAGAGTCAATAAGAATAATGGCAATAACATCAATGTAAATGTAAACTGATTTACTCAAGCTGAGAATACAGCATTCAAAATAATCAGCATGGTACAGGGTCATGTGTAAGTCAGGTTGATACTTGATTTGAGAATAGGAAAAAGTCAGTTCCATAAAGTAGAAAAATTGAAGTAGAGTGCAGTAAACTTTCTACAAGGAAAACTCTTATGTTAGTCTTACAGCCATTTCTGATCAAATATTTTGAGAGAAGAAAGCCAAGATCTTTCAGAAATATCTTTCTTATTGAAGTTGTACGTGAAACACCCTCTTGATTAAAAAGGTTTTCTTCTATAACTAGCCCTGAGACTACTTTTGAGAATAGTCCCTTTGTGACACATTTCTATCTTTCTACAACACAATACTTATATATTAGGAAAATGTGTCTTCATTTTCTTCTAGCTACTTATAGTTCTATTTATATATTCAAATTATATATATTTACATGTGATATTTTATGTGTATTTAGATATGCATATCTCTTTATCTCTGTCTTCTACCTATGGACCACTCTTATATTTATTTTGTACCCTGAACGCTAAAACAACATTACTGACTGGAAACTGTCAAGTTGACTTTAGTTAGCTAAAAAGTCACTAAATACCTAATGTTTTATTCTTGATTCATTTCCAAAATATCTTGTGCCTGTAGTAAGCAATTATACAGACTCACCACCTAGCACAAAGGATTGCCTGCTATCATAAAAGCGAAATTTTGTGCTTAAGAATAATCAAGCAGATTAATAAAATCTTTCTTGGAAGTAAGTCAATGACAACTATATCACTACCCTCTGTGAAATTATATATGTATATAATATAACTTTATCATAGGTAAAAATATATATATTCAGATGAACATTGTTTATTCTATAATACAGCTTCATGCTGTATTCTTAAGCAATTGAGAGTATGAACAGGCCTTCAACAGGGGTTGGAGGCTGACCTGTGTAGTCCTTAAATGCAAGATCAGCTACTAAATAATTTTTCTCCCTCCTTTTCCTAGAATTATGTGACATTTTATTTGTAGACTGAACCCACATCCTCACTCTGCTATTGCACAGGAAATATCTAACATGACACAATATTCTCATATGCTGTTCCTTCTTCTGGTTTCTGGATAAATTAGAACATTTAAAATCCATAATAAAACTATATTCATGTGTCTCAGAACAGAATTATTGCAGATTAAAACTGTACAGATGATTAAAACATTTTCTGCAAAGCCTAAACATAAACATAGGCTTACATTTAAACAAAAAATATTATATTTTCTCATCAATTTCCATATTGTTTGCATCAGATAATATTTGAAATTCCAGTTCCACACTGCACAAAAATGAGGGAGTTTAAATCACAACGAGTATGCATAACATTAATTCAAGAGTTATGATGTGTTTGGCAATAATGTAAAGAACAAGAGCAGCGCATTGTTTGAGAAAGGCCAGGCAAGAAGATTTCTGAAGCACAGTAGGATATAATAAAAGGTATTAAGAGTCAGAAGAGTCCATTTCAGGTTTTCTGCTCTGAAGCAGTCTTCTGACTTGATGCAGAAAGGCTGTTTCAACTTGTTTTGAGCACTTGAACAACAATAAAAGTTATAAATACATTTACAGCAGTAGATTATACAAAAAATTAGGTTCTGTTCTCAGGAGATCCACAGATCTTTGGTATTACTTGTGGACCACTAATGTGTACCTTAATCCTGAAGAAGGAGGGAATAACATGCTGCTTTTGCAGCATAATCCTTAATGAGAATCTCATGGTGCTTTACGAACATTAAATAATTAATCTTCCTCATTGTTCAAAAAACAGTTACTTTTAACGTATGCACAAGCAAACTGAGAGCAAAGACCTAGATGAAGGCCAAATTTTGCAGTGGTCTAAGAGAAATGAGGGAAATTTCTATTAGGCTTTTTAAAATATGTGCCAAAGATCCTGCAGGAACTCTCCTAACCATGTGATACAGAACGTTCCCATCTCACAAGAGGTAATGTTGTATGACACATGATCCATGAAGCTAGTTTCCCCTGATGGCCGAAGAAATCTAAAAATTGAAACAAATGATTCACTACGCTCACAATTTCACATTTTGTGAGTATTTTGAGAGACTTTCCCAAATATAGTTATCTCTTGGCTGCATAATAATGTACAAAACAGAATTTTCTCTCTTCTTCAAGTAAAAGGTACTTGTTTCCTTGTGATTAAGTTAAATTGATTATATTGTCCCACAATATAATAAGTAATTTTTGTTATTAAGCAAAACATGTATAATTTTTATTGCAATAAGAGTTTGTAGTGTAGAATTGAGCTGTGAAAATTAAGGGATTTAAATATTTTTCAACAGTAAGTAGTTTGTTTTATCCATTTGTTAGTAAATTTTTCAGAATTTTAGCTACTTAATGCCTTTATTCTGGCTATTTACTCTATAAAAACTCAAACAGACCATGTCCAGAAAGCTTGGAAAATTCACTGCCATTCCCCTGTTTTTCTCCTGAATAAAATCAAGACATAATGCTGCTGTGAAACATACCAGCCTCTGCAGGTCTATCTATCAGCAGCATCGAAACTAACATACTAAATCTCTTCATCACTGAAATGAGGTAACACAACGTTTGAAGCCAGATCACTGGGTCAAAATGTCATTCTACTCATGATTTGATTGGTGTGTTCACATGTAACCAGAATGCAGATATAACAACAGTTCTAATTCAAATTTCTTTCCTATCACTAAAACATTAAAACAAATTATACTATTTCTTTTATCTTTTTACTGTATGGAAAAAAATAAAATAATAATCTTAAGGTCCAGCATTAAGAAGTAAAAGACAAAATAACCAAAGAAAAGGATATTAGTATTATATTCCATATCTCTCTCTCACAATACCAAAATTTCACAACAGAACTATAGTTATGGAACTGGGGAAGAAGGTGGGTTTAAGAGTTGGATAGGAAAGAAATATTAGAGCATAGATCTTTTGATTTTAACTCAAATTATTTAGAAAGAAGGAAAGTGTCAGTTTTTATCTTAGTACAGATCAACTAGCTTAAAGGAGCAGCTCTGTGATCTCACATGAAAAACAAATCAACATGTTTTAGCACTTAATTTTTTCCTGTACCAGAACTAATTTCCCTCATATCCCAATGGTTCTATCTCTCTCAGCATATGACTTTTTCTCAGCATATGTTTTTTCTCTCTAGTGTAATGCCAGAATTCATCCTTCCCTTGATCCTCCCTATGCTGACACTATATTAGTTCCTTAATTCTTTTAAAAATTTACTTCTTCCTACCAGACCTATATTCTGTGAAATTAACCATAAATAAAAAAATTCCTTTTTTTTTTTCCTCTTGGAAAAAGAAAAAAAGAAAGAAAAAGCTAAATAAGGAAGGGGAGTGGGAGGGTAAGGGTTGTGTGTTTGCTCAACCACCCCTCAACAAAGCTGTGGAGTATCTGTGTAAGAAACAGAGGTACCCACAGCTTCCCCTTGATTCATTCTTCTTTTTTGTCTGTTCAATTATCCAACCTAGGCTTCTACAGAATTGCCAACTTTTCCAATTCCATTTTTCTATATGAAAATGAAAAATTTTAAGGGTCTTTTTCATTTCAAGTAAAGTGCAAACATTGTTCTGCTTTTAATGGTTTCCATGACTGATGACGAACAGATGGCAAGATTTGGTTAATTCTTAGAGAACCAGAATGTTGATTAATAATAGAACAAATCTGGCACAGACCTAAAATCCAATTTCTCTTTGCTTTTTTTACTCCGCTGATTTATCTTATTTTAAATCTACCTTCTGAGTCTCTTCATAGCTTGCCCCTTTCTGCTTCTGAGCAATCAATTCTGTTCTGAACATTTCCCTGTCTTGAATTTATTTTGTAATAACATGTTACAACATCAGGGACCAGGAGTTAGAGTCAACGATCCTGATGGGTTCTTTCCAACTCAGTTTATTCTATGATTCTGTGATCAATGGGAGGCAAAAAGAAAATAGAAAACAAAAACAAAAAGATAGAACAGATCAACCAAATAAAACCCCACCAAAGAACCATCTCAGTTCATATTTTTCTCAACATGGACATGAACAGTTACACACTCTTGCAAACACCTCAGAAGGTAGGACTCTGCTGGTCTCCTGTATCAAGCAACTCTCACATTACTGACATTAGCCAACAGATACCCAAATAACCCTGGTCCCATATGCGATCCTTTCACATCACAGATATTCACATTTATTTCTCTATTCATCTCATGATATCCCCCTCCTATTTGATCTTCCTTTTATGTTGATATTACCAAGTTTTGCCTGAGACTGAGCCTAAAAATAATTTTTTTCTAAAAATTAATATAAAAATGCTAATATTAAAGGGCAATGAATAGGAACAGATTTCAATACTTTGGTTCCTTATATATCACACATATTTCTGCTCTTTCAAAGTCACAGTACAATAAAAGTAATTGCTAATTTTTACTGGCTGTGTTCTTTTTGGAAGCAGAACAGAGATGGGAGGAATAAGAGGGAAGACTGGAGATGTGCCAACTTCCTTTGAAGACTTTGATGTAAACCAAACACCTAAGAGAAGTGCACCCATTTAAATTATCTTTCAGACTTCAGGAGGTCCTGTCCTCCATTCCTCACTTGCAAAGAATTCCCATACTAGTATAACAGGAAGCATAAAATGAATTTATAGATAAATAAATGGTAGAATGGCAAATATTTGAGGATTTTTTCCTCGTATATATTATTAAAATAGAAATATGTTTTAATTACAAAAACATTTTAATAGTGGATATGTATGGCCAAATATGGCTATAAATCTGAGATCAAATCTGAAATGTATGCTTCCAACTCTTTCCCAGTAGTAGTGGTAGGTTGATTACTCAACCCTGCAATTAACTGTACAAATCCACATCAAAATATTTGGAGCCTGAAATAATTACCTCAACACGACTCACAGAAAATAGAACAAGTATTGTCTCTCTAAAATTTAGTAGAGCTGCCAGAAAATGGGGCAGTAAATTAAGAAAATCTTGGAACAAAAGGACTAAAAGGAAAGATGTGGGAAGAAGGAGGAAAGTATTTAATGGTGTTAGTTTTCTTATTCATTGCTATCTTCTTCTTCTTCTTTCCTACTTTCTGTAATCTCCAAAATATTGGTCAGAAAAAAAAGTTTTCAACATATTAACTGTGCAAGAAGGCACTACACGGTGCTTTCAATTTTCTAGCTCTTTGGGAAAAAAACATGTTTTCAGGAGAGATTATAATTTAAGAAAAAAATTCTAAGAAACCAAAACCATGGTTTCATAACCTCTATTTCCTCTATCCAGACTTCACCAATCTCCTGGGTATAAATTAGAGAACTGAGCCCATATTGAATGTATTACCCATGTTCAAATCTTTCTAGATTTACATGTAAAAGGCATGGGTATCAAGATATTAAAATCAGAACTATATCAACAATCTACTGAAGTTGGTTTTGTTACTGAATTTGATCTGGATTATGATGCCAACATGAAAGTGATATACAGACTGGTGCTTCCAGTTATGGAATGAAATTTTGTTCCACCTGGAATATTTCCAACTTATATACAAGTTGTATCCTAACTTGTATTCATATCTAATTCATACTATAGAGTGAATTCTAACACAGTTCTAGGAACCCCCCAACTTGGCTTCCTTTTTCCATTTTTTCCAACTTTTACTGTGAAAGATGAAAAGCATGGACAACTCAACCTGAAAGCATTGGTGACATGAAGACATTTTGAAAACTTTTAATATGCTGGATCAGACTACTGGAAAAGTGCCTGTGAAAAGGTCTGGATAATTTTAACAAATTTTTACTACCATTTTAACTCACTGTAAGATAACATCAGGGAAGTAATAATCAAGATATTTCTACCAGAGCATGGAAAGAAAGTTGTTAGGTGACTGTGCATAGGTATACTCCTCAGCATGTGACCAGGAACTTCACAGATTAATTTCTTAACTTGGCCAGATTTCCCAGAGACCTTTCTGTTCATCTCCACAGATTCAATCTGAGTTTTCCAGTTCTATTTGCCAAATGGAACTTCTAAAATACTGTAAAGAACTCTGTGCATGCATCCTCTTCTCTTTGATGCTGCTTGTACTATCACACATTTTTCTTCCCTCATAATACAATAATTATCATTATATCAAAAGCATGTCTATTACAGACACTGCTTTTATCATATGTAAAAGTAAGCCTACATCAAGAATTATGTTATGTATGGGCATTATATGATGCTTGGATTTTGGTAAGGGGCTCCAAAGAAAAACAAGCTGGTATGAGCAACGTGTATTTATTAGTGTGAATTTATCTACAGAGTTATGATCAAATCCTCATTCCGTATTATTTTAAGTTTGTTGCTTCCTCTGTTTTCTTACACATACAAACACAACTGATTTTCTGCATTTTCCTCTTACTTATCAGTTTCTTGTCTTCTGTATTTGTACAGAGATACTGGAACATGACTACCCACAGGTCCATGAAATAGCTGAATGTTCCTTTTCTCTCATCACATCAAAACTGGTTGAACAAAATGGTGGGACCACTAGTGAGAATTAATGGCCTGGTAGTCATGTTTCTCTCCTTTGATTTGGGCTCTAATCCAGGATTTGATAGTTCTGTAGTCAGCTTGCACCAGTGGAGCTGTCAGATGGAGACACATTAAAAAAACCCTGAGGGTGGCTGGAAAACCTAGTAGGCCTCTGGTATTTACTGTGCAATAGTGTTTTTAAACAGCATTAATAGTGAGATCTCAGGGTAGCCATTTAAGATAAGAATTACTGAAATATGAAGTACCATGTTGATCCACCAGCCAGCAAAACTTGTCAAATATTAAATAGAATTACTGAGAGGAAGACAGCTGTTTGTTTCAGGGTTTGTTTGTTTGCTTCTTCTTCTTAATGAAGAAACAATTTCATAAGGAGTAGCAGAAACAATGGGCTCCTTTTAAAAAAGAAAAGTGTGACAATCTGGCTCTGTCACTGCTTGGTAAAGATACAATTTCAGAATTTATGTTGCAGAGAACAATCCATGCAATAATCCAAACTATCATCATTGATTAAGCCCGGAAAAACAGATTTTAGAAATACAGCTCTATCAAGCCAAGATTTATAGCTTCTTTTTCATTTTATCCTTGCAATGATTTTTGTTTGTTTGTTTTTTGATTGGTTGGTTTGGTTTTTGTTTTTTTCTTGGCTCTCAGATAATTCTGTTTACTGGACAGAATATCATAAATTGTTTCAGATAATTTCAATATACACCTAGGATGAATGACAGTTTTTTCTATTCTGGAAGGCCTTTCACTTCTAGTCAAGCTTCATTTCCTACTGTTACACACTGTGCCATTATCCATCCTTCCATACACAAATGTCTAAAAGGCATCCCACAAACAAAAGTCTGCAACTGAATCCACCGCAAATTTCTGTCCCACAAGCTGAAGATTACACACATCAAGAATGGGTTTGAGTCACATTGTCCCCATTTCCACCCCAGAGACGTGCTGGAGCACAAGTAGTTAAATAAAATGTAAAGGATGCAGCATGACCATGGAGTGATTTTCTGACTTCTTTTAAATAATTGTTGGCCTGTATTTTTGCACATCTACAATAATATCACCTTTAATTGTACATTAAAGGTGATATTATTATAGATGTGCAAAAAACAATTCTCCCAGCTGTAAACAATTATTCTCTCCCCTGAAATACACCTGACTAATAAGATACAATCCATGAACATGGAAGTAGAGGAAGTACAGCCAGTTCCCTTTCTTCTTGTCCCAGAAGCAGTTGTTCATCAGAATTATATTCAAAGCATTTGTTTGACTTGAGGTTCCACCTCTCAACACTATTTCTTAACATGTAGTCTTCAAAAAAAAAAAAAAAAAGGGAAGAGTTTAATTGCCCTAGGTGTTCTTCTCTTGTCAGCCCAAATTCAATTCCATCTTTCTAATCTGAAAGTTATGCAAAGGCATAGGTTCCTGAAGAGATCAGCTTTGGCACAGGTAGTGCTGAGAGACTTACCACATTACTAAGGTTTTCTCAGACCAACTGTGGGGATAAACCTATAGAGCAATGCTTCTTAGAAAGTGTAAATATGTTTTCACTCCTCTTCACTTTGTCTTAAAAGATCACATACGATTTTAACAGTGCATTTTTCATAGTGTATGAACCGCAGCAACATAATATATAATTATTAATTAATGTGTAGTTATATAATTCTTTATAATGGAGAAAACTCTTCCGAATTTTAGCCATGCACTGTGTTATAAATGCTGGGCCACACTGTTAGCAGAAACTCTTGAAGGGGTTCCAGCACACTTTCCCAGAAATATTTCTGCCAGTCTGAGTACCAACCTTGTCACTCTTTGTCATGGCAGAGAATGTACTTTTCCAAGAAGACAGATATTTTGGCCAATGAAGAGCTGTGAATCTAAGGCCTGGTTTTTTATTTCATCAGTCCCTCTGCAGAAGCTTTTCACAGCCTGACACTGTCAGTTGTGCTAGCCAAGAGTGCTCTCCACACACTCAGGTGGACTGGTGCCAGGCACCCAAAGAGGAAAATAAGGTAAGACTTCTATTTTCATGCAGCTCCATGAAATTAGAAATTTTGATCTTAGTGCTCAGGCTTGATACAAATCCAGTTGGATTTATGAAAAAGATGTGTTTTAGCTGAACTTCTAATCCAGCTTTAATAGACAAAGTATTTAAAATTATCATTACTACTATTAAAAATATATATTTAACTTGAAATAAATTCAAAACAAAGGCAAATATGCAAAATAACAACATTATTTTCTGGGCATTGTCTTTGACAGAGCACTTCTGAGGATCGTCATACCTGCAGAGACTGGATATATAGGATTGTCCTATATGTGTCTCCCAGAATTAAACTCCGGAAATATTTCCATTTTGAATAAAATAGTGTTTATGAGAATCCTTGGGTGATTCTGCTATTGCTCAAGCACCAACTCTGCAACAGAACATTCGACATTGCAACAGTGAGCAGTACTACCTTGAAGTTTTTCCTGTCATCTAACACAATTCTGAATTACATTTTCAGGCTCCTTCTGAAGGACACAGCCATTTATTGGTATCTACCAATAGCATTCACAATAGCCACTAATCTGGCAAGGAGCCACCTAATCTAACCAGCTCTGTGCCAATGCCGGAATCTTCAGTTTTTACAGCAGAACTGGATATCAACTCCATTAGCTCTTAGCTGTAGATAATAGCTGTCTTCCTTGCCACCCACAGGAGGTGAATTAGCTCCGTAATTCCCAAGTCTAGAAAAAAATAAGGTGGAGAAAGCAGCAATGATTCTATGTCCACTAAAGCACTTAACCGAATAATTAAAAAAACAAAACCCAGTTTCAAATATCTCACTTGCTGGTTTCAGAATATGAACTGACAGTGAAGACATATCAAATAATATTTTGCATCTTTTGTACAGTAGGACACATACTTGGAAAACCCCTCAAACCAGACTTCAGTAATCTGTACCCAAGAATCCCCTTGAAATGCCGACAAGCACAAAGATCATCAGAAATTAAACTGAATGACTTTTTGGATAGCTTTGGCAGTTTTCAGGTCCTTCAGTGGCCAAATATCTGAAGATGAGACTGCTGAGCATCTCTGTCCCTCCTCAGCGATGGACTCAATGCTCAGGTTACCCTCCTTCAGTTAAGAGGTGAATTTTAACCTGTATGAAATACAAAAAATTATTACAGAAGTCATAGCTGAGATGCATAATAACTATAAACAGTAGGGGTAGACAGCAGTCTCAATGTTTTTAAAATTATCACATGGAGTTAAGCTAATATTTTAATAGGTTTGATGCAATTTTTTTATAGTCACAGTGATTTACTTCAACCAGATTCTTGCTGGGACAGACTTATTGGTCATTTGAATATCTCTGTCATACCCTTCAGACTTATTTTAGATGTATACATGTGTATAGAAGCAATATTTTGACAGAGTTGACACAGATGTTTTCCAATATTGTAGTCTTCCAAGTCATCGGTTATGAAATGCATATTTAGAGAACAGAAAACTTGTGTGAAATGTTTCAGAAAACAACTTTGGTTCCTTTATGCACATATACTTTCTCATTCAGTCATATGATTTTTGTTTAAAATATTACTGATTATTCTTAATTTCTTTTTAAAATTTAATTTGACATTTTATTGGAGCAATAGCTCCAGTCTGAAGTTAAACAGAGAAACTAGATGAGCTCTGATAAAAATAAGATTGAAAACCACTCTCTGCCAAAAAAAAAGGAGATTCTAGCTTCTTGCTGAACTTTGTCTCACAGAGATGCTCTAGGAGAATGCCACCCACTTGTAAAATAACCCTTATTCAGATATTTTTGTTCAGTTAGAGATTGGATGTGCCTTATTTTATTTGCTCAGCACCAGATATTGAGCAAATTGGGCTAATATAGCTATTCTTCTGGATCTACTGACTTAAAGAAAATGGATAGCAACAACACTTCTTGGCCACTTTTGCCCTATCAGCTGTGGAGTGTACAATGAGCGGTTGCTGAACAGTATTATTTTCTACCCATCCCAGTGCAAAAAGCTCTGATAAATTACAACAACAAAGGCTTCAAGCATTACAATCAATACTTAATGGAATAATGTAAATCCAGCTTGCGTATGACTTGGGGATTGTGTTCTTTTGCAAAGAGCAAAAGATTAATGCACAGCAGCAGAAGTGTATCTTTTTTTCCCTGCAGTCTGAGCTATGAGAGAAAAAATAATGTGCTAAAGTTTCTTTGCTTGTATTGTGGAGTTATTACTTTTTTTTTTTTTTAGCCTAGTTTAAAAGGAAGCAGAAAGACATTGTGTCTCCCAGCGCTCTGTAAAAACCAAGTTAATGGTATTCTGAGTCTTTAGACACATTTACACATCCTCCATCTGGTTGGGAAGAAAAAAGCCCAGATTTCAGTGACAAAAATTGTACAGATCTGCCTTCAGGCAACAGAAAATGCATGTGATAAGGGAATAGCCATGAAGTGTAAAGGAGTATTTAGGTCTTAACGCTTATTGACTGGAGACTGTAAAGGAGATGTGAAGGATGTGTGAAAAATCCTAAATAAAAGAGCTGGCATAACATATAATGTGGGTAAGAAAATGTGCTTGGAAAGAATGCAACTATTCTCTAAAGAACTTGGTAAGAGGAGAAGGTGGGATGGAAGAAAAGAATGACAAGAATGAAGATAAGCAGCATTCTGCATCCAGGGCTAGTTTCAGGAAATATACCATATTCTGCAATTCAGTCACCTGGGTAAGTTACTATCAATAATAACAACACTCAGAATGCATAAATTCTCTTTCCTTCTCTTTCCTTCTGTATCTATCTAGTTGTATTTTTAATTCAGGTAGGGAGTGTTCAAACTCAAGGGGCAGTGAAAATGTCAGAAATAGCAAGCAGAAATTATATTTTTAGTAACCATTCCATGCATCCAAGGGACATTGCTTGTTGGAAGACCCATTTGACAAATTTGGCATCAGTAAAGTATATAGTGTTTGTTTTATAAGTTAAACAATGTAGCAGGAAGGACCAATGAAGATTTAGTTATAACTCGTATTTTTTTTAATGCACATAGGGTTACTGGAAATGTTATATTTGATCATGTATGTTCTAATACTAGGCCCAAGTCCAAAGCCTCTTGAAATGTTTGGGCAAAGTTTCTGGGTTTTAGGGGTTCTTTTTCTTCTTTTGTTGTTCAAATGATAAAAAATGTCAACTTTCCAGTTATTTGAGTAGAAGACAAGGCTAGAGGTTGCTATGTAAGGCCTAGTTTCCTGCTTCTTCAAGAAGCATATCAGAGTAATACCTTTCTTCCACTTCTTAAGCACATAATGAAAACAGGATTTTTCCTTTTCTTCTCACTATTACCACTGGTAACCCAGGAGCAATAAAGTTAGCAGTCTAAATCCTAGCCCAAAATTTATTCATGGACTGCTGACACAAATTTGGGATTATGCAAGTATTGACCTTTATCTAACCTTTAGCTTGGCAGGAGTTCCTTCCTAGGTGTTTGACCTCAAAATGTTTTTTTGGAGAGTAGTCCTGCCTCTTTTAGGCTAAACAAACCAGAGAATTCCAGTCTTCTAAGAGGCTCTATCTTTATTTCAGAAGCCTCTCTGAATACCCATTTCTGTACAAGTCATCTTTCTGGAGGAGAAGCAGCTAAAACTCTCAGAAAATAGGATCAGAAAATTTGCACTGAGATATTAAAGAATGAAAAAGAAAAAGGAAAAAAAAGGTCAGAACACTATGGAAACTTCTATTCATTGCTGATTCATAGATTCAAGTCTTAACTGTGCATCAAAGAATAAATTAAATTTTGCAACTTAAACCTGACAAGCCCTAAAGTCTGATTTGAGCTGACTGCTACTACTCAGAAATAAGATCTATGAGAAAAATCAATACTTCCATGAAAATTTTAGTTAAGTCCTCAGTAGCATACAAAAAAAAAATGTAAATACAATGTTAGAAATTATAAAAAAGTGGTAAAGAAATAATGAAATTAAACAAAACCCAGAGAAAATAAGCCACTGTATCAATCTATTGCAAGTTCGCCTCTTGAATACCATGGGGTATGAAACTTTCCATCTCAAAAAGCAAATAGAATACCTGGAAAATGTTCAAAGGCAGCAAGAAAGCTAATCAAAGCCTGCAGCATGGAAGAACAATTAAATAGGCTTATATTCAACAGCCTGAAAAGGATGCAAATGAAAATGGCTGTGGTAAAGTTTTACAAAATCATGGGTGTCAGAAAGGAAGTGGGAATGGAACTGCTGGTAAAGAACCAGGAGTAAAATTTCTTTCTGTTTGGAGTGCTGGAGCAAGACCACATCCTGCAGATATACCCTGCATACACCAATCTGTGCTATGTTAGCTTTTCTCCCCTCAGAGAAATGTGTGGCTATGTGTGAAGTGAAATGGGATACAGCAAAGCAATCCAGAGTCTGTAGAGATAAATTTATGCAAAACTATTCTTCTACTACCAATACCACGCTCAGCCAAGGCATTAACTGAGTGTGAGTAAGAGTGGCGTACATACCACCATGGAGCTTCACAGGGAAGAATTTGACTCTGCCCACAGACATCTCAATATTGTTCTTTAAACGTCTGAAAACAATAGTGTAGTCAATATAGTAATAACAAAAAAATTAAAATATCTCATGAATATCTTCAGAGAAGTCAGAGATGTCTATGATAAGGGTAAGATCTCTTGTTAGAGTTCCAACCTAAAACAGTTGAAGAAAACATAATTTTCAAGGGTTAACGCTGCCGTATTTCTCAGCAGAGGAGTTGACACATGTCCTACTTCAGCTGCTGACCTAATTTAACAAAAAGTCATCTCATGGGACAGACTTTTAGTGACTCTGAGGACAGAGCATAAGAAGGAGATGAGGAATGAAATCCTGCCATATGCTATAACATATGTACAATAACATTGAATGCTTGCTCTGCAGTGAATTAATGTCAACATCAGGCTCTCCAATTTAAGCATACCATGACAAATCACAAACTCAGTTCTATCCAGAGAACAGCCACATTTAAATAAAATAAAACAAAACCATGAGAGTTGTTCAGTACCATCAGTCTTCTTAAAACCTAACAACATACCTAAGTATTATATTTAATTTTAAACTCTGACTGTTTTCTGTTACAAATGACATTAATGTTATAGCACCTAATGCTATAAATTGCACTAGATAAAAAGCCCCACATCTCTTTGTATGACTTGTGGACAGGAGGGCCTAAATGAATTTATTTGCTACCTGTACCCAAAGGCTCCTTCTAGCCTGGATGTATACTGCTTTCTTTCTGTTATAAATAGCAGGCAAATTCTGGTACTAAACAAAAGGATTTACAATCATTCACTATTCAAAGACTTGACGTGTGCTTAAAATACAGTTCAAGAGGTTCAAGTGACTTCACAAAAATTACAGATGTTTTCAATATTAAGTTATAGAGAGATATTTGTGGGATTAGGTTCTAAAATCAGTCTGACACACATCTTCTGCGTTTGTTACTCTACAAAATCACGTTACAAATGCATACAGCATGAAGTGGGAAGACATCTAAACCTCTCTGGAAATGAAAAGAAATAGCATCTTATATACGCTTTATGGAAAAATGGTAAAAGAATGTTTCTGAAACTGTTTCTTGCAGCTGAGTTTTTGTTAGGATTTTGAGAACTATTAGAATTCAACATCCTTGCTTTGCAACAAAATAAAATAAAATCAAAAAGAAAGCCAGTTTTTTTTTAAAAAGGCTTCATCAGTTAGGTATGTTTAATGATCAGGATAAAGAAAAGGTGAACAAAACAGCTAAGAATTCAAAGGAAAATGGCTCCAGAAGGCTGGGTTTTGTTTCTAGAGCCATGACTTTAAGTATCATGGGTAGTCAGCTAGAAGGAGTGTATGAAATCATACTGGAACCATAGAAGGTTAGCATTTAGAAAAGATAATATCTCCATAATAAGGTGTTTCTTGGAGATGATTTAAAATAAAGTAACTTTCAAGATTAAGGAATAGGGTCAAGGCATGTGTACAATCCCAAAATTGGGGAGGAATGTGTGGGGTGGAGATGGATAAAGGAGCAAGAAGCTGATTGCTTCTTTATTCCCCCATTTTTGATTATTTTTCCTGCCATGTCTCTTAATTTCATTCCTCAAATACAGAACCAGCACAGTTATACCATCATAAATGTGATTTCAGCAATGCTACTTCAGGTAGCAAGCTGCAGAAATAAGAGTAAAAATCTTCCTTCATCTAAATTACAGCAGCTTACGCCAAATTATATCTCTGTGTGTCATATCCCATAATATCAAATACGTATTTCTCTGTATTTCTCTGCATTTCAGAAACTGGTTACGGTTTTATTTCTTTGTCACTACCAATGTGAGCAAGAATAATTTTGTTCAAAATGTACAAAGAGATATGTACACATTTCAAAGCCTCCGACATATATAGCAAATTGACAGGTAGTGCATTTGTCACAAAACACAGAGAAGAGCAGGGGCTCCAGTGTCTTAATCACCAAGACCAGTACAGCTCTACTCTCACTCAGTGCCTCACCATCCCTGGCTTTAAGCTGAATTTTCTGTATTAATATTTACAAAGTCTCTGGTTTGGTGAAGGTTAGTTGATTCTTTTGCAGTGTTATAAAAGTGCAAAGTGTTCTTGCTAAGGGTTCAAGATAAGAAAATGCAGTACATTTGTCCATGAGGGTCCCCTCCTTCACATGGATTTAACATAGTGAAAATTACCCATATGTTACAACATATGGCAGAATTCCAGTATCTGTTCATATACCTGATTCTTCATCATTAGAGTAAACAAATGGCTCTTTCACAGGGGGATACTGAATCAAATTGCGCCACAGACTGAATGATTTTGTCTTTTCCTAGAGCAGATTGACAGCAGAAAACTGATAAACTGAAATAGACAAATGCTTTTTCATCTTAAAGGGAAAAAATAACAAACAAAAATTACAATTCACAGTACAGCTATGGTATACAGGGCATATGCCTTTTGAGCTTTTTAGTATATTTTAGAGATTTGTTTTTTCTGTACCCCGTTTAACAAACTAATAAGATTAAGTGACCAGTAGATGGTAAGATTTTTCTAATTCTGGCTTTTTTTACCCCCCAAATCCTTTCAGAAACTGAACCTTATGGCACATATTAGAATACTTAGTTTCAAAATCACCTTAGATTCACCAAGCAAACCTCTGTGCCCAGCTTTGGAAATACAATCAAATTTTCAGTTCCATTTCATGCCATTTTTAAGGTGAAATTTAAATGCTTCATTCACAGGAGCTTGTGGTTCTATGTATCTCTACACTGTAATGTTACAAGAACACACCAAAACCTCTACTACTGTCTTACAAAGTGAAATACTGGAGACTGGATTAACTCTGAGAGCAAATAAAAGTAAAATCTTGACTTGTGTCAGGAAATTATTTGCCACAAGGACATCTAATGTTTTCATACTTGTCATAAAGAATGGGTAGTGAAATCTTGACCAGGTTTTTATATGAAATAAGAATGGCACCCGGATCATCTGCAGAATTGATTTAAATTATCATCAATCTTGATTTATGCACATTACATGCACATATATTTTGAATATCCAAAAATAGAATCCTATAGAAATGACAAATTCAGTAGACTGCTATATTGACCAGGTATCTTTTCCACAATCAACCATGTATGTTTTGCAGCCAATAATAAATTTCAAGAAAGAAAATTAAGACAAATCCTCCAATATGAGCAAAATCTGTACAGAGACAAATCAAGATCCCTGAAAAATGAGCTAGGAAAAAAAGTTAATTTCTGCTCCCTTTCTCATTTGCTGACCTGCCTAGGTCAGCTCTCAGTGCCCAAGTTAGTGCAGTGTAAGAACAATTACCACATTTGCACCAGGCTGCAGGTCCTCCAGGGAGATAAAATTGAAACAAAAATTGGAAATAGCATCACAGAAAAAGCACTTCTTTTCAATTTTTTTAATTTATTTTTGCTTCAGCTCTATAACAATGTACAGTGACACAAGTCCAGTTGATCAAGTCAGTTTTCTAGATGTAATAGGACAGAAAAAAAGAACTCAGGACAACAAAGATTCTAGAAATTTCAAAATAATAAATAGTTGAATTAACTCAAATAAGTTTACAGATAATTGACTATATATGTATATATAAAATAATTTTCAGGCCATGTGAGACCTTTTTTACAGTGCACTTTTTGCCAATAATACCACCTTCCAGTCAAGTATTCTGTGATTAAATTATAGTATTTCTTTCAGAAAGTTCTCTTAATTTCAGACCAGAAAGAATACTGGAACAATACTGGTGTTTTTATTTCAAAGACCATTACACTCTTGAAAATTTGCTCCTCAAATCCAGTATGGGTTGTTTAGATTTTTTTCTTTGGTTCATTAGATTCATTATGGCCACTGTGTAAAAGAAGAGAAGGGAATTACTGTATAATACTTTTCCCCATGTAAATAATTACAAACAAGTATTAGATTAGCTTTCAGCTGTCATTCTGATGAATTAAAACATTTTTTAAAAAAAATTATTTCAGTATTTTTTCTGTTCCTTAGATCTCTCTTGTGACCCTGTGCTGAAACACCTCCAAAGTTTCCCTAAACTTTTTCTGGATTAGGAAAAGAATAATTAAATTACATTGCTCCTAGTGTCTGAAAAACATAGTACCAGCCACCACAGTGTATCACAGTAGTTGTAAATGCTGGTAGAAAATAGGACAGTGATATTCTAGTCCTTTGCCTCATCATAAAGTTGGCTTTATTGCATGCATACAACAGAAGTGTAACTAATATATGGCTGATGGAAAGGAGCCATTAGTAAGTGTTTGTTATCAATGTGTACCAAGAATCCATTGCTCATATGTTGCTTAATGTTACGTTGGACTGAAAACTAGAGGTGCTTCTACAATTTCTAAAAGACCTGCCTATATGTAACAGACTAAAGTCTTCTTAACTTGTCACTGAAAAGAGTTTTCCATGGCCAAAAAGAAGTTAATCAGAATTCATCATCAGGTGTGAAAAACTGTCCCAGAAATTAAGTATTTAGTAAGTTTGAAGACCTAAAGCAATGTAAAGCTAACTGATATATAAACATTTTCAACAGTGGCTTTCTGTGATTGACAGCCACTGTCTAAACCAGCAGCATAATCACAGCTTAAATCTTCAGGAGTCAGATTTGGAGAGCACAGAGAAAGAATGAAAAACAAAGGCTTGTTTGTAATAGATTCATATGTACATAGATATTCCTCTAATTTACTCAGCCACTGACAGGGTTGACTTGAGTTAGGCAGATGAACAGGGATGAAAAAACTAGAGTTATTGCCCCATATTTCAGTCAGATTGAAGCAAAGTTATATATTCCTTAAATGAAAAAATAGTTCATTAACTCTTTTGATTGTTTTGCATTACCAGTTCCCCAGTAAATTATTGCTTAAATATTATGAGGACAGGCAACAGCAGGCTAATTCTCATTAGCATCACAGTTTTGCCCAAGCTTTTTGATCTGCACAATTAAGTAGGAAATCTTGAGAAAAACATTTCTGGTAGATTTTCATGCCCATACAGCCAGGCTGAAAAGAAAAGTAGGCAAAACTGAAATAAACTAATAGCTCAGCAATATCTTTCAAAAATGGATGGTTTGAGATTCACTGCATGAAGATCTGAAATCCGCTAGTGGACAGTGTGTCTGACACCAGTAGTTTTCCATATGAAATCCAAGTCAAAATGGTATGTTTCATATATACACATGCAAGTGGTTCTTCCACCTATGACTAATATAAAAGCTGCATTTACGAAAGCTGGAAAGACTACAGAGAAAATTAAAAAGTCTCATGGCACCGTGAAAAAACGTCCTGGGGAGAGTCACAGGGACAAAGAAGTAACAAGTAAAATCCAAGTACATTCCAGATGTGATATGATGATAAAATAATAGACAATACAAGAACTGACTACTCACAATAGCAGAAGAATTATTTTCCAGGAACTCCCTTTCATCCCTATATAAATGAATTTTGTTTTAATTTAACCAGGTAAGAGGGAGAGTGCAAGTACTTCATCTATTGGGTGGCCCTTTCTGAGTTTTAAGAGCACAAGTTTTTCTGCATGAGATGCATGTAGGCCAGTAGATAGATAATATTTTTGTGCTCCACTTTGCAGAGAGGTATCTGGAAGAAGAGCCACTGCTTCAGACTTTGAAAAATGTACTAAAACAGGCTTGTCTTTCTCCTTTTTTGGAATATGGTGGGGGATACTGTGGGCTTGTCAGCAGGGAGCATCTGTTACTGTTTTGTGGGTTTTTTTCCATCAGGAAGAAATAGATTTCAATGACATATTATATATTGCAATATTTTTCTATCACAAATAGTTTCTTCAAGTAAGAGAGAAATAACAANCCTTCTGATTCTCTTCCCCATCCCACTGGAGGCAGGCACAGGGGTAACGAGTTAGCAGCTGCATGGTGCTTCGTTGCCAACTGGGGTTAAAACGTGACAGGCAGGCAAACACTAATCTTAAAGCCACCATAGGGAGTCTCCCTGTATATCCTTCTGATGTGATAGAAGCAGCAGGAAATATCATTTTGGATTTAGTGTTTGACAGACTAGTGTCTTTGTCAGTAGTCTGAAGTAAATTCCTGTTTGCAAAAATGCATGATGACTTAAAGGTTCTATTTACTAATGAGTTGAAAGCTACTTCTGAGAAATCTAACAGTTACCAAAATAAAGCAAGAGTGGGACAATAGTCAGCAATTTAATTTAACAGTTTCAAAAAACACAGCAACAACCATGAAGATTCATTTTGATAACATAATGATACCTCCCCGCTTTTTTCTTGTGTATCAGGAAAATGAACTAAGCCCCTGACTAAATGACATGAACAAAGCCTCATTGTGTTTAATCTGAAGAATAAGGACAGGCTACAGTTCTGATATGAAATGATGTGGAAGTATCCTTTGCTCAGATTCTGCAGGCAGTATTACCAAGTGAGGAATCAACTGAAATTTTTAATGTGCTTCTTTTACATGTAAATTTAAGAAAAGGTCAGGTTTACCTCACAAAACAAAACTAATGTTCGGGCCAGGTTTGGCTGTGTATTGAGCTCTGGACTGTGCAATGGACCTGCAATGTCACAAAAAGCATTTAAGCTCATGATCAAAGGGTAACTCAGGCTTCAGCAGTTACACATCCCAGTTTCAACCTTCTGGACTGTCTATCACTCACTAAATACTTTTATGACAGATCCACAGAAAATGTGCTTTGGAATTTATTATTAATAATTACTCTGGTGGTGTAATGACAGCAGGGTCTACTCCAGCTCCTTCTTCATACCTGTAGTAAAGAATCAGACTTCTTACTTACCCTTTTTTAAAATAGCTTCTGTATGCTTCCATACATTGTATAATTTTTATGGCACTTGAAATTCCTTTGGTGTGGCTGAATCGGCCCAAGAGAGACTATTGCTAGCCATGTGGGCTGCCATCCTTTACTGTCTACAAACCCCACCCATCCTCTGTAACTTAATAGTTTAAATATCTTTTTCTTAAATACCTGTCTCATCTACCTCCAGGCATCTTCTTCATGGTTAAAATGTCAAGACTGAAAAATTCATTAATCATTTCTAAAATGAGCCGCAAAGTACAAACTGCAATTTATTACATTGTCTGTAAGTAAGAATCTGTGTTTTATTTTCTGCCTTTTTATTGCTTCCAATTTTGGGTGTTCCCTGTCTCTATACCGAGTGAATCTTTTTCCTCTTCTATTCATACTGCCAGCATCTGCTTTAACTGTTAATAATTTTATATGTCCAAAAACCTTTGCTGATCTATTGCCATTGGACAAAACTTTGAAAATTTGTATCAAGAATAGTTAAAATCCCAGTAATATTTTAGTAGCTGCTCGGTAGTGCCTACCTCAAGGCAAGCACTTTTCAGTTTCCCATGCTCTGCCAGCAAGCAGGTGCAGAAGAAGCTGGGAAGGAGCTCTGCCAGGACAGCTGACCTAAGCTGTCCAAAGGGATATTCCATACCACAGATTTTCA